>JAJVSH010000043.1:1174855-1277821 GCA_021460005.1 Tetramorium alpestre | reverse complement strand
TATATATATATATATATATATATATATATATATATATATAATTTATTATATATTTATATAATATATATATATAATTTATTATATATATATATATATAAAATCTTTCACACAATTAATTTTACTCTTTCTCACCTACAAACGATAAATATTGGAAGAACCCTAAGTTTTTAATTGTGGACTCTTTCATTATTGGATCAATTTACAGTGACACATTAAAACAAAGAAAAACAACATACATCAACATTTCTATAAATTAATATACCATAAAATATACCATATACCATAAAATAATACACCAGTCAAAAATCATTAGATTTAATATACAATACGTTTTTATGACATTGTAAATTATTGTATATTCAATTTTATTATCATATAATTTTAATCTTGGACTGAGGAGGACTAAGTTAAGTCGAAACGTATTCAATTGTAGTAGATTACTAAACAATGTAATAAACAATTTTAACCATCTAACAATGCTCACCGCTATTTGACCTTACATAATTTGTTTTAGTTTTACCGTAAGTTATAGTTCGTTAAGTTCTTTTTTTTTCTATAAATAACATCGAGCCACAAAACGATATGACTAATGAAAAATATTTACGTAAAACACTGACGTTAGCGGTTGCATAATCGCAGTGCAATTTTAACTCGCCATTGAATTTGCATACGTGTTAACTTGTGTGATACGCGTGTAATTTTTCAGCAATTTGTACCTTGCGTGCGTTTCTATGATATTAATTTCGATCGATCCTATCGAACCGTGGATGTAGGTAACGGAACCATTTCTCGTTGCCGTGTCCTGGATGAGTTTTCATTGTGGTGCAAAGCGCATTTTTGCAAGAGATTGCACGTTGTTGCGAAATTACATAGCTCGATTGATCGCATCACTCGCGCGCCGTGTAATATTTCGTGTCTCGTGGGACGTATAGTCGCGACGGTCGTCACATACACTACGACTTGCTGCCTTGAAAGTTGCAACTCGACTGGCTAAACAGAGCGTAGATATCTTATAACATATCCTACCTAACCCAGACTGGACTCTGTAGCGGAAAAGTAAAACGGTTCGCGGAATCCGACGTTCCGTCGAATGAAAATTACGCGTGAAGAATTATACTCGACTCTATAATTAAAATACGATTATTACGATTCGAGCGGAATATTTTATTTCCTGTGAATATTTTATAATTTCTGATTGCACTTGTATACGTACACTGATAGACAGCAGCGATAATTATCATGCTTGAACATATCGAGGACATGATACGTTCTCCAGTGCAGAAATGCGTAGAAATTGGAGACGTCGCAATAAAAATAAATTTGCTTCGAAATTGATTTTTACCGTGACAATTTTTCAAATGCATGGTTGTTTATATTATATTAATAATAGACGAAATTTTATAAATGGGATATAGAGAGCAAACAAAAGTTTCAAAAATATCTTGATATTAATTTATTATATTATAAACTTTTTATTATTAATTTTATATCTATATTCTTCATTAATTGTTTTATTATAAATAATCTGTACATAAGTTACATTGTAATAAATACAAATGTAATTTTTTATATATAAATATTTCTTGCAGTTATTATTATTCTATTAATTACTTAAAAAAACAGAATTTTCTGCAGTTAAAAAAATTATTTTGAATAATCGATTCCGTCACTTTATTAACAATTTTTCGTAAAAAATACGAATTCACAGAAGTAAGAAGTTATTCTGACTATTCTGACAATAACAACAGCTTTGACAAGTCAATGAAATGTAGTACATACCTATTATCGCACCAAATCATAGGATGCTTAAATAAATAATGACAATCATCATCATACTTATATGCAATTAATTCAAAATGCTTAGTTTTAGTATTTTTTGCGCAATAACGAATAAAAATATTGCTATATAAAGATTTTCAACATTCTAGTTTTTAATTTTAAAAATAAATTTTGACCAATATTCCTCCAAATGATTGTTTATTTGACATCTTATATGAAAGATGGTCTATTCTCAGAAGAGAAAAAAAACTTTGCTGAGAAATAACGAGATTAAACAAGCTCATTCTTGCTGTTCGAGTTTCTTTCTCCATCTAATGAAGAAAGCTTCTATTCCTTAGTTTCTGTCTATATGTATGGTGTCCAATTAAATTGTGATCTATTATATCCAATTTCATTTTTCCGGTCATTCTAGTTACTTTGACACTAAAGTTTCAATAATATTTTTCTATCGATATACAGCATAAAGCAAAATTTGTGTCATTATCGAGTTTTCATGTCAATATTATTGAAACATATTTTCTAGAATTGAATGAAACTTATTGACAATAAACACATATCTAGATTTTATTTCAAAATGTTACGTCATTATTCTTATTCATTCTATTATACAATTTTTATTATTGCAAAAAGTTGATATATCCGCTTTCTGATATATATGATATATATGATATATCTGATATATCTGATATATCCGTTTACGATATTCTTTTTCCGTAATCATGTATAAAAAAAGCACATATTATTTTACATATAAATCCGCGAACGAATATCAAAGCATCCTACGTGTTAAAGGGACGCGAAAGGAAACTCCTCATAAAATTCTATCAGACAAGCGAATGCCTCCGGCGAGTCATCTCAGACTTATGCGGGGGACTCTTAACGAAGGAAACTTCACTTCCTTTGTACGTCCGCCTGCACGATAAGCAATCGAATTGCAATAAACCGGACGAAGATGTCGCAAGTTACCGAGATAGATATTACCAATGATAGTTGTGTTAAAGTTATGAGAATCGCGAAAGTACTACGTACAAGTACCGTACACCACACCGCTCTCTAGAACGGTTACACGCCATGGCATCAGCTCGCATTGTAAAAGTACTACTTGGGTGCAACTTCGAGCGTCGAACAACCATTCCAGTAGGTTGTAACAACCTCAAAGTCCTCCTCAAAGTTCATCGTGGCGGCAATTTCTTGTCGCTAGTACCGTAAACTCCTCCCGGTATCTTCATCTCTCTTTCACCATATATTTATACAGTATAGACACGATAATTTTCATCAGATCACACGTTAAGACGATCGAATCAGACATCAAAACTAATAGGATCTCAATAAATGTAAGATTCAGTATTACAGACGCGTGGAAATGATCTGTATGCTCATCGAAGTCGATGGGAAACTCGATGAAAGGGGCATATTATTAGTTACAAGCACGGACGCACCGAAATTGTGGCAATTTTTAATTAATCTGGGCTCGATTTACGTGCGCGATTTGTATGCGCGATATTAGGAATCGAAAGGAGAGATTGTTCCCCGTTATACGCGTAAGCGGAGTGATTGATTGATTGTAGGCAGGCTCCAGCGTTATTTGACAATGCACATCATACGGCTATTCGGCGCGTAGTACGATATTCGCTACGATATGCATCATGGGAAAATAGAAACTGCTGCATTATGTCGGACCGTAAAGTGCGCGTCAGCAATGAACAAACGTCGGATAATGTTTAGCTTCCGATATTGCTTGTTAGAACGAACAAGCTGCGACGGGATAAAGAGCACGCAATCAAATTTTATATTGGCATATTTTGCACAAAGTAATGAAATACTCAAAGCTTTAGCCTTCTCATCGCATAGTTTGGCTTTTTTTTCAAATTATTGTACAAATAGTTTAAACGCAACATTCCAAGCTATATCTGCGAGTATTTGAAGTATTACAATTACTACCTCATATACACATATATCATTTCTCATACTTTCGCGACTATGACGCGACAATTATACACACAGATTTTATGACAGTGAGTGTCATCTCATTTTACGTCTATTTGTTTGATTGATCCGGAATTCCTTCATTTATTTTCCTAAATAATAATCCACACATTCATTTGGCATTGTATTGTCATATTTTAATATGTATACTTGTACACGCGCGTCCGGAGTTTCTTGATATGTGTACACCTCTTGCAAATATTGCAAATTTTCTTTGTAAACGAAATCATCAATTTGGAATGAAAAGGTTTAGCTGATACATATTAATGCGTAATCTGAATCTTGCTTTATAATTTCGAATGAAAAGTACGCATTGCAAATTTGCATCGGGTGGTTATTATACAAATTTCGGATACGATCGTCAATTTTATTCGCATTAATATATTACGGGATAAAACGCTAGCAATTAAGTGAGTGCGATGATACGCCCGCAATAATTATGAATTGCAGTCACTTTATGCAGTTCGCTCGTGTGTAACATAATTAGGATATAACGGCAAAAAGCGGGCAAAAACGATACATCATTGATTAATGATGGCTATTCGATCGCGTTATATTTATTTACAGATCATCGAGAAGACAATACATCATCACGTTGTGATTTAATAGTACGTCTACATAGCGCTATTGCTTTCCCCAAATACGTTATTTCATTCGACGGTATTCACTCATCATTAATATTCACACAATCCTAGATAAACATTCGACAGACAAAAATGTAATAATATAAAATCTTAATGCAATTTTATAATACAAGCGATCTTATTTCATCTGTCTAGATTTTAAGGCTAAAAGTGAACATGGCAGTAATTCTTGTCTTTTATAAGAACAAAATGGACCAATATTTCTGTTTTCAATCTATTTATCTATAATTTAAATATGCTGCACGCTAATAATATCCACGGACGAATCGTTTTCGCGAGCAAAACTTTGTTTCCGATCTCTTATGACGAGGAAATTCCGTCGCGCAATCCCCGGCAAAGTGTTAACGCCGTGAGCGATAAATACGAGGGTTGAAAGTGGAAAAGCAACGGCTCGAATCGAGTCGGATGGATATAAAAAGAAATTACTGGCCTCTCAGACGCACTTGGACCTCCAAACGGTACTGGCGCTCGCGCGCTCCCTTTCTCCTTTTCCTTTTTCGCCCTTAGTTTCCATCTTGCTTTCTTTCTTGCGCGATACCCTCTCGCCATTTCTCTGTACCTATTCTCTCTTTTATACCGGGTTTATCTTCTCTACCTCTTCCTTCTTTTCCCAAGACTACTCCGGCTATTTCCCGATTCCGCTGCTCCACACTCGTAACCTGAATTATAGATGTCCTTCACAGTCTGCCGCAACTCACAGCTCTGCCTCCGTTTCCGGTTCAACAAAGATAGCATGCTCGAGACATTATTTGCATATATGAGCGCAAATGGGAATACCTACTGCCAGAAATTTGATTTTTTGCTACAATCCGAAGTATTTATAGGTTTCGAACATAATTATTGTAGAACCAATGCTGTAAATCTTTATCTATACTATCTATACTATCTTTATCTATACTATCTTTATCTGTCTATACTATGATATAGTATAGATCTTATCTATACTATGTCGTTTGAATTATCGATCGAATATTTTATCCTATTTAGTTCGATAAATTTGATTGAAGCAGTTATTGAAATATTCTTCAACAAAAAACCTATTTATATCATCCAGTTATAGCACTGTTAAAAATAGCATCGATAATAACAAATATTATAAAATTATGTTAAGAGATATTGACTGCGTCAATTATATCATTAGAAAATGTTTTAATTTTCATTATTTTAACGTATATATTAATAGCAATAACAATGCAAGTATCGAAAAAATTGAGACTTATGTTATATAACAGCAGAATTATATCATAAGTTAATTAGATGCAAAAATTAGTTCAACATAACACCAAGTTGTTAAAACGATATTGAAAATACAGTAAGAATATCCATGTAAGTATTTATTAAAGATTAAAGTAGTTTATTGAAACTTTCATTTGCTGCCGAACAAAGACGTGTAAAATTCAGCGATAAGAGCAGCGGAATCTTTTATGCGGCTCAGTGCAATAATCTCTGTGTACATCGGAGAATTGATTCAAATTAAACAGTAGGAGAAACCGCGTACGCGCGCATCCATTGCAATTAATCAAATTATTAAGCCTGGTTGGATTTCAACCGGCACGCGTTACTGTTTCGCGAATATTCGAGTCTAACGATAACGATATAAACGCATAATGGGTCTCCCATGGTGCATATATGTGAGCGCGTGTTCGAAATTATTTCTCAGAATGCAAATTGATTCTCTATATCTCCGCACCGCTGGCACTGCATAATTATCCTTGCCGAATTACGCGAGATAATTTATTATCGTTGAATCTTACGAAATTAAAACACTGTTGTATCGCGGATGTAAACGTTACATCGATAAAAATGAAAATGGCAACTGAGACAAGCGGAGCGCACTAGTAAAAAGCCAGTGGATGACATCTTAAAAACATTGTTAACTTCAATATTGCGCCGGTGCAGATAAACTGCAACATCTTCAGTCAGACATTATGCCGCGCACGAAGACAGGGCAGTAAACTTTATAAATTCAGCACGCAACTCTCTCGCGGCGCGTTGTCTGTTGTGCGCGTGCCGAAGTTGTATATCACGCTGAATATTTCGGGCAAATTGATATTTATAGTCCCCACGTGCGTTAGTTCCGAATTGAATTTGCGCATAAATGCTGAAAATTTCTCGGTTCCGCGTGCACCCAATTTCGCGTAAGCGCAACAGTACACGCATTCGCATACGTCACGTTTTATTTCATCGAGCCTAAACATACCTCGCATTTATATGTATATACATATATTGGGAAATTATGCGTATCAGTACGCATAGAGTATTAGCAAAGGGATCATTTTAATTAGACCGATGCATCAATAACATCAGTTTTGCTATCTGTGATTATCCGTCGATGTTGTATTACCCGGGTTCACAAGTCGATGATCAAATCGATGTCGATCATGATTTTTCGGACCGATTGATTTGATAACGACTAGATTCTCTATTGATCTTTGAACGAGGATCGACACTGCATCAACATTGCATTGATGTTTCAATCAATGATAGATCAGCAAGATATATCTTCGATATCATATAGATATCTAGTTGATATATGAGTAATATCTAGTAGATAATCCATTGTAGGTAGATGATGTACTGTAAGGGCCCATGCACAATGAGAGAAATAAAGAACAAGGAATATATAAGAATTCATAGTCGCATCTTATTTGAATACAGTCTCTTGAAATAAGATGCGACTATGAATTCCTATATGTTCCTTGTTTCTTATTCCTCTCATTGTGCATGAGCCCTAAAATTACAACTAAAAATTTAATTGCTTATGTGACATGTTTATTATTTGTAATATATATATATATATATATATATAATACAGAAGGCATTAGAAAACAAATAACTCTTACTAATTATATTTGATCATAAACTACTAAACATACAGTATCTCATAGAAAATATAAAATATATAAAAAAGAGAAACAAAAAAATAATGTTATTAAAAACATAGAACTGGCCGTGCATTATAAATAAATGTCTTCTGCAAATCTTTTTTAAGATATTTAGGTAAGGTAAGTAAGATAAGTATAAAATATGATATTGTGTGTATGTGTGTGTGTGTGTATGTGTGTAAATAATAATATGATATTAAAATATTAATTGTTTTCTTTGTTATCCTGTTTTAGGCGCTTCTTCTTATCCCTGCGAATGGTTGAAAATTTATCACACAAATAATTTGCTACCTCCAATTTCCTCTTGTCTCTTTCCTTCGTATCAGGAGATATTTTCTCCATATCCATCCTCTTATCCAGGAGAGCTAAATTAAAATAAATTATATACAGGTTAAGATATACAATTTATAATATATGGGGTTTAAAGAACGTAGTAAAATAGAGATAAGAAAATATTTAAGCTATTGTAAAGAGTTTTACGGCACATATAGGATTTATTTCACACAACAAAACGGTTCATAGAAAATATACACAAAAGTTACGCACTCTTTAAGTAATTCAACTTCTCAGGAGTACACATTGGTAAAGCATTGCAATTTTTTGATGTTTTAGCAGTTTGTTTTTCCATTTCACTTTTGGTCCATTCTATCTCGCTGATCGTTTTTATAAATCGAGAATCGTGATTTTTTTCCGTCTGATAAATTTTTATTAGCTGCCAGAAATTGCTCTTTAGAGATCAATTTGATCTGTAAGAATAGAAACCAGACTTATAAAAATAACATTGTGTGCGTGTGTGTGAGTGTGTGTGCGTGTGTGTGCGTGTGTGTGCGTGTGTGTGTGCGCGCGCGCGCGCGCGCGTGTGCGTGTCTTATTCCTCCCTTTCCTGATTCATATACAATATAGCAAATCTGTGTAACATACCTTATTTGGTGGATGTGAGTACGAAGGATCTGATTCAGCAAAAGCATTTGGACGATAGTCATCATTGACTCCGTCATCTGTGTTTGAAGGTCCTTGCTGCACTTCTGACACATCTTGTGTTGCAACAATTGAAATTACTAATGAGACAATTACTTGGCAGGGTGCTTTCAATTATCTCGACGTTATTTTCAAAAGGTGATAGCATCTGAAACAAATGTAAAAATCTCAATACAGCAAGGAAGTGCAGCAAGGAAATAAAAATGAGAAAGATACTTTATAATAAGAAGGTAATTCTTCAAATAATCCCAAATAATAAGAAAATAGTTGTTTTCTAAAAAAAAAGTATACTAACCATGCCTTGGTCTATGTCTGGTGGATTACTATGTGTAATGTTCTTCACTGTATCTGTAGACATCTCTCTTCTCAAGCTGTTTAATTGTACCAATTCTTGTAATGAAGTATACAAGTGTAAAATACACGAAACTTTTACACGGCAAAAGGCATAAACGCTGCTTTCACTGGTTAGCTTATTTAAGGTTATGTAAGAATACCGCCAATTGTGCGTCTGCCGATCATCTACCGATGATCATCGCACGATCGAAACGCTCGTTTTGAACATGGATCTGATTGGTGAAGCATAGAGGCCTGTGACCAATCACAGGCTGCTCTGCATAGACGTGAGCAACCATAAGTGTCTGTTTAACGTAGTTAAACGAGTAAACGAGTCTCTCCCGAATTTTTATTTGATACACAAGATTACTTTGCAAATAACACTCACGTACGGTATTGTGCTGAGATATAAACATATTATCTATACTTATTTGTCTTCATTCTTCATATTTTGATTACATACAGAATATCCGATAATAAATATTTATCACCGCTGGTGAAATATATAAAGAAAGATTATTATAATGTTATTGCCTGAACGACAGATCCGCATAATATTTTGTCGATCACTTATCGACGTATAGTCGACATCTATAGAAGTATACATATCGATTTGATATATAGAAGATATCGTATAAGTGTCGATCAATTATTGGGTATTTAGTTGATGTGTATTAGATATCATATTTAAGTCAAGTCGATATATGGAGAAGTTGATTCGACTTCAGTATGATATCAGTTGAATGATGACTAGATCGTCGACATCTACGTAATATTTTCCAGATATTGCGATGAAATCTTCGAAATATCAAATTGATTATTGATTTGCATATGATCTCAACTTGATTTCAATATGATATTCATCAGATTCTTCATCGACTTGTGAACCCGGGTAGTGCCAGAAATCGAAGGAGAAACAGATTTTTACAACAAATCCTGAAATGTTTATATATAACCCAAAAATCTAAAATAAAACATTTGAATGTTTAAACACGACGGCGTAAATTCTTTCAAAAAATTGTTTAAATCCCAAAGAGCATTTTGCAATTAATTCGAAAAGGCATAACAAGTTATGGCTCATTTCATATCCGCGACAGCTTTGGCAAGATTTAGTTTGACTTGCCAGATGCGAGTTGTTAATAGGTATTTAGAATAAAGAATGAGCTTGCAGAACACAGACGAGTAATAGATGAAGAGGAAGGAGGGTGACAGTGAGCCGTTCACGATGCGTCTTCGCACATTTGCGAAATTGCCAGTAGCAGAAGCTTTCGAGGATACGACGTGTCTGCATCCCGACGACGTGCGCGTCCTACGAGTTGCATCTGCAACAGATAGGAGACACTTTAGCCGATACCTTGCGCCAAGTCGCTGACATCTCGGGGATCGATCCGTTCCTTTGGAAACGTTATTTGCGCTCGTGACACAGAGGTGCGACGAAAATAGAAATCTGTACTTGATATGGACGCCAGAAGAAACTAGATATCAAAATAACATTAATTCCATTATAAGATTTTCGCTTTGCTTAAATAGGTTGCTCTAAGAAGGATTTGAGAATCACTTCTGTAATAGCTAACATACTTTTTATATTCATATTTGTAATATTGTAAAATTAAATATCTTTTCAATATTTTATACGCAAAATAGACGTAGAAAGAGGATTCTCTCTCGTGATAGTTTATATGACAGAATATTTGTTACGAAATATATATGCATACTTTTTATGATATAATTGATAAATACATAAAATAACTCATACATTGTTTATAAGCTTCATATTTCATAAAAATTATTGCAAAACACGATTTAAAATACATTCAATACAAATTTTTTTCTTCAAATATTAGATACATTCCGTTAAATGTATTGGTTTTTTGCCGGAACAGATAAATTAAATTGACTATTTATCAAAGAAGATAAAAATTTGTTTTTAAACGCTTTTTGTCTTGTAAAAACGTTACGTATCAAATACAGTTTGATATAAACGTAATTTGATATAACAATAAAATGTAAGAAAGAAATAATTAATTAAATAAAGCTAAAAGTTTGGAAAGTTCTTTACCAGTTTATTTTCTTCTTATAATAAAACTAAGCATTGATTCCGTTATCGCGATATTATTAAAACTGTCAAATTGCAATAAAGTTCCTGAAATATATCAATGCCGAAATTATTCATTGAGAACGACCGAATAAATTATTCAAACGAATTCGAGAGAAACGATCAAAGAATCAGGTGGGTCACGCATAAATTCCGTGAAAAATGCTCATATACGATTTCCAAACGTATGCTCGGGGTTTATCAGCGGTAACTTTGGCCCCTTCATATCTCGCCAATAATTCCTCCTCGAGTGCAAAACTGGCGTCGGTCTTTCTATCATCCCCCGCGGGCCGTCCGGACCGACGCCTCACCCCCTCGAGGAGATTCTTTACCGCTTTTTCCCGCGGTGCCAGGAGACGTACCGAGGACCTGGGAGAATTTATCCGGCAGATAAAAATGTCTCTTGGAGTTTATATAGGGAGAGAGCGGGGAGATTTCAATAAAACCCTCGATTGTAAAGTACAGATAGAGGGAGGCCGTCTGGACGTTACACGGGTCAGTGAAGCTCAGTCGGTACCGTTTCTCCCAGCTCGTTCACCTTCAACGACTGCATACCTCAAGAAGAGGCACACCTCTTTGCAAGGTGATATAATATCGATAGCGATGCAAAATCTTATCTGCGAGTCTTGCACATCTGTCAATTGGTTCTTGTTGATTGCATTTTGTGTCATTATTAAATTTTTATCTATTTATCATCTCGTAAAAGTGATATATTCTTCTCTCCTTCACTATTCTTTAATAATTCAATAATGACGGCTTCCTTCAGCCTTTTAACAATTCATTACACATGCAAATGTTCAAAATATTATTTAAATAACGTATTTCAATCATAAATCAAAATAAAAAAACAAAGGAATTATAAATTAAAATTTAAATATGCTGAATAAATTATTGTTTTTCCAAATATCCGTAATAATCGTGAAAGAAAGTAATATGTATTTTACATTATATGTAAGAAAATTTAAGTCAGTTGCATTATCAATTCGTTTTATGCGCTTGTGATTCAAGAACGACTATAAACTCACGATCATGCGATTTAACATAAATCCAGCGCTTTTCTGCTTTTTCAATAATCGTGACACATGCCACGTGTGCGGTGGTTATACCCGATCGAATAACTTGTGCGAATTATAAAAATTTCATGGCGATGGATAAAATTAAAAACATATAGAAATATGAAATCGTAACTTGTGTAAAATTAAACGTCCGATTTTGCGGATTAAAAGTGAGATGGATTATCCTATCTTCTTGTTTAATTTCGAAGTTGATTATACGCGATTAAAATATATATTCGCGGTCTGATCCACACATATAAATAAGTACGCACACAGATGCGATTCTCGTACGCGTTGGCGCACACGTGTCCGCGTATACGCGCGGAAGGCGGTCGAGCGCGAAGCGGGTAATTAGCGCGGTGCGTCCCCGCGCAGTCTCACGCGGGATTAATTACGTAAGCTCGGACACGCGCGTGTGTAACTTGCACATATACGGCATGCGTGCATACACTTGCACGGGCGTCGGACTGGTGAACACTCTCGTGCGTACGCGACTGTCTACCCCCGGCGGTGTATCCTCGCGAGACCACCGTCGTGGTCGTCGTACAAGTGCAGACCCGCACGTCGCGTTATACACGCGTTTTCCTAAGGCGCGCCCCGTTCACGCCGTGGTATCTACGGCCAGGACCGACCGTGACCGTGTCGGTGAGCTGGACCAGCACTTTGCGGCACGATTTATAGGGCATTAAACCAACGCGCGACTGAGCAATCTGCCACTTCGACCCGAGCCGTGCCGTGCCAGACTCTTTCGCGTATACGTATGCGCCACGGTGCATGTGCAGAGATACGTACGCGTCCGTGGGAAATTCAATCCGGACACAGCTATGTTTCTCCGGGGAGAGCATCCCGTCGCGTCGCTCGTCTACTGATAAACATCAACCGTAATTTGACGCTCGATGTTCATCGAGCTAGATATTTTCCAAAGGAAATCGATATACATGCCGTGGTCAAATGGAACAGTTGTGAAAGAAACCACAAAAAGCGAAAAGTGCACCGATGAAATTCTAGCAACGACAAATTTTAGATTTATTACGTATTTCCGTCAAAATTATTCAAACGTAAAACAAGACACAGTTTATCAATGTCGTGCAATTATTTTATTTAATAACGTTGTTGTAATAAATAGTTAATACTATGTATTTGTCGTTGTTAATTAATTATTTAAACAGATCGGGACAGATTTAGAATTGCGCACAAATGTTCTCTGGGGCATCTTTTGTATCTTTTTACATGGACATCACATTTTCAGGTTTACGTACGAGGCAGCATCATGATCGGTCGATTTATCCTCGAATTTGTAGTTTATTTCGGCGACGCACAGACATATCTTTTATATATCCGCCGCAATCACGAAGGATTTCCAGTTATGATAGCTCCGAACGTGCGCGCGGGGGAGTTATCAATAGAAGCTCTCTCGCTCTCTGTATCAATTTCAGTATCTACTCGAAATTCACAGACGTCGCGAGTGAGTGAATGAAAGTGTAAGAGAAAGAGAGAAAGAGAGAGAGGGAGAGAAGAAGAAGAGAGAAAGTACAGTCGATAGTCTCGATCGTCTACGATCCTCGAAAGCTTCGGCTGAGCTCGCGCTGTATTTCTTCTGGACGACTTGAGGATTTGGCGCTCTTATTCATCTAGCGATCTCAATCGGCTCGCATTGGCTGGGTACGTAAGGCGCGGGTACGTTTTTACGATAGCCAGAAAGATTCGAAGTCCTTTATACTTATTCGACGATCCTTATCGATTTTATCCCCCTCCTTTTTTACGGGCGCGTTCGTCCTTTCCGGCGTATCAGCGACGCTCATCATTACGTCGACTTTGCGGCAGATTAGAATTTTATATGTCGGACATGTACGTGCGCGCGGGCGCGCACGCGTGTGTATATATGTGTGGAAAATCGATTATTACACGTGGAGGAAAGTCGCCAGTGGACTACTTTTATGATAGCGCAGATTGGATATACTTCATAGTAAGAAAATCCCGGAGGATATTTCTCAAATGCTCCGCGCGTAATTCGCCAGTGAACCACCTTCAAATATCACTGCATTTTCACCTTGCAACAATTTATGATGATTATTGTTAACGCAGTCAACCATTTGTAATATCTTAAAACTTGCTCGAAAGGATTTAAAGGACTTGAAACAATTTCATCTTCTAAAATATGCTGGGCAAATTGTACCGGTATTCTAAGAAGGGAATTATTTGGATATAATAGCGAAAAGTTTCAGAAAATACGACGTTATTATTATCGCACCGTTGGCAGAAATTTCGGCGTCCGTTCAGATGCTAAGAACGAAAGCCGTTAATCAAATTTCCGACTGAACTCTACCTAGAAAACTTATCCCTCAAGCGGACATAAATAAATCATAATAATCAACTAATCATTTCCTGTATTAAATAAAGATCTAGGTATAAAAAGACTCAATAATTCAATGGATTATTCAATAAATTGTTTAAAATAAACAAATAAAATTCTAGCAAACTATTAATCACTATATATAATGATTATGCATGTATAATCCGTATCCGTAATATTCTCGCGGTAAACTTTTTTTCAACGGGCGTGGTATTAAATTAAATTAAATATAAAAGATATTCACAATATCCCATCGGTTTGTATGAATAAAAACATTGCCTCGTGTATACAGAAACTGGGAAATAAATATCACATCTTGTATAGCGGTATTTATAAAATTTTCTTAATGAGACATTATTGTATTAAGCGTATAAAAAAAATACAAAATATAAGATCTAAAAAAGATGATATTTTCGCCTGTAAAGCGGAAACAACTTAAAATATCTAATCGCCAGTTAGATACAAAAATTGTAACTTATACATGATACACATAATGAGAATTGACTTTTCCCTCCTTTCGCTATGGATACGACAAGCGTTGATTTATTAAGTCTAAAAGAATGTGTATTACTTTCGTCATTTGTTACTTGCAAAAAGATTGCTTTAGTAGTAGAAATAAATCTAATAGCAGCCTTTAACTTTAAACATATTGAAAGATACAGAACGTATCAGAGATAAACCAAATAAAAAGTTATACTAGACAAAAAATGTCTACAAATACGATAAAGTCAATTCTCATCTGCGCAGTAGTTAAAAATAAGCTGTCCCAAGCTTATTATATTTGTTTAAAAATTCTTCCTGTATTGAATCAAATGCTTTTAATCACGTAAAAATAGATATAAACGTGAAATATGAACAATATTCTATAACAAAACAAATATAGACATTGGACGTATTGTAATTACATAGATAAATAACATCAGGAGCGTTATGGAAATGGGATATTTATTTGAAGAGAGATAATATTTCCGATAGTGCTATAAATGCACAGAAAAAGCTGTGAATTGAAATTGACCTATCTGTTCATGTATGGAAATGCATCCAAGAGACCAGAACATTAAACTTATTGCATTTTAAATAAATCACTCGATTCTATTTCTCGTCAGTGAACGAATCTTTTGTGAAAATTATGGAAAAATTTTTAATTTCAACACGTGTTAGGAAGTTCATTATAAATCAATGCACGCTGATAAACTCGGATTGATAAAAAGCACCTGTTCGCTAATTCCTAACTTCGACACCATATTTATGTCGACAGCAGCAAACGTAAGACAGCGATAGGCGGCTCGGACCGTCGAGGTGTGCTCGTCCAGGATGGAGAAGCGCAGAGGGAAGAGAGATGTTGGACAGAAAGGGGTGTGAGAGGAATGTTTCAGACTCCATTACTTGAATTGGAGTGGGAATACTGGGTGGTCCCTAAACACCCCCTCATATTTCGGACAAACGTTCGCGCCCATCGACCAGCCAGACAAGCAGTTCTTGCGAGAAGAGTATGCAACCTACTCTTCTTACTGCTCATTTTAAGTAAGGATATCCGTTTCTAAAGGATTAATTTTTCTGAGAATATCAAATGGCATATCATTTATTACGTAATTTATCATTTATAATGATTGATTAATCGTGCCATGTTCTCTAAAAATGTGAAATGATTTTTTTAAATTAAAATCAATACAATCTATTTATCACACAATCATTAAAACTAACTTTCCTTTTAATAATGGAATTGTAAAGATAACCGATTTCCGTTATTAAACAAATAATAATGTCAGGAAACGCTACTCTTTTTATAAAGAGCATACTATAGTAGAAATTTAATTTTATCCGTTATTATTAGAAATTATAAATTATTAATACCTTATTTCGTCTTCATTCGTCCAGTGTTAATAAAGTCATTTTAGTCGATCCGCGACTTTAATGCAGAATGCAAGCCAAACAATGTGGAAATAGACACATCACTCATTCGACATGACGTAAATGTGTCACGTTTCCAGTACGCGTTTTAGCTTCCCCCCGTTCCTATATGGCACATTAATTCCTGAAGCCCATCAATCACGGAGTACGTATTACTCTTTTTTTTTTCCCCTCGTATTCGAGAATATTTGACGCTGCGTGACGGCTTCGCCGAAACTTCCATATGCCACCTTCTGACGATGCTTAACTTTACATTGAACCGATACGACAACGAGTTTTGAGGACAAACACCAAAGTTAAGATGAGATAGACGGGGAATAGTCTGAGTTTACTGTATTAGTTCCTACGCGCGAACTGCGCCGCATGGATACGATGTGCCTCGTGTATTCTCGGTGGAATTGATGCTTTTACACTGTTTGCAACCACGTTACGATATAATTGCAATTAGTCAGTGATGTAAATGACAGGTATTTACATGCAAAAGAGGGATGAATAAATATGACGCATTAATTATACCGAAAGATCATTCCGCGTAGCCGCGCGGATTTCAGTTACCGGCGAGAGGACGAGAGAGAGATCTAATGAATATTATCGTGCTTTAGTTTTTATATCAAATCCCGTTACTTACATAGCATACAGCGCGCGCTCTGTCCGCTATACTTCAATATCGAATGTATTTTTTATCGCAACCGGGCCAAAGCAATTTGGATTCCATTCCGTCGTTTCGATTTTTAAATTGGAGTCCCTGAATGTATTACTCCGGAATTGACGTGCGGTTCTATAACAGTTCATAGCTCACGTATATGATGACTTTATAAAATCATACCGTTTTCATGCATATCACATGCACAACCAATTGTCTCACTAAATTGCAGCAAAACCCTCTTCAACGTTAAAATAGGTAACAGAGCAGAATTACTGTGTTCATTACATATTAATGTGTGTTAATTCAATAAACTTAGTATTATTTCAATAATAATTAATTGAGCTGAAATGAATGTGCTTAAATACTTATAAGAAATTATCGAGACGACTGATCAATTAAAATAAAATAAACTTAAATAAAAAAATATATATATATTATTGAATGAAAATTATATTGTACGACGATTGTATTATTATTTCTGAAAAGAGAATATTGCGTTTAATTATACTAAATTAGCGATTGTTATTATTATTATTTAAATCTAATCAAAGCTAATCATATATTATGTATGCAATCTGCAGCTAAACCGATATTCTTAAAACTATATTTTATTAATTTTATTAAATAATTCATACACTGATAATTCTTGCATATACTTTAAAGATTTTCGACTTAATGACAAAATAAATCTCTCTCTCTTCATTCATTTATACCTTATTTTATTAGTATCTAACATTTATTAGTAGCCTAGTAATGTTATAAAGCTTTTTATACGATATCTTTAATTTATCTTAATTTTTTTCTTTACTTGTTTTTTTATTATTTCATTCTGACTCTTCCATATTGTCATTGTTACGATAATCGATTTTGCAAGAGATTGTAATTCTAATCGCTTGAAACGAGGGTATCGCTTCTATAAATTACTAGCGAAATTTGCCGCAAACGTGACGTTATAATTATAATTTCATTCCGCCGTCTCACGTGGCCGGTCGAATTACTCGGTCGGCCCGTTATCTCGAAATTGGCGTGTACGTTGCGACTGTATGTTGCCCGCTATCTTCCTTGCGTTCCGTGCCAGAGTATTGCGCTAGGACGTAGAGCGCAAATGAAATGGCGGGGGCGATTTCGCTAAGAAAGGTATACGCGACCAGTTCCAATTCCCGGACCTGTTTTCCTCTTTCTCGAATTTCAGATAGGTGTGTATCGAAACTGCCACGGTACAACAAGGTTTCGAAAAAGTCAACGATACAGAAAGAAATAAATGCCGAATATCTCGTGCAATAGGGTCATGCAATGTTCTTCGGTTAACTATACTTATATTTTATCGTCGTTACGGATCAATATAAACAGCAAAATTGGAACTCGTCGATATTATACCGTTTCTAATATGTCCTTCAGATTTAAAGCGAATTTAAGCGTGCATGTCAATCACATTTGACATGCGATGTTCTCCGATATATATAATGTCAAAAAATAATAATCGAGAGATGCTACACACTGATGTGGAACAACTTTAAAGCGCGGTACACGAGGCGTCGCAGATACAAAGAAAATTAGATTCCCGTCTCGAAACGGTTCTTTCTCCCCCGGGACTCTCGAATTTAAGGAAAGTATATTGCAATCGCGTCGACGGATCTATCGAGAGAGAGAGAGAGAGAGAGAGAGAGAGAGAGAGAGAGAGAGAGAGAGAGAGAGAGAGAGAGAGAGAGAGACAGAGAGAGACAGAGAGAGACAGAGAGAGAGGAGAAGAAAAATCGAGTTGGTGAGTACAGTATAGCCTGGTAGGCAGGTATATGTCAATAGCGGAACCATCTGCTACCGATGGAGCCAACATTGCTGTCTATTCAGTAGGATACATGTCGCGCATATGTATAAGTGTAATATACATATACGTATATATACAGCACGTCAATCTTGTCTTTTTCTCGGCAACATACAACAGCTGTGTCCAATTGAAAGGCCTTATACGACCGATAGACTTGACGACGTCGTCGATGAGAAACGAAGGGATAATAATTGCGAAATTCGTCGAAATCCCGATGTCGAAAAAAAAGCCCTCATGTTCGCAGCGAGTTAGAAGATCTCAGCGAAATTATTTATACAAAGAAGTTCCTTTGAAAATATATCGCATACTTAAGAAAATGAATCTATCTAATTATATTGTTTTTCTACAAGAATAAAAATGTAGATTTAATACTTCTTTAGTGAAGATTTGACAAAAAGATATTCAAGCAAAAATGTATGTCTTCTCTATGATTTCAAAAGTTGAGAGATAAAACTTCCGAAACGCACACTGCTCCGTTTAGCTTGCTAACTTCGACAGGAATTTTGTGTCAGGCGACATCCTTCTCTCGATGAAATTACTATCTCTGTAATAAATAACAGCTATCTAGATAACTCCAAGCACAAGTGTGTACATTGTGTTTTGTGGAGGTAGATCGATTGCAACTTGCCCGTTTTTATTTTGGTTTACTGGAAGCCAGCTTTCTAATCTGTATCTGAAGCTCAGTAGTATGCACGTAACGATGGTATGCCAACAATAGCGGATAAAAAAAAACTGAAGCAGAATAGGAAATCGAGAAACATGTGGATGGTGCTATATGGAGAGTTCTGTCATGGATAGATTGCCATCGTCCGCGAAATATCGGATGGATATACACGCCAGCTTATGAATGATAAACTACCGAGCACATTGCACATGTAATCTAAAAAAGGAACGGTAAAGAGCAAATAGAAATACGTAAGGTAACGGATTATATAAAAATATTTTAAAATGGAAGTTAATAATTGTAAGATAATTTTATCTAAACAGACGTAAAAAAAACAAAATACAGTAAATTACAAATATTTTTATAATCCTGACAATTGCAATAAAGCTCAAAACTACATTATTGCTAATCTCATGTTCTCTTTTTTGTTTTATAAATTATTCAACATTCAATTAATATAATTTATCATATTAGTAATTTATTGTTTTTTTTAATAATAAAATCTGATGATAATAAATAAGAATAGTAATAATTAACAACAATAATCAATAAATAAAAACTAATACTTCAATAGTACAGTCAATTCTATTCTATATATTATATTTTTTCAAAACAGCTACGCTCGATTTTAAAAGCACTTAAAAAAAATCATGCAAATGTTTGAGAGAGAAAATATATTTTTGATATATCTGAAAATATTTTAAAAGTAAAATCTGACAAAAGAATAAAAGATTAAAAGCAGTAGAATTGTCAGACATGATTGCATTAACTTCATTTACTAAATTTCACCGTTTTGTTATTTTATGCAAACATTTTTTGTTGTTCAATTATCTTACTTCAATTACTTCAATTAATGACTCTTGAATATGAATTATTATGTATTACCGTAGGATAAAAGATCCAAATCTCTTTAATTGTTGAATAAATTTTATCAAAGAATGCAAAAAAATGATCATTCAAAACATATTTTGAAATTTCAGAGAAATAGAATCCCTTGCGAAGAAAAAAAAAAAGAAAGAACAAATTAACAAACTAAAATATTGTTATACTACTAAACAATTTTACCAAAATTTTACAATTTAAACAAACATGTTGATGTTTACACATTTAGATCTGTACACATGACACATAACACTATTATTTTATAGATATATCAAATATATTGAAGAACGATATTGCTTACTCGTAAATATTGAACATATTGATATAGTGTAAACTAATATTCGTGTAGATTTTGAGTCATAATAAAATTTAATGAAAAAAAATTGAAAATATCAATTGGGAAAAACAATCGAAAATAGTTATAGATCCTTATGCAGTAGAAATTCATCGTTCATCAGCAAATCAGACTACGCAATAAGGTAACAGACGAATCCGGCCTACTTACTAACAAATTTGATTAAAACTCACTTCCGATTCGCATACATTTGGTGTAATTATCGCACAAAATGAGAAGTGAGGCAGAGAAGGGAATAAGGAGTAAAGTCACTCTGTCGAGTGGAGCACATTAAATTCAGAGGAATCTCATTGCCGACGGCACTGGCTTCTCTATTCGCAAAACTTTTCAACGCGACTCGCATAATAGGCACTCTCGTGCTATCACACTTTAATAATAGACGAACGGTCTTTTCAGAATAGCTGCTCGAGTAGTAAAAACATAGCGTTTTTTTTTATCCGCCGTAAATATACATGTAAAATTCTTAAAAGTTAAATAATAAAAATACAAAAACTCTGGGTTATATATGCAAACAGGTTACTAATACATATAAAAACGTGATATTTAAAACATTGTTTATTTTGCTCTATTAAAAATGCTCGATATCTGAAATTATACGTTTTTATCTATTCATGGAAATCCGTTTTAAAAAAACCAGGATTTGAAAAACAAGTATAAGAAATTGAAATATACATAACAAAATGTATTAGATATTTAAATTTATGATAATACTAAATTTGAACATTTTGTAGTTTGCGTTATTGATAGTTTATTCGGGTTAATTTAGTATCGGAAATTCCAACGAACAATTGACCCAATTTGTAAAAATTTACTACAGCGTTAAAAGTTTCAATCGCGACTCTAATAAATNAGCTTCAAGGATGTAATATGTGCTTTCAAAAGCAGAAAAGCATGCTTTTAAAATAGCAATTATCGACATACGTGATCGCGCATTCTTCGTTAGGGAAAATCAAGATCGTACAAAAATGAATTGAACGACGGGACAGTGGGGATGGGTAAAAGTAATTTCAGAAGCGGAAAAGAATGAGAAGAAATCTCGCTGTTCATCGCCGCATGAATATAGAAAATGTAGAGAACTTCGAGCCACATCAGACTACCGGCCACAAAGAGAAGAGTCCGAAATAGAAATCCCTTAAAGAGAGCCGTTTATCGGATTGAAGGGAGTTCTTGCATTTTCGCGGAAAAGTTTTCTTTTCTTCGCCAACGAAAGACTTGTTCTTGGAAATCATACTCGAATAATCGTGAAGAAGAAATAGTCATTGTTCCGTTCGAAAAAAAAAAATAAGCCTTGTTTTATACCTTTGCGAGGTATGTCACACTAATGAGCGCGTAAATTACTTGAAATTATCGTTATGAATTAATTGGCCGAGTGGTGGCATCGTTTAAATATTCTCGAAGACTATCAACACTGAAGAAATAGTCGAAGACATTCGTCCTTCATTAACTTACGATTAATAATAGTAATTTCGCCATTGTTGAACCAGTAAAGATGAGAAAATGAAGTAATGAAAAAATATGCCCTTCTCATCAGTGACCGAGGAACTTTCGCTGTAACGCGAACAATGAAAGGCATCGAATAAGACATCGAATTGATCGATGAAGACGTCTCGGCAGAAGGGATAATAGCGCGTAATGGGATATTTCAAGTGGCGGAGCGGTTTCTTTTATCGGGTCTGGCATTTGAATGCAAAGTATTATTCAAATAGCACTATCACAGTTCGTTCATCCAGAGTGTGTCCTTATCTATCCTATCTCTTTCTGCGTCTCTCTCTCTCTCTCGCCGTTGCTTCTGTGTCTCTCATCTATGTGGTGTCGTCCATGGAGCGTCCCATGGGACAAGAGGCTTCATTTCCTGATATTCAAATGCGCTCAAACATCATACCCGGCCAACTCGTTGCCACCAGTGCGCTACACGGAGGTGCTACTGCCGCGGTTTCCGCGCGGATAAGCCGTTCCGGCGATCTCGTTGCACTCGCCATCGAAACAACGTCTGGTTGTTGTACAATCGCTCACTTATACTCGTCCACAGTGCATCGAAAAATGCGGATCCTCGCAGCAGCGAGAAGATTATGAAATCATAATGATGCAACTAACATTTTGGAAAAGTCTCGTTATGACATGTTGCCTGTGCACGTATACTACCTACCTAACTAAAGTAACATTACGAAAGCAGAATGTTTAATTATATCAGTGCAGTAAACAGTATGCTATACGAGATAACAATAATAATAATATGAAAGTTTTGCGTTATACGATCTGCGTGGAAAAAGATTATAACAACGTTGACATAATATAATTATTTCGAAATGGAACTCAGGAATTTTATGAATCTCTCTCTTATCCTTTTGCCGATAACTGCATCGGGAAAGATACTGAATTTGCATAGTGAACGATACCGTACCGGTATGCGCATCTCAGGAACTTGAATTTGCGTTACTTTGATGTTTCCTGCTTGGTTCGATCATTCCCATCTCATTTTATTNTATTTTCGAAATGGGAGAAAGGCCCACATGAATTAGAAATGATATGAAACTTCGAGAAAGCGTATGCTTCGACGGGCCAACCAACATATTGCCGATTTCCGGTCCGTCGTGCATGTCGTCACGAGCGGACGAAAAGGTAGAAAATCCTCAGCACGACATACAAAGAACAAATAAGATGACGGGAGGAGAGGACGATTCCCGGAAAGGAGTTTCGTCTAGGGACATTGAATCTTAGATGAGCAGGAAGACAGCAAATTGTAGGATCAAAGCAGCTGTTATACGCTCATAGTTTCCCTCTCTACACTTAAGTATCATCATATTCACAAATAACTTAATATTTCTTATATTTATATATAAATATAGCTTTTAAATTATTTATTGTGCAAGATTTAAATAATAAAAATAATATATAACTAGATTCTTTACTTATTCCATGAATGAATAGTCTATATGAATAATATTATATTCATATATGTATAATAAATACATATATTCCATAGCATAAACAGTTTTATTTGAGAAATCTGTATAATCAATCTTTCGATGTTTATATTTTTATCAAAATTTTTTGTTCTTGCAAAGATATTGGTTATTATATGAAATTTTACTAAAGAATGCAAATACATTTATTTTTCAAATATTTATGCGAAAAAATACATTTTTGTCAAAGCGAATTCATTGAAATGATAAAAAATTAATTGCAATATCTCACTAGGGAAATTAAAATAATGGCATGATAGCGTGCATTATGAAAACAATACGACTTGTGTGCATCGAGAGCTCAAATAAACTTTTCTGTAGCGCAATGAGATCGTAAAAGCGCTTGTATCTGCGTCAGATAGGTCAGTAGAGTTTTGGAGCTCATTCACGCGGCGCTGCGCGTTATGGTCTGCTTTTCATACAAAACACCGTCCACGAACATCCGCCCGTACTGATGAAAAAAAAGCCGTTACATTACGAAGCCGTCGAAAGACGGGCGCGAGAAAATGGCGGGAGAAGAGAAACACGGACGCGGAACTTCCGTCAATTTGACCTTATTAAACCCTTTCAGGGTTGCCCTGACGGGTTTCGTCGAACGTAACCTTTTTATGCGTATCGCGAGAGAAAATTTCCTTTAATTCTGCACTACGCGCCGCGGGAAAAGCGGCAATGAGAAGGAAAACTTTGGAACTTTTTAAAGAAAATCTCGCGGAGCCCGAGCGGCCACGCTCTAATAAAGGTTTCTCCTATACCCCTGTCAGGTTCTCGAGTAAATTATGTCTTACCCTTTCGCGCCGGTTATGCCGATCGATAGCACAACTTTCTATTCTTTCGCATTCTATAAAAATACGATAATCTTCGTGACTTGCATCTCCATTAACGTATTCCTCATTCAGATGAATAATTTGTCTCAAGGATTACCTGAGATATCGCTGAGATTTGCAAAGTTTTATAAAATTATTACAACATCTGCTTAATAATTAATTGTATTATTTTGCTTACTCTGTACCTATCTTCACTATCCGTTACTGTACATACTTTCAAAAGAAATTAAGGTAAATTTAAAAATTTTCGAAATGTCTCTTTATATTATTAAGAAATAATACCTTCAGCGATTAGAAAAATCAAATTTTTTAAAATTATTATAATTAAAATTTTAATTAATGTTGTCTCTTTCATTGCATAATAAAAAGATGCAATGCGTGTAATGCTTTGTAAAAAAACGCTATCTCATACTTTTTTCATATTTCATAAAGAAACATTTAAAGCAATATTTATGACAGATAGGAAACAAATTATAATATTCTTTATGCGCAATCAATAACGCAGAAATGTTAACTGATTTATTTTTTGCCGCGCCGGTCTTTTTTCAGCTTTCAAATGTCAAATTTTTTTCCATTGCATCCACTTTATAATCGGCTTAAAGCACATCACTTTTTCTCGGGTATTAAGGTCACGGTGAGCTAAGCAAAATGCTTCATAAGAAATAACCGGCCCCGCGCGCGCATCCTAGGTAAGACAAACGTTTTTCTCAGAAAATGTAATTAATAATCCCGAATGCGCATGCATTACCGTAGGTTAATGCGGAGTGGTGTAACGCCCGGCCTGCNCCCGTTTTAGAACCAGGAGCTTCTCTGTAATGGAGGAGTCTCAGAAAACACGAAGCGGGTGTCACGCTGTGCTCCTAAATATATATATATATATATATGTATATATATATATATATCGCGTTTTCCGCGTGTACTTTTATCCAAATTGCTGCACCGCGCGTCAGCTTTGAAACAAAATCATAACGGTATGAACAAATTACGTCTTCCCAGCGTGCGCTCACGTCACCCCCGTCGCGGTATTAAAGTAATTATATTTACCACGATGTGGAGGTAAAGTGGAAGGACAGAGAGCGCCACTACGAGATATACATAAATTTTCTAAAGCGCGCGCACAGAAGCGCATCGGCTAAGCAGGAACATAAACAGCGATGATTTCACAGCGTTCGAGTTTGTTGGAGGAAAACGGTTTATCAAAACACAAGCGCGAACTCAACTCGACGTTCTCTTACGACTTACGGGAATGTATCGGGACACGGCTGCTTTTATAGTCTTGTCATCGATCACACCAGTCTCCCCTATGTACCGTCCCTTGCAGATAACGCCGGTGAAGAGAGTGAATGAGACTATTAGCGAGGAAAATAATATGAAGGGGGTGAAGGAGTTGAAATGAAAAGCGCGGGCTATGCAACGGAAACGACACGGGGGTCGAAAGTGGCGGCGGTAATGAGATGGGAGCAACACGAGTACGAGCGAAGGACCGCGCCAAGAACGGGGCTGAGAATGGCGAACGTTGGCGAAAAGAGCGCGAGAGAAGAGATAGGAGCGCCAAGGAGGATGGCGGGAACGTTGAGTGCCGAGAAATAAGTTGGAGTGATAAATCGGCGAGGCTCGCGCGAATAGTGAGAACCAGAGGCTCGCTGGAGACGTACGTACGCGAGACGGAGAAAGAGAGGTAGCTGTGACGTAAAAGAACGGGAGAAAATAGGGTTGTTTCGAGATTAAAAACGGAGTGGCCGCGCGCTCCGACTGCTTAAGCATGCAAATGAAAATAATTTATTCCGGAAATCTGCCACGAGAGACAATTTGTCTCACACGCACTTTCCACGCCGTCGATTTCGTGTAACGAACATTATCTTCCAGGAGAATAGTAATCGCACAGAATAGTAACCATTATGCGATGGCGTAATGGTTAATGAAAATGTAATGAATTTTCTTACTTATACATATGTATAATTAGTTTTGTAATTAATAATTTAAGCGCTTTAGAATGTGAAGAAATTAAACGTCTTATCAGGATTCAGTTTTAAAATGTAATAAATGTACGTAACATTTCAATCGATTCTTGTAGTGAAATTTTACATCTTTTTGGTTAAGTCATTAAAGTAACAATTCTATTATAACATTTATACGTAGCTCTTCCAATAATTAATATTATCGACTAATGAAAACTATGATAGAAAAAGAAATAGAATAAAATAGATATTAGAAAAAATAAATATTATAAAAATAAATATAATTATCTTCTTATTATATGTATAGAAGAGAAATGTGTCCTACTTTTTTACTTGCCGAAATTACAACAGTTTTTTGGAGTTGGGACATGCCATGTAATTTAAAAAGAAGTGTTATATAGTAAAGGCACTGTCGGTACTTAACAGTTCACCTAGTTCATGCTAATTAAGCATGAATATTTGAGGATAGATTACGACAATGGATTTTCCTTTGCCGCAAAGTTTTACAAAAGATAAGCTAAACCTTTTATAGTCAAATCGATTTCTCATCATCACTATTTCAGACATATCAAATAAATGGTGAGTAAGCAAAGGGCAAGTAGAACGTGTTAAATTATCGAACGCGCACGAGAAGTATTGCTCAGCACTTTAAAAAATGAATATCGAAAAAAAACTTACCAATCATTGCTTATATATCTCGAAATGCGTAGTTAACACGCCGCGAATATCTTCAAATAGCATGACGCACACTCACCTGTAACATAAATGTTTATTTTATGTATAATTCATTTACGTCGAAGATCTTAGGAGTTCGATCGCCTGCGCGAATGCGTAGGGTAGAATTAAACTTCACACTCATGTAAACGATGTAACTGCATAAAAGTGAAATATGTACGAGATGTATTTAACAACTCGGCGTAAAAATATCGCCGGACCGAGTACAGCGGGCGGAATATTTAGTGTGTTCTAACCTCGTGATAAATTAGTTTAATTAGTATCTTCATACGCAACATTCTCGTTCATTAACGAAGTAAATTGGAATTCCGCTGTGTATCTACGCGTAACACATACGCAACACACATATTGTATATATATGTATATATGTATACATATAGATATACATTCCTCGTCTCTCGCAAAGGTAAAAGAGCCAGAAATGTGAGACGTATTTCATATGGAATAATTTCTACAAAGACCACCTATATTCTTCCCCTTTTTCCTGCATTTTCTGTGGTTTTTATACGTGCCCGCGCGCTCTCATCATCATGAAACTTCATATCACACCATTGGTCGCGTACCTTCAATTCGTATTAAATGAATGAATATTCATTTCAAAACTATTCGACTCTCAATTTACACCTCCATCACTGGAGAAATGCAGTAGAACTACCGTAAAGTCGATGTGCTACCAATGAAGACAACATGTAGGTTTGGAAAGTTATACGTTTTGTCCAAATCGATAATGCAGAAGTTAACTATATTAATAACAATAAGATTTCAGTTATGTTAAAAAATCGTTTTAAAAAAATTTATCAAATATATTATAAGTATCTAATTTTTTCTAATGTCTTAAATTTTTTTATTTAAAAACAAAAAATACATTATTTGCACAACAAAACGCTATAGAAAATTATCTTTCTCCGGTAATAATAAAATTTTATTGCATAATGAAAAAGAAATATAATCACATTTAATTTTCTAAATAAATTCTGACGTAAATATGAAAGATCTTACGGATTAATTTACATTCTTTCCTGTGCAGGAATATCCAGAGGTGAAAAATCTAAGTAGGTTTTTCTAGTAGCGAAGTTAAAAATTCCCTTTTTTCCGACTTTGTACCATCTGAGCAAAGGATGTCTTAAGATGGAAAAAATAAACGGTGGTAGCAGGCAAGATGCGAACAAACAAACCAAAAAGAGAAAAAAGATGCGCAGAGATAAAAGTAGACATGCTCCGCTGGTGAGGCAAGAATACTTTTACTTTAGTCAATCCTTTTCACATATTCACGTAAAAGACACGAAGAAAAGTAGCGAAAGCAGAAATATAAACCTCAGTTTTATTCAAAGATCACAAACTTCGTTATGGAAATTGAATTTTTCCGCGCATTCAAGATATACATATAAATATTTTACAAAATAACTTTACATAATAATTTTATGAAACGCGATTACTTTAACGAAGAAAAAAAAAGAAGTTGAGTGACAAGCAAAAAAGAGCTTTGAGCGACTGCAAAGCGTACGATAATTTGAGTCACAGTCGGTCTAGACATTTGTCTAAAAGATCGATATAACGTTAACTTACATATTGTCATCCACATTGATTTCTCAAAATCTTTTTTCATTTATGACACTTATTAATTTTAATGACAGTCTTATTTATTCGTTCCTTGAAAAAAAAAATGCAAAAAAGTAAGAAGATAAAGAAGAAGGCAAAGACGAAAAAGAAAACAGTCCGAAAACTTAATATTTCTAAAGTCAAAGTGGAAAAGAACGGAAAAGAGATGTTTCAAACCGTTACCTAATAGTAATACGTAATAAATGAGTTATTTCCCTACTTTTTTCTTTTTTAGCTTGATTGCAAATTATTAAGAAGCGTTAAAAATAATAAAGAGAAAGTGATAACCATATAAATTTTCTTTCTTTCAATAGCAGTATAATACTAGATGACATCGATACATAAAACTGACGATTCGCTCTTCTTTCTCCAACTTAGCATGAACCTTCTATCTTCCAGCCTTCACACATACCGATTTCTTCCTCGACTTCCGCAAAATTTATACGCAGCTGGAGTGGAAAGCCACTATCTTTTAATTTATGCGCCAGGAATTTAATATTCTCGCGGCGTCTAAGACGCGTGCCAGGGCTGCGGCGGAAAGTTTCTGCGACGTGTAAAATTGAGAGGGATAACAGAAAAATAAAAGAAAGGAGAACATGAAGTGAGACGGCTGTTCATGGGTGAATGGCACTCAAGGGCCCTTTTTCGCTGGGACCGGTCTTTGCATTCCGAAAAGGGTTAACGACGCAAAGCGGATAACTCACGGGTTAAGCGTGCTGAGCCTTCGTGCCGTCTTCGTTTTTCTTCGTCTCTCTTTGGGGAGGGAAGTTTCGTATATCAATAATTTAAACAAAGCATGCGTGCATTCCGGATTTTCTTAGCAACTATATATTACAGAATCTTTAGAATTTTATTATAATTATGGTAAGAGAAATTAACAGAAAGTCAAAAGAAATTCCATCTCCTAGAAATATTTCTTTAAAAACAGAAGATTTTAATAAAATCAAAGACAAATCTAATTTCTTTTTTTCATCAAATGTCAGAATGTCGACTAAAATCTTCAAAGCTGTTTCAGAAATTTTAATAAGAGACATTATAAACAATTAATTTAACATATATTATGTAATTTTTTAATCAATAATCGTATTTTTATCGTTTTTATTTAAAACTATTAAATTCACACAATGCTTCCTCTCTTCTCATTTATCACAGTTTTCAAATAAAACGTTAGATTCATAACTTATTCATAGGTTTAATTAATTCATAGCTTTAATTATGTTTCTCTAAATATTCAATGTTTAATATTTTTCTCGCTGCAATTAAAGATAAAATCTGTCGCAATTTATTCGTGAAGGATTATTAAAGGCACATTATCAATGTGAAATATATCTAATATAATTGCTAAGAGGGAATTAAACAAAGCGTCTTTACTACGTCGGTGTTAAATGTCATTACGTCTTCCTACTTTCTTGTTACATAGCGGAATGATTGTGCCATCCGTGAAACTACTGGCATCTCTTTGAAGTCTCATTCGATGCGCTCACGGCATCGTTAATGAAATTTTGCACATTCTTCAAGGCACGATTACTCCCCTCGTGTCAAATGCAACGGAGTAATTACGTAACACAATGAAATACAAATAAATACCGTCGTTGCGTCCGACGAAATATGTCATTTCGCGCTTCTACATGATAAATTGCATTGTCAAGAGCAAAAAAGAAATAAAAATCTGATAACCTTTAAAACACGAAATTTGGTGAATGCATGTCCGCGACACTATTTTCAATATCAAAGAATTTCACGATATTGATAGTCAAGAAGAATAATTGTATTATTCATTTAATTTTTTACATTATTTTAGTTCTATTCTAGTTTTATTATTTGCGATATTCAAAGATATTAGAATAACTATTCAATAATCAATATCATTTAATCATTTAGTAATTATAGTTTGCCTTCATAATTATTACATGAATGATGAATAATGATTTTATGTAGCAGATCTCAAAAGCTAAAATAACATCTTTAATTTTATAATATATGTATAAATTATATTATAATTATGAAAATAAAAAATTGAAGAAAAAGCTAAAAAAAGCTAAAGAAAGCTAAAAGAATCAAAATCTTTATTCGATCTCAAATTTATATTAAATAAAATAGAAAAAGAATAAGATATACAAAAAAGAGTAACGAAAAAATTATAATACGATGATGGAGAAACTAATTTGCCAATCAGCAACGCATTCGATGCATTTTCACATTTCGTCACGATATCTCTAATATAGATCTAAGGAAAAAAAAAACAGATTAAAACAATTCGTATAATAGAAGATGAGAGATAACTTCCGGAATAATGTGCGACGAGTCATAGTAGTCTTAAACAGCGAGACGATGGTGGATAACTTAAAAGTTTTTGTGCATTCACGTATATATGTATGTTAATTACGTACAATTGGTCACTTTGAGAGATCTTTACGAGAAAAAGCTTTCACGGCGAAAACTTTCTTAGTGATGTTTTATGGTCCAAGTTTCACCGAACAAGGAAAGATACGACTTTTGCTTTCCACTTCTACTTAATTCGCATTTGTGATTAATAATCTAATTAGTTTTTTTCGCCAATCGCATTACAAACGAGTTTGAGCAACGGTTTTATTTTTTCAAAGAAGAAAAATAAAGAAGAACTGAAGTTGTGTTTATTAAAAATGATAAAAATACTTCAAGATTTTGAATCTCAAAGTTTTAGGCTCTATGAAAAAGTTTCAATTAGAAAAGTCTTAAAGAGGTAATGTTACGACAATATAAAATTGAGTTTAAGAGTTTATTTTAGAGCTATCTAGCTTTTGAAAAGTAATCAATGAGCAATACTTTTATGGATAAGAATTACTTTTATGGCTAAATGACTTTTGGAAATATCAACTAAAACTCTAGAAGTTCCTTTACTGCAGGATAAAATGATCTTAAAGCTAACTTAATTCAAACTTTCTAATAGAAGTAGTAAAGAATATTTGGAAACAAGATACAAAATTTTTATTAGAGATTTCTGTATTTCTCGAGACTCTTTAGCGATTACTTTGCACACACCTACGCGGTTCCTCCGCCACTGCTCATTAAACACGTATTCGTTGAACAAGGAAAGACAGCCACGAAGAAAAGCCGGGAGTCGCTCGACCAAGTGACAGATGAAATAAACGCGGCCACACGGGTTTCCTCACTTTTCACCGCGACGTCAGTTACAACGTTGTTCTGCTAGACGAAGCAATTATCTCTCACCAAAGTGCCCTTACTTCTTATGAGCACGCAGTGCAGCACAACTGCGAGTGAATTTCGGTTAACTTGATTTTTATTATCGGCGCGACCGCATCTTTCTCTTCTACAAATTGAAAAATGTATCGAGCGCGCGTTCGAATATGAGAAAAATGGAAAACGGAGATTAAAGAGTGTGTACGTGAAAGAAATTTTAGACGATAATCAAAGAATTGATTAGTTATCTCCTCTCTCTCTCTCTCTCTCTCTCTCTCTCTCTCTCTCTCTCTCTCTCTCTCTCTCTGGCTTTGAGAATCCTTATTAAAAAAAAGAAAAATGTGCAAATGTAAAGCTGCAAATAATATACATTTAAAGAGTAAATTTTAGATACAAAAAAGAGAGAAAAATTCTCAAATGGCTTATAAAAATCTCAATTTTTCGTCGCAATAAAATATATTGTAATAAAATATTAATTTTGTTAGAGAAGTACAATTTAATTCTATATTGGAAATTCATATATTTTTGTAAAAATCTTTCCTGCCTGGATTTTATGTCCATTTCTGCTGATAAATTTAATGTATCTAAATTTTTAATTTGAAATTTTGACATTACATTTTGATGGGAATGGATATGTTTCTAGTCATGTAATAATTAGATACGACGCATGACGTTGTTCACTCAATTTTGTAAATTAATTATAAAATTTTCATAATATAAAATTACTTAAAACATGTTTAGTTGCTATAAATCCAACGAAATGAGTCATAGCACGACTGAAAAATTATCTGAAAAGGTATATATAACAGTAACATTTTTCGTAGCTTTTACCATAGAAATGCACTTTCGATTTGCGACAAAAGTCACGTATTTGAAGTTCTACTGTTACAACGACACATGACATGCCTGTACATTTGTAGACGTGCTGAGTAACCTGAGAAAATAGTTACGTAGAGAACTGCATGAATTCCGAAAGGTGTGGCGAATTCTTGGAATCACTTTTTAATTAAAGCATTGTTTCGATTGAAAGTAGCGACCGTCGTTAATACGACCGAAAATTTCAACGAGATTTTAACATCAACTCTCTCTCTCTCTAGGCTCTCCTTCCTCCCTTCTTATGCTTACAAAAACACGAAACTTTCAAGCTACTTTCATCGCCATGCAATCTCCGCCTTTACAAAGTTTACGCTCGGACAAGTTTGCCCGCAAAGTTTCGCCAGTGTTCTTTTTATTTCGTTAGTTTTAATCGATCCGTCATAATTACCGCGGACGCGCGCATTAAACTTATCAACTGGATTACTAGCCGGGGAGGGGGAGGGGGGAGGGAGAAGAAAAATGCACTCGCAAAGTGGCGACCGCGGAATTCAGGCCGAAACGTTTCAGTCTCGCGTTTAAACAACCTACGAAACAGCTACCTGACAGTGATACCTTTTGCGGCTTCTACGGCAGAAATATTTCCACTTACCGCGAAAGCCTCGTGCCTGGCATTCCTACGCTCGAACACCGGTGCATAATGCACGCGTATGAGGCTGCTCGCGCGCGCACACGTACACAAACATATACAGACACACACACACACACACACATACACGAGCGCAAGATATAGGCGCTAAAGGCGGAAGGAAGGTGACGGCTCCTTGGGAATATCTGGATCTACGAGAGGCGAAAGGAGCCGGAAGAGGAACCGGAAGGAGAGCTGAAGCTACCCAAGGTTGATTGGTAGGGGCATCACGCTCAGGGCATAACTGACTGACTTCTCGTGCAACCACCCATTCCAAGACGATCCAGAACGATCGCCCCGCAACCCTCCCAAGTCGCGAAGGATCGGGGAAGGGTCCAGCATCCCTTATCTGTAATTTATACTTTCAATTTACTCTCGCCGGAAGATTCCAGGAAGTTCGATCGTCTGGCGCACGAGAGACCGATCTTCTCACCGAGAGAAATCCAGAAGAGGAGAAGTGTCTCGTTTTCTCCGTGAAAGTTCGGCGACTTAATGGTTTCGTGTTCCAAACGGCGCTTTTTTTCAATTTCGCACCCTCGCCATCGAGTCATTAACGTCGCGTCCGTGATGTGTCTTTCATGCCGTCGTCCGCGACACGTGAATTAAATAAGGATATCTAATATTGTAATTACTGAAGCACGATGAAATAAATGATAATACTTTTAAAGCCGAACATCTACTTAATGCAGACAAATTCCATGTTTTATAAATGAAAAAATATGCTCTCTTAATTATTGTCTTAATTATTGTAAGAAATATTTGCAACATTTATAATGAATCCTTAATTGTTACATATGTCTATACATTTTTTTCTTTGTACATATAATTTTCTTACAATAATGTAAAATAAATTTTTGCTGCAAAATATCAAAACTTGGAGATTTTATAATAAACGATAAACTTTCAGCGAATTTATTAGAATCATTCACAGTTTCATTTAATCGTTAGCATAATCTCTGTGAATTTTTCGTTCCAATTACGTGTCTGAAATACAACAATCGTTCACTTTGAGAATTATCGAGTAATAGGGCATCGTATAAGCTCAGACTTCTTTATAGGAATCGACAGTAGATACTAGCAAAGCTAAGAGAAGTTTCGCGCGGATAAAATATTCAGGGCACACCATCAGCTTCAACGTGGAAAATTAGATTTGTCCGGAGTTGGAAAACCTCCATTACTATTAGAAGATAAAGTAATCTGGAGATGAGATGTATACAAGATCAAGAATACATTCCTGGCTTGTTCTTCGTGCAACATCGGATCATTATATATTTAGCTGCTCTAAATAAACTCGTAGATATTGTTCCATAAACTTATCGCACATTGAACGCTAAAAGAAGAATTTGAAAGAAAAAGCTATATCTCTACAAACTTGCAATCTTCCACAAAAATTGCAATTCGATTTTTATCTACGAGATATTAAAGTACATATTCTAAAGAACATTATTCACCTGAAATAATAATTTTCGTATATTTAATTTCAGTCTATATAGTTAGTAACATTGTAAGAGTTGTAATATTTATTCTCGGCTCTCTTCTAAATGCGATCATTTAATTGTCAATCGAAAAGAGCAATTACGAGATTTTTATGCAGGACGAATAAAATAAAATAACGTAAGTGATTGGCCATTTAGCGTTAAATGTGGAAGACGATTGCAGGACCCTTGTTTCCACAGTTGTATTGCAATTCGAGAATAGATGCATCCGGGAATTACTCTATCCCGAATTTACCTAACCGTACCGGTTACAACCAATTCATCTTAAGGACAAATCGATCGTCGCTGCGCATCGGCTCGACGTTTTCGAAGAGTGGTTACACCAAGAGAGGTATACGACGACGAAGGGTGAGAGAAAATATTGCCCAAGTTTATGGTGGGTGTAAGGGGCATGAATTTATGGCGAGAGGTTCGAAAGCAGCCACGAAATGCGGGAAAAAAAAGTGGAATTCGAAGCAGTTTCTCGTAGATACAAATAACCCGCGCCAAGATATATGATACACGAGTTAGTGCCTTTCGCATGATCTTCTGATAATGCCACTTGGCTCACACTGCTATAACTCTCAGCTCTCCGCGGACTAAGTACGTCTGGGTACTCATATTATCTGGGGCTAGATACAGATAACAATAAGCGAAAAGTTCGCTCTGTAATTTATAGCTGTTTAAAATCGTCGACTACGCGTTTCGTTACATTTCTGGCTCATTTTATTCTCGGTTTCATGTATATCTTAGCTACACTCTGTTCTAAAAATCATATTTATTTCTTTCTGCCGCGTTAAAAAAGAGAGAATGAACTACGTTAGCTACATAATTCTGTTCTTCATTTTCCAGTTTTTAGCTTCGTCATAATTGCTCGCTTCTTTACAAAAATGTAGAGTTTTAGATTAATTTCAAAAATTAAAATATGAGAATCGCTTTAAACCTCACAATTGCTCGGCATGACGGACAACGTGTTTTTAATTTCAAAGTCTCTAAAAGATAGTTCACAATATCCGCAATAAAGCAACCGGCAAGATATTCCGATATTCTGTGCTCAATGACAAAGGGAATTTGAATGCGAGAGAAGACACGCAAGTACACGCGGATTCAGATTCAATAAGTCGGGATAGAAGCTGGTTCGCTATCGAATCTATCAGTTCTGGAGGATCAAGATCCCCCGAGACAGGAGAGACGAAAGCTAAGATCAAAGAACCTCCCACGAAGGCCTATTTCATTACGGAGTCTACGAATTGAAATCGGAAATGAGATCTTTTGAGAGTGTGATAATTGACTGCTTTGATCTAAAGTCTGGCCCGTTATGATTTATCGTTTACAATACAAGTAAACCACCTAATCGAATCTCGTTTTCCTTTACATGCATACAACGTTTATTTCATCATGCTCGTTTGCATGCTCATTTATTTGCCCGCTCGCTCTTTGAAACCCATTACAAAATTCGCAACGTCATCTCATCTCATCTCTGCTTCTTTAAAAAGAATAAGGTAAAAAAAGACGCGATAATACCGCTGCGCTGTTATAATTGTCTCGCATCTTTTTCCGCGTAATATTTACATATGAATGTATTCACGTTGCGGTCTTTTCCTATTGCATTTTCATTAGAAGCTTTTTAATCAATCCTCGAAATTACACGCAATACTTGCTGCCCGGGAAGAAGCGTATGATGTGCGTCGCACAGATCATTCGTTTCGCTTTTAATCAGCCCTTCACCGGTGATGTAACGCCGACAAATTACCACGATGTCGAGCCGTTGTCGAGCCGTATTATTCGGCGTCAGTGTAAAAAATACCAATTCGCGTTTAATTAGGATGGAAAAGAACCGGAAAAGGGACACAGAGCCGAGTATAATCACTAACATGCCTTCCTTTCTCTCCTCCCCTCCGCCCTACACTGCCCATTTTTATTTCAGCCACCGTACGTACCGTTTCGCCGGCGAATTCCAAGCACGCGTTATTCTCGTTATCAGATACCGGGGGTATAGAATTTCCGAGGATTGTTTTTGAATTTACCTGCGTAACTTTTACCTCGCGGATTTTATTCGAAACGCCACCGCATTCCGCGACCAAAGCGCTCAACGATATTTCTGTCTCCGGTCACCATTCATTTTTCTCAACCGCAGGCATTTTCGCGGCCTCTGTAATTTGAATACACTTGGATGTACGCGTGCGCTCTAAAATACGTTTGCGAAATGATACCCAACTTGAAACTTGACTGAACATTATAATTCACCGTTGTCATTGTCATCGCGGCATTATTTTCTTCTATTTTAATGACTGTCAAGCGCGTTTACAATTCAACATCAATATCAACATTGCCAATTTAATTCAAATAACAATAAAAGATACAACACGAAATAGAAAAATTTACTCGATTGTATTATCGCGTGGCTTGAAGCTTCGTTTTTTTTTTATCATTTTTGCTCTGATTATTACAAGTCCATCACTTGTAATCGATGATATCAGATAATTTAATCATCCTTACATCCCGGCTATTTTCAACCGTTCGAATTTGCTCTTCGCCTCGTCGAATCTCGGAGTTCCTTAATCTCTGGAACGGCATTCGGGTCAAAACTTTCGCTCCATCGCAGATTCCGTAACATCTTTCGCTCTGCTCACTATTAATTTCCCGCCACGTCTTCATTCATTCTCGTACGCACCCACACCGCCATTACCCAGCCAGAAACGAGTCGGAGCCGGCTGGTCGCCTTCCGTGAACTATGTGGAAATTCGGCGACATATTTTCGTAATTCATCGCGGGTAATTTATGGCCGTACCCGTGGCGAACCGTGACAAAGTACAGGGAGGAGGATCTTGGGAGGACGGGCGAACCTACGTCATCGCTGTCATCTTTCACGACTTTGCGCATCGTGGCACGTCCCGGCTCATCCTTAGCACGCATTCCCCAACTCGTGGGACGCAACTACATTTATCTAATAAACACTATGGAAAGTTCTCGAGATGATACACGGCCACGGTGAAATTACTTTAATCCGGCGTAACCGGCAAGAACGACGTTAGAGCGCTAGCGCTCTAACCAACCGCTTTTATATAAAATACCGCGTGCCATGGCGTACGAAAGAAGCTACGCGAAGGATCGGCATCATGGAATGCCTGGTATCTCGTGGCTAACGGCAATTCCGAACACCTAAACATTTCCGCTAATTAAATTTATCGCTTTCATTCCACGTCGCGTTTCTTCAGGGAAACTTCTCCGAGAGAGCGCGTGGAGATATTCACGATCGAGGTTAAAGACTTCAGTACCGTCGTTAGACGCACGGCCAAGTTCCTCGCAATAAAAGATGGCTTTCTAGAAAAGTTTATAATGCCTTCAACTATAAGAGTTCGAAAGTGAAACGCTTTGATTTCCACTTTATCATCTCCAATATTTTGTGCACAGAAGTTTCCATGGAAAGTTTTCCTAGAAAAGAATTATATAAAATATATAAAAATTGATAAAATTATTTATACGTTGCACATTACATTTTTAATGTTGGTTTCAAACAATAAAATACTTTCGGTTAAAAATCGATAATCTTATCGACTTGCGCACACCAAGTAATCTGGATTGGCATCACTTTAGGATCCTCGCGGATCCTATGGATTAAAATTCCATATAAATGTGACGAAGTGTGAAAATAGCGAGAATACGGCGGCGGAGTCAGACAAAAGTTGACTGGTGCGTTGCTCCTCAAAGGCACGACGGAAGGGTCCTACCGAGGGGAAAAGGAATTATCGCTGCGCGCCACCGCTCCGCGAGGCATTAATGAATCGAATAAGTTTCGAGGGCTATTAAAGTTGAAATTTGATTTACGCCCTACCGGCGATTACTGTCGCGCGAAGCTGTCGCTGTCTCGTCGACTAGCACCGACAGATAAGTAAATCGCGTTGAATTCAGACCCTCGCTGAAGATCCCCGCGACTTACCGTGCGAAAGGTCGTCATCATCATCGTCGAAACGATACTACCATTTTCGTCGAGTAATACGCCGACAGTAAATTTGTAAATTTCCATTTCCAACATTTTCCGCACGTCGTCTTCCAGCAGACGCTGCCGCGAGACTGCTGGAAGAACGCGGCGGAGATAAACCCAAAGTGTTCGAAACTCGAATCTAATCAAGCCTGTAAACGACGACGTTCGGCCACTAACGAAGAACGCCGATTGACGCTGTTTACTTGAAATTGCTTAAACTTGCTCTGGCAGATAAGCTTCGCATCCGCGGAAATTACGGCAATCGATGGAGTATTTAATTATGTAGCGTAATTATGTAGCGATTACATCTTGTGGAACACTCGAGCAGGAGAAATATAAAGAAATTCTTGCTGCGGCGAATTACTGATAAATTAGAGAGGGGGATGTATTTTCAATCTCGCTGACACTGCTTGTGCAAAGATTAACTTTGTTGAAATAAATTGAAATTTTTAGCAAAAAGAAATCAATTGTTTTTACTAATAAATTGTGTTGACACGAAATCCCACTATGCCTAAAATGTTATCAGATACTTTTGAAGCATCATGTAAATTTTCATGCGCATTCGAGATCAAAGCAAATATTATTTCGTACAATGAGAATTTATTACGTGTGTAGCTTCACTTTAAAAAACATTGCAACGCACAATTGATCAATCGAAGATTCAATGCATTCAGTTATACCTCATCAAACATTATTTAGAGTCAATAACATGGTAAATCATTTACAGTAATTAAGCATTAGCAGTATTATGAGTGATATACGCTATGATTATAATTTAATCAGATCGCATAGATAAAGGAAATAATTTTGCGTATTTGTAGCGTAAACACATGTTACATAGCCGATTATGCGAAATACGAGCATATATGAAGTAGCTCGATATATTGATGAAATTCAACGCTTGAATGCAAAATCAATTGTTTACAGGGTACAGCGTTATTTGTAGCGGAGAGAAAGAAAAAAAAAGAGGAAGAGGGAAAGAGAGATAGAAATGACGTTCAGATTTTTTTAAAAGGGGTAAAATCTGTTAACAAAATATCGAATCGAACTTACACGAAATTTTCGCTGCTTATTCTGCTCAATTAATATTACATTCTTTGCAATCTTTCGGAGAAGAAACGTCAGGGACAATTGGAACACACTTCGATTCGTTCTGACAACGAATGAAAAATATAGATTCCCGTCCCAAAACGATGCCCGAGCTAACGAGATGCGCTCTCGTTTCGAGAGTTGTTTGTCCAACAGTCCGCCCTCGCGATTTTTACAGCTACAAACGAGCACGAAGAAAGAAAAGGGACGAAGGGTATAAAAGGGCTACAAAAAGTGAATAGAGAAAGAGAGAGAGAAAGCGCGAGAGAGGGAGGGAAAGAGGGGAAAAAAAGAAGCGGATGGAAATCCGACTCGGCTGTTACGACGAGAACAATAAGAGCAGCCATCCGGCTGTTTCCGCGCATTTCGTCACGCCGCCGCTTCTCCCCGTCTAATCACCACCAGAGAAGAGGCTTAAAGAGATACAGAATTCGCGAAAATCGCATTCGCCGGAAGACACGTTCGTCGCGAACGACCTCATCTGTTTGATCTTTTGTGTGGAAAAACGGCCGCCATAATCATTCCAGTTCGTTCGCGCCCGCTCCCTCTAAGCCCTGGGGGCTAAACGCTTCCCGATGTCGTCGTCATCATCGCCGACGCCGTTGTCGACCTCGTGTCTCTCATCTGACGAGTGGTAACGACAGACTCCGAAGATTGCATCGCCGGTCGCAGGAATGTGAGATGCGGGCGCTTTTATAGAAGTCTTTTATGAGTGTCGAGCTTAATTATAGCGAGATTGCGCGTTACATCGTAACGATGCTCTGACAATCGATTAAACACCCGTCGGACGAAACAACTTGTACTTTTTTTTACAATACAATCGTTACTCTAGTATTTATTTTATTAAACCGTATTAAATTATCTAAAATCGGATTAAATAAAAACCTATATTTTCTTTACTAATAAATTAGCTTAGTATTTTTGATCGAGATATCCGATGTTATTAAAAGAGAAAAAAATAATAATTTATTCATAAAAATTTCCCTCTAATCGCAAATTTTATAGAGACTATTTTAAAATATAGAGAACACACATACACATATACGTATATTGAATTTAACATTTATTTATATCTTTTTAATGGATTTAAATGTTATTAGATAATATTAAATTATTACATCACATTAGATAATATTAAATCACTATTAAATTTTACATTTGTTAACTAATTTGAGAAACTACATATATTTATTTACGTTTATTAGAAATATATACATATATATTTACCTTCAAACAAATAAATTTTCAACTAATTAATTAAAATCTTTCAAGCTTCATTATCAGAGAGATTCATAATTAATGGTATTTAAACATTAAAGAAAGTAACCATCAGTCTTCCAAATTTTTATTTCTGGTGCATTTATTCTGATAAAATGCGCGATATCTAGATTGATCAACAAATTAAAAGAATTATTATTGTGTATTATTATTGTCACTTACAGGAGCAATGACTTGGAGAGCATACTTCGTAATACGAAAATAAGAAAGGTCGGTAAAGCGGGTCATAGAGCCAATAAAAAAGACATCGAGCAAGTTTCTCGTGGTGTAATATCGAAAGAGGAAACACGAGCTTATCTCTCCGGGCAGACTGATTTAAAGATCGGACATATGGAGTCACGTATCGAGAGTAAGTAGAACTCCCAGGTAGCCCGGGTTCAACTTAGTACCTCGGTAAAGCGAGCTAGCCCGCCGGCGTTCGCACTAAACCTCCATCCCCCCCCCCCCCGTCGACGTACCTCATAAATCCACGTGTCGCGTCGCATCCTGACGGCGTACGGAAACCGTCTCGCGGCCGTGGGGAAACGATATTTGCCAGAAAACAAATTTACACAGCCATCGCGAGCCGTTACGGGCCGGTCGTTTCACGTCTCGCGACGGCGACAACGATGATGACAACGACGTCGACGACGCGGGATTCATTTCGCGCGAACGAGCTCTGTCTCGCCGCAGCTCCTCGGGTGGAATCGCTGGGCGTTCGCACCCAGCTAGTGATAGCCCGAGGCTGCAACGAATCACGCGATATTCAGTGGAAACCAACAACGCTAGTCATGATATTAATACTTTAAATGACGCACAAATTTCAATTAATTTTACAAAAGCTTAATTAAGTGCACGTCCGGGATATCATAATAAATGACTATAATTTTCGACAAATATACCGACTATTCTGTTTGTTAAATTAGATACGATTGGAGCTGAATTTACAGGTAGAAATTCTAGCGAGATACATTATTATTAAAATGCTGGTCATCAGTAAATATTAGTCAAACTATTTAATGTAATTAGCTTCGTATTTCTTGGCGAAGAAACGAAAGAAACGACGCTTCTTTTGATTGCGCATCTCCACGGAGGAGAACGGATTAAGCGGCGACGACCAGTAATCAACGTCGTGCGTCGCGTTAATGGATTTCACAAAGTACGCCGCTTCCTTTTTTTCTCGGGGCACTTGAGACGGAATGTAATATTATAAAGCTTATAGAACGAGAAAGAAGACGCTGGCAAATAAGAGATCGCGGTGGCGCGCACGTCTTGCTGCACGAAACTAATTTCGAAGGGCGTGAGCTTTGTAACTTCCATCCTGCTGGATCTGATGTCAGACGTGAAACTACGCGGTGTTTAACGAGATTGCTGCTGGTCTCTTGGAAAACTGAGATCAAGCTATGCAATCGGCAAATGATAAAACTTAAGGAAATTCTGATTACAATAAAAATAATACATATAACATATAATAAAACATGCCTTCTAAATCAAATCCAATTAATAAAATCCTAATTATAAGACTTGATCGTAAATTGATCAAATCCACTTAAAAAAAAGGCGTGTTAAATCGAAAGTCTCGAAGCTTAATATATAGGTAGGTATGTTTCATTATACAATGAGAAGAAGCGCGCGTCCACCACCACTAGTTTTATATAATTTTCGTGTAATCACGAGACTACGTTTATACAAGTCTGTCGAATATTATCAGTCGATTCCCGACTGGCAGCTGCATGACATTGATTCATAACCGAAAAATTTCACAATGCCCTTTCAGGTTTTAAATCTCACTCGCACACTATTACGGCTTGCAACTAAACGACATATGGCACATGCTATGTCAGCACAAATTTCTGTTCTGTTTTTTCTTATTCTGTGCCTTGCTTTTCTCTCTACGCCATATCTTGGTTGTTATTTCAGAATGAAAGATTATAAACCTTCTCTCTCATCTCACGCCTATCATGTCATGTAGCATTAATATATATTTGCTGATATACTTTGCCAACTAAATTTGATAGTATACTACTTTTGTATTTCAGAGGAATATGTGATATATCTGTGTTTTCTATCAATAATGGAATGTAGCCATCCACTTCGAAGAATCAATAATTCACATACTGAATTCAATATAATACAATTAAAATAAAAATATTTTGTCAAATAAATAAATTTTGTTAAAATACAGAATTACAATAATTGGATTACACAGGAAAAATGTTTCAAGTAAAAAATAATTTTTTTATAAATAAAGAATTTGAATGTACATATTTGACATATGAAACTACATATTTGAATATTCTCTTTTTTCATTTTGTTTGTGAAAAATTCTAACAAAAATCCTAATCTAAAAAAAGTGTTGTCATGTCAATATCTACAAATTAAAATTTTTGTTCATTTATGTAAAATTTTTCTATTTTATAATTAAATCTTTTTAGATAAAAAGTTAAGAAAATTATAAGAAATGTTTCTTGCCTTAATTTAAGAAAGTTGTCTCTCTTTCTCTTTCTTTTTTACAGAATATCTTATGTTTTTTTAGAACATATGAAATATAATGAGTGCAGAGAGAGAGAGAGAGAGAGAGAGAGAGAGAGAGAGAGAGAGAGAGAGAGAGAGAGAGATATGCCAGAGCTATTATATTCTTCTATACGTCTCGCTGCGTGTCACGACTTTACAGCTCGATTTTCGACAAAGCTCGGAGCGCGATCGTTGCCACGATAACGATGTTCCGGCGTTTCCGGTGAGAACGAGGCTTTGTTCGTTAGAACGGAAACGGATATCGCTCATCAAGGATCATCGGGCCGGCACACAATGCACGTTTTTCGTTTCCAAACCGTGGTAAAACAGGAAAGAAACGCAGGAGTGTACGGTCGTACGTGAAATAAGAAGGAAAGAGCTATTCCACTCCTTCGCCGTGCAGACGAGCATCGGTAACAATTCCGGGATCAGTGCGATTAATGGCGGTGAGATCAACTATCCTCTCTTTTATACGCCAATGCACTTTTTTTCCTCTGTCCGCGGCACATTTCTCGCTGAATACTGTTGATTTTCAAATAATTTTAGCCGATATGTGCGCGCAGCGATATGCCGGGCGAATGCAAATTGAGTTTGGAAATTTCCATTTTTTGCCCGGTCGCGATACGAATATTTTTTTTATTGCCAGGCACATTATGTGCCTGACAAACGATGAACTGCATAAAAGGTCTCGATGCACCACACGATTTTTCTCCTTCGCTCACTCGCTAGACTCTCTAGTCGGGGGTTACGACAGGTTAATAGAAAGCTATAACTCTTCATCCCGAGGAGATATTCCCTCTTGCTTTCTTTGGAACTTTCAAGAGCTTTAGTGGATATTCTTCTCATACATGATAAATACGTCATTTAAATTTTCATAAATGAAGATTTTTAACATCGTCTTTGTCATATTGCGACAATAAATAAATCGTAACAATTTATATTTTACACGATAATTCTATAAAACATATTCCATTCGCAATTGTAGAAATGCTCACGAGATTAATCGCGAGTGGTTTAAACATTCGCTTAAAATTGTTCGAATTGTCACATGCTGTAAATAACCAAGGTCTACGATAATCTAAAACAACTATTCTAAGATCTATATACCCTCTCAAACCGGCAACGTGGAAATCCAATGAAAAATCCGCTCGTCTGCGATACGTCGGAAACGGGACAGAGTAGGCGATCGGACAGATTTAATTAAAATTTAATTCGGAGGTTTCGCTAAATCCGCAAATTCCACAGACAGACCTCGGACGTGCGTATGTCTAGCGACATCCACGAAGCGTATGGACCAGCAGAGCGGTGTAATGGTTGCCCAGACCGGTCCGGGTTCGTCGCCGGGGGTTGAACAGTGATTCGGGTTTGCGCGAGAGGGTTACCCAACGAGAAGTGCGAGGAGAGCGAGGTTGGGCTCCGGGATTACCGCTAAAAGCGTACAAATCCTTCCTGGAGAACGTCGAGCGGTGAGACTGCGCTTTTGGATAGGTGAGGTGAGGAAACGAGGAGCGAGAAAGAGGAAACGAGCCGCGGCGAGCGGAATGAAGTTGCGAGTTTAGGCCGCTGTCGCAAGCCGCGGAAACTTTACGCCGCGCCGGCACTCGCGGGACGGGACGAGAAACTCCTGCGGGCTTCGATCGGGTCGCTTTGCATCGAGCACGGTCTTTCGTTTCCGCTCGTTTTCATCGCGGATAACAACGGCGAGTTACAACAGTCACGCCTCGATAAGATGTAAATGCGAGTCATCGGTAATGAGTTGCAACGCTCTGGTATCAAAAAGTAATAGAGTAAAAAGCGTGAATGTAAACAATACTTTTTCTGAAATCTAATCAATACAGTTTTGGCGTATTCAACTTTTTGTAATACTTGAAAAGATTTATAAGATATTTTTAAAACTCGATAATTTTGTCTAAATTTAAAATCAATCTCTGAAGCCATCTGCTAGCGATAACTGACAGTTGTGTGATGATATGAATATAAATTGTATTAAAAATTGTATGTGGAATAAACAATACTTATTATATTAATATAATAGGATATATTTGGTTACTTTTATCAAATCTTTCTTCTTGATACTGTAGTATCACAGTTTCAATTGTATTACTGACAATGAGAGAAAATTCTTGTTCTAGTAATCCAGATTGTTCATATCACATTATTCTATTTTGTCTTTCGATTAAAAATGAATTAAGACCAAATCAAAATGATTAGTCTATTTGTAGATGATTACAGAGATTAGTTGCTCGCAATTATGGTACCAAAATGTGTTTCCTGAATTATTTGCTCTAAATATATCCAAGTCCTGAATTTTTTGCTTGGCAAATTACATTATTTGCATTTTCTACATTTTTGGAAGTGATGGAATACTTTTGACCGATATCATATACTAAACAACTCTTTTATTTTCTGTCTGAGAAATGCTAAGAATAATTTCTAAGAATAATAAAGAATATAAATAATCTAAGAATAATAAATTTCGCTCTGTTCGCAGAATCAAAATATCAATAAAAATAATGTTAATATATATTAAATAAAAATAATGTTAAAATAAGTTAAATATAAATACAGTAATTACTGCTATAATTGTCTAGAATGAAAGGACGAGATATTTTAATTTTAAATAAAATCACAGAATATCGAATCTCCAAGATGTAGAAAAGAACGAAAGCATCGATATACTTCACTGCGCAATTAATATCGGGTATTTATTAAGACGGATCGTAAGGCTAAGTAGAAATCAATGGTAAAGCGAAGAAATATCGGTAAACTTTTTGACGTTAATACCGGTTTTAATATCGTCCGTTCGTTTTGAAATATGGTTGACGCGGCGCAGCAGCACTGCCAGTCGGGGTCGATGCACAGGGCTACTTCAATAAGATCTCAGCCAATAATAGCAATAGTGAAGCGTCATTGGTCAATATCTCGTACACGTGCCGCCGTAATGTATCGAGCGTCGGTGGTCGGCATCGAAAACTTTCAATATCAGACAGCTGGAACGTCTTCTTCGCTGCTAAATTGAGTTATCATTGTCCCGGTCTTGCCCGCAATAATATCCGAGTTTCAGAATTCCGATAGACATCCGTCACAGTCGCGATGCTATAACGCAACGAGTGCGGTACTAACGCTAATGAAAATTGATTCATTTATATTTTTAATAATTTGTATATATATTTTTATTTTATGTAATCCTCTTTCACATTCTCTCTGTCTAAGTCCATTACAGCAATTTTCCAAAACATCCAAACTTCTATCGCGCGAGCGATGGAATTATGACGATCTAATTTACGTGTATCCGACGATGTCAAGTAGTAACATTCTTTCCGTAATGTGCACCATCCAATCGTGGAGTGCCATATCTTCACCGGGCGGAAGACTCTCAATTTACAACGAGAGATAAAAAGGGTCACGCTCTATGTAAAACTCATTTTGTCCGAACTTTTGAATCTTTCTGCACTGCCTTTCATCTTGAAGGACCGGATTCCCAATACGGAAGAAGCACTGGCCGTCATCGCACAGCCCTTCCGTCGAAAGTTGTAGATCTCGAGTAGTCGTAGTGTACACGTGTACACACACGCTATTCCGCGAGCGTGATTCGAGATAGCGAATACAGAGCTTTTAAATGTAAAACAGGTCGACTGGATGGTGACACCTAACTCACGCAGGCAACGAAAGAAAGAGACGGACTCGCGTGTACACTGGTACAGTTGAATGGAAAGATGACAGGGAGAGAGACAAGGAATGGGAGAACGACGGAGAAAGACATCGGGCGAGTGGTCGGAGGTAGTCATCCCCCCCCCCCCCTCGTGTTCTCCATTTTCCGCGACACTCCCCTTCTGCACTATGCCTGTCGAGACGAGAAAATGGAAAATACAGCGGTGTTGTCTGCTGGGGGATGCTTTATGAAATTTAATAAATACGAAATGAATCTGCCCCATCGTCTGTGAAAGAGAGAGAGAAAGGGAGAGAGAATGCGTGTGAAAGATGAAACGATAGGGTAAACGAGAGAGCCACGAGAGTATAGCGAGTAGGGCGAAAAGAACAGCGCCAAGTTATGCCGCCGAGATAGGCTGTTGGCCCAGTTCGCCGTCGTTTCGCTCCTCCACCTTCCACCCTTCTTTCTTTCATGATCGCGCAATGTTGTCGAAGCTAGCCCATTACAGTTCAGATGAACGCGAGAAGTAGGGGTAATCACGATTCTGAGTGCGCAATTATTATTTCATAAATTTATTTATAAGGAATATGAAAATAATTTGCGAGTATTTTTAAAAAGCATAGAATTAGAATAAAATTAGAATAAATATTCTGTTCTTGTGTTCATACATTTCGAACTTCTTCTATTTTAAATTGTGATTTTTCTTTTTTAATATTAAAGATATCGGTTAATTAAGCTAATGGCATAACAACATTTTTATAATAACATTTGAGAAATATAAAATGTAACAAAATAATAAACTGAACGAATATTTTAAATTCTAATTATCATCGAATGATTGAATCATTGAACTTATTAAATAATCTTGATTTGCAATATTTACTGCATTAATATCAAATATTAAAAGTATTGATCCGATGTTGTATATTAATTAATAATAATAATCGAATTCTTCATGGAATTATAAATGGAATAACTGACATTATCTAAAATAGCATAATATTTTTACAAATTAGCTTCCAAGAAAATGATACGACTTGACAAAACGTGACGTATAAATATTTTATCTTTAGATATGAAAAGAATATCTCTTTTAATTTAATATTAATGCAATATTTATTATATCTTATCCTCATTCGTTAAATTCTTCTTTCTGGCATCTCTTGAGAATTGCCATTGCATTTTTGAGTGCGCATAAAAAATTATTTCATCCGTCTCCCTATCCCCGAATAAATATTTAATGAGGAGTAGCGCGAGTTTTTCTGACCGCCATTACGCGCTCCGAAAAGTTACCGAGAAGTTTCTGAGACGGTCTGTGAAAAATAATGTGCGTTCGACGGTATAAATAAGAACTTATTCGCGAGTTCTGCACAGGTGTCGGGACGTAGCTTCCACTGCAGTGGCAAGAGAGTTTTCCATGAATTTATCGTCCATTTATGCTAAATTTTTTAAATAATTCTACACGAGCTTTTCAGCACATTTCTGTCATGAAGAAATTTTTTTCTGATATAATCATACAACAGATAATCAAAATGTTTTGTGATAATTCCTTCACTTTTTATTTCTATTATTTTATAGAATTATTTTTCGCATCTTGAACAATCTTGATCAATGAAAGTAGAATTAGAAAGTAGAAAATTTAAAGAAAAGTACTTTGAAAAATTAAAATTTTAATCTCATTTCACATCATAAGTATAATTCGTTTTCACGTAAATGTCTGTATCAGACATTGAAAATGCTGTATCAGACATTGAAAATGCAATATACATTTCCATTAAATAAGTGCATTTTGATGCATTTATAACACAAAAATCACATATGCCATTACGTATCTTTATTAATTACTTAGACATTTTAATACTCGATGTAATTTTGAAGAATTCTTTCTCTCCTCTTTTCTCTTCTTCTCTTATTAAAAATAACATTGAATAACAAGTAAAGAATGTAATTAAATTGTAGGTAAATCTTCGCACAATGAGGGAAATCCTTTCATCAGAGACGAAATACTATTATACCGAAATAGAGAAGCCTACACAGCCTAGACCGTATTTGTCAGGTTGCGAATGTTTCATCTCCTTTCTCTCTCTCTCTCTCTCTCTCAAGATGTATAAGAGGTCTAGCGCATTACCATTAGCAACGGGCGAGTGACGTGAATTCCAAGACGGTGCGGCAGGCAGCGCCAGAAATCGGAAGTGACGGAGAGATTGTACTAATATTAGCATTTGCCTTGATGCCGCTATAAGCGAATTCGCGGAAATGCCGGGATACAATGTTCGGTCATATCGCAGTTAGGAATTATCGTTAAACCTGCTTTTGAATCAACTAGACTGCACAGACGTCTGATTCTGCGGGACGCGCTGAATATGCAAGCCTCTTCCGGCACGACGGGCTTCAGATTGTTTTGACGAGCAATTGGCGGCGTTTTGAAGCGGCGCGCGTAAATTTGCAACTCCACTTAACTCGCGATTGCGGTTTCCTCTTTACAATACTCTGAATTTACATATTCTATATTCTCGCAAACATTACATTCATTAACAACAAAACGCAGATGATGCGTATGTGAATAGTTTGAGAGAGAGAGAGAGAGAGAGAGAGAGAGAGAGAGAACGACGATAAGTAATGTTTCCCTCATTTTGAGAAGCTCCACATATATTTATTATACATAAATATATAAATATTCTAACATATTTATTATAAAATCTATCTCTGCTTTTTCATCACATTTTTTCCACATGATTGTAATAAAAGAAAAATTATGATTCATCACGTAAAAGACTAATTACGCATCCATCAAGATGCACGTCTGACCATTACCGACTCGTACTACTATTTCGCTCGGCTTATGCAATTGAATCGTCAACTACTACCACATTTAACTATCGCCCGGTTTCTGTCCCGCGACTTAACTTTTACTTACGTCATACATCACCTGCCTGTAGTATATTACTCTCTTAGCCGCGTAACATCATTAATCACGTCGACCATTAACTCGCACAACGCCTCAATGATTACAACGACGTACAGCCGTTTTTTCTTAATTACACAGTAGCTACATGCGCCGTAAAAGGCCAGGCAGCGGCATCGTATCTCGATGCTTTGTTACTTCCTTCGAGCGTGGCGCTCAAACTTGCTGTCCGCATCAAGGAAGCACACGACAAGCAAGCGAGGGAGAGATAGAGACGGGAGAGCGAGGGACCGAGAAAACAGCACACCCCAGAAGAGGGAGACCGTGGTCGTCGCCTTTAACGCTCTGTTGACTTCGCTAGACGCGAAACTTCCTACTTCGCGGTTTACCGCCGATGAACTTAGAATTTCTAATGACCGGGGACGCCGGTCGCGCTTGCAAGCTGCATTCGTTGCCGTCGCGTAGCTGCTCGGTTGTTTCTCTTCCGAGGCCGCGAGTGCATTCGAATTTCGCTCGTGCGCGGGAACGGGCACAGAAAACCGCGGAGGAAACGAAGGTGGGAGTTAACCGCAACTGGCGCGCAATGAAACATTTTCGTGCAGCGTTAGTCATTTACTACGACGTGGCTGGTACCTTTCCCCGGTTGGCACGACGCTTTTCGAACAGTCCTCGTCGTCTTTTATAATGAGACCGCAGTATAATGGTCTTATCGTGGTGTTTTATCATGCTGTATTGTTTCCTATCAATAAACGCTCAAATGAACCGGAATGAAATTACTAATTATACTATAACAATAATGATCCCGAGATGAGATTGTGACATGTACGTCAGAATGTAATTATTTCGATGCGACATAAAATATTAAGTTTCACTTTTTATAAGGTAATCTTGTAGAAATAAATATTGAAAGTAAATGCCGCAGATTAAAAGCAATTGCATATTTTTTTTCCGAATAAACGATAACGTTAAAATATGCACAGACGGAGTGCACAGATAAAAGAAATACTTGATTATATGTATATATGTGTAGAAACATTTCATAGAGAGCACGCATAAACCCAATTGCGACGTATTGACAGATTGCCTGACAGATTCCGATAGGTGCCGGATTTTTCGTACAAATTTAATCTTTTTAACGGCACGTTCGTTCGCAACCGTCGTTCAGCAACGAGAGTCCGGCACGGCGAGCCGAGCTGCGAGTAGACAAAAACGGGAGAGACAAACATTCACGCTCGTTTTAGGATTCCGTTAATCCCCCCATTTTCCTGGTCCGCAGAAAAAGCCGAATTCAACAAAACCGTAATCCGTGGACGCGTTAGGACAAAGGGAAAGAAAAACGTTCGGGGGTAGAATCGATCGTTCGTGCAAAGAATCGACCGTGGAAAATCAATCTCCGCACAGTATTCTCTCTTCATGTTCTCACCGAAGTGTTGTCTTTCGCACCCCTTTCGCCCTCTCTCTCTCTCTTTCCCTTCTCTCTTCAATAACAGTTCCCTCATTTTGCCTTTGGTGCAGAGTCCATTATTTCTGATAAAATGAAAAGTTGAGAACCTTTGACCATTCAGCCAGTTTATTGCTACACCAAAGGACGACAGCGTCGCCTGGCACAAAACCACTTCGACGCGAAACAGTCGGGCTAGGCACGATAGCTCTGCTCGTTCCTCGACTTCCTTCTCTTTATTACGGATATACGAAAGCTACGATCGGCCTGTCTTGTCTATCCCTTCCCCTCAAATTCATACCCGCCCGATCTTTATATCATCTTGTAATATTTGTGCGCGTAAACGCCTTTGTATTTTTCTTTTCAGTAAAAATGCAGACAGAAATTATCTGTACATCTGTCACGAATGAATTAGCGAGAATTACCTAGTAATTAAAACTGTTAAATTACTGATGTGATTTACTGATGTATTTGCAAAATTCTTTACCTTCATAATTAGTCTTTATTCTTTATTAGATGATAGTATCTATATAATGATAAAAAGAGGTAAAATGGAAAAAGTTGAGACAAGTTTTTTTCCGAGATAATATATTTGATAAAGGGACAAACTTTTATTTCTCGGTAAATATCATTATTAAGAATTCGTTTGATACATTTTAACCATCTTTAGAGATTTAATTACGGCTTATTACTTTGTCGCCTGCTCATAATGATACCGGACGGCAAGTAACAATGAATTCTTAAAACAATTACGTGAAACTTGCAAGACTGGGGAGTCTGACAATTAGCACAATAGCCCTTTCGTACATTAGTTTCATTCCAAGTTGTTTACAAGCCCCATCTTTTCATCGTCGCTTGACAAAGGAGCATCGCAGTGAGACTGCGGAATTCCTTCTTGCTATGCGAAGCAAAAGAATCGATGCCAGTCAAGGACAAAAGTGCAGGAATGAAGAGAAAAACGAACGGGGACAAATTCTTGCAAACTGTTAGCCACCGTGCCCCGCAGAAACGCTCGGGATCGTATCATTGCAATTTCAATCGCACTTACCGCAGGTCGCGATCGTAACTGATATCTAATTGTGGAAGTTCATCTCCGCTGGTGGCGGGATATTCATCTCGAGATGAATGATGCCAATCAACCAGGGAATTATTCTTGGATGAGCGACTGTCGGAATGTAAACCTGAGATCCAATCCTAATGCTCTGTAAATCCGTGGAATTGGCAATCGCATCGACAATGTGTATGTCGTAATTACACAAATTGTCTCAAAATATAAAATCCTACATTCCCTTTCCACGATTTAATCATAAATTATAAATTGCAAAGTTATTACATTACGGTTTCTACAAATGCGGCTTATTCGTTAACCGACTTGTTCAATCGAACATCTGTTAAAACCCACATAATAATATAAAATAATATATACGTAATAGAAAATAGCTGTAATAGAAAAAGTAAGAGATATGATTTTGAGTAATTGATTTTTCATCCTTGTCGCGGACACCGCTCCATCATTTTTAATTGGAACGCTATCGAGCAAACGGAAATTAGGAATAGCAGCGAGGTAAGCGCCTTCTCTCAATGATTACAGGAAGACTTACGGTCGTTTACCCGATTCGACCCATGAAGTCGTCGTAGCGAGAATGCATCGGTAGCGCACCGCGTAGCCTGCCGGTAGAGTTCCAGAGACCGTGCATCCTGCAATTTCTCGAGTACACACTTGCGAACACTTGAGTAATTTAGCGGTACTTTGGCGTGACGGGTTTTCGCTTCGCGGAGCGGATGATCAATCGACGCGAGTAAACGCGTGTAAATTGTAGCGCTCTCTTATGCATTTCATCTTACGATTAATTTATTTACGCAGACTGACGTTAACAGATTGCAATATATTACCAAAAAGTCTTAAACCATTGAAATTTAAAATATCTTCGATCATTAAGATATATTGTCTGTTCGCGCGCCCGCCTATTTTTCCGCTCTTTTGTTTTTGTATATTAATTTTGATTGTATTATCGCATTTCTATTAACTCCACAAATAATACGAGAGAGAGAGAGAGAGAAACAAACAGAAGAGAAAGGAGAAGAGTGTTCCAGTAATCAAGAAATCTTAAATCTTGTACACATATATTTATATGCAAAGTAAAATATTTAATGCTACGAGTTGTATTAGAAATATCATGAATTCCTGTATTTTCCGTCCTGTATGTCTCAACTGCATCTATTTGTTAGCAACAAATTTACGCAAAGGCTTAAGGTAAAGATTTAAAGTATCCTGACGTGCATTTGTTAAGATGTAACATGAAACATAAGCCTCTTCCCGGTATTTGCGGAATTATAAGAGAGATCCGTGGAGTAATACTACCTTCAATTTACTAAGTCCAGACATTCGCAAACACTCGAGTAATTTAACGCTGCAACCAACGGAACTTATAGTTACCTGCGAGACGCGAAATAGATCCGCGCGCGTAATAACTTCAACATAGATTATAACATATAAGTATGGCTGTTTCCACAAAGATCAAAATGCACCAATTGATGTCAAAACTCATACATGCTTGAAATTGAATTTACTGAATATATGCTGATAAAAATTATAAAAAAAAATTAATTGTAAAATTTTATATTAATTAAAGAGGATTAAATATTCTAATATCTAGAACTTGCTATTGACTCATTATTTTGATTTGAATTATTTATCAATACTATATCAGACATATTTATGGAACGATTATAGCCTTTCTTCTAATATCTTTATTCCATCAGAGCTTGAAATTCTTATCGAAACATTGAATGCGGTTTAAAATCTCTCCTTCCATTTCTCAATACCGATTTCCTTATGAGAGAGAGAGAGAGAGAGAGAGAGAGAGAGAGAGAGAGAGAGAGAGTAGTGCCTTCCTTTCTCAATAACTTAAAGTTTTAATCGAGTTACTATGCTTCTAAGAACGACAAAGATACCTCATTCCCTTTTCGTATCGCGCAAACGGCGCTAATTTGTAGTCGAGCGTACCTGGAGATGAAGCGCAACGAATTGCCGGAAGCATAGAGTAACGAGAGAAAAAACAGGCGTTTAGATGACTTCAGTGTTAAGATAGAAAAAAAAGAGGGAGAGAAAAAGCGTAGCATTCACGACGAGACGAAACTATAAAGAATTTATAGCGAAGGAACAACGGAGCTACTGCATACATTGTTGGTCCGTACATCTCCTCAAACTGCACTTACAAGCTACCCAGCATCGCGGTTATTGCAGCTTGTGACGCGAAAAAAAGGCGCATAAAATGATGCGAACACACCCGGTTTACGCCATCTCGTAAAAAGTGGAGCGGTCCACTCTCTCATGCAAAATGTCCACGTTTGTTCATTCATCATTCATCAAATCCAATTGAGAAATAGCCCGATCGACTTCCGAGATGAGAAAGCAGTTCCTCACTTCAGCGTGAACTTCGACGTTCCTATGATGGATAGCTTATATTTTCCATATACCTACATTTCTGTTTCGCGATTTTTTCGAATTGCAAGATTCTCATGTATCTTCACTTACGTGGTAATTTCGCAACAGATCATTTCGCCAAATAAAAAATGATACGATTTAGTAAAACTAGATATGATAGATTGAAAGATTGATATGTATGCGCGCTGCAGTTTCCTATAAAAATTCAATTAATATTAATCCTATTGTTTTATAATATGTATATTCGAGTCTAACTCAATTTATATTTTATCATATCAGTTTATTAGATACAATATAATAAAACAGACAAATTTTATTATCGCAAAATTCGATTATTTGTACTAACGGATTATTATAACGTTTTACCGATCGATTTATAACGTCTCTCGTCAGGAACAGTGTTAACTTTAAAATGCCGATCCTACAAACGAGAGAACAACTAAATTTAATTATCCATGGAATCTTTTTCATCGACAACTCGTCGGGCAAGTTGGAAGAAAGATTAACGATATACCGTTAACTCTCGGTAGAACTTTGTCGACGCCGCGAGCCGAGGGTACTTTGCGCCCGCGGAAAAATTGCGTATGATACAATAATCTTGTCCCATCTGTTCGCGACGTGTTCTCGGCAAGCAGTTAGCTAACCCCAGGGATACAAATCGCGGTAAAACTATCGCGCCAACAACGACAGGAGCAATGGCAACAATGCGGGCGTGATTAATCTGGAGTAATATCGTAGCGTTCCTCCGCGCGTCCCAACCACGCGTCTTGTAAGCGTAAGGCGAATGAAAGGGGTAGCTTAGGAAGACACCGGCTGGCAGAAACAGAGAACATCATCGAGAGGCGGATACGCGACGTCGTTGGTTGCCGTTCGTCCGGGTAGGGTGAATGCGGAATCGCGATCCCTTCTGGGACGCAATCTCCTCCCCCCCCCCCCATCCAGTGCAAAGGGCTTTGTGTGTGTGCAACGGTGCGTCGCTTTCGACTCCTCTGTGACGCGCGTGGCTGAACAAGTGAGCGCGTGCCAATGTGAATAATGCGAGTTATTTTCAACGCCTGAAAGCAAAAATAGCATCACGGGATTGCTAATCGACATTTACCTACGCCGGACTGTTAAAGACAAACAACGCGCAAAAGCAAAGAGAGAATTTCGAAATGGAATGACATCCATTTGCGAAATAATCGGACTGTAGTAATGACTTTTATTTGCAGAAGTTTTTTAAAAATAAGATTGATTTCTTTTAAACTATATTATTTTTTATTTATGTAGATCTCTTTTTTTATACGTCATTTAATATTTCACTCAAATCCGAACCTTTTTTATTCGTACCAACAATGTTCGTTTCTAAATTTATTAACGCTGAAAGCTGCCAGCAAAAATAAACACAATGGGTCAAGTCATACAATCTGTGGTTACAAAAGCAATGTAGTGCTCCGACTTTGTTACGTCACTACGTAATTCTTTTATAATTAAATTTTAGAAAATAAATGGGAATAATTTATAAAATAAATAATTTATACCTTTTCCAAAAGAAAACTTATAATGAAATAAAATGAGTTTTTATATTAGAAAATTATTCAATTTATCTATCAAATTACAATTTTTACAAAAAAAAAATTGTCACCAATAAATTACCCCATCAATAAACCACAATAAATCACATGTAAAAATATATCGCCTCGAGAACATGATTTCTTGATGATAACAGATTATATCGTGATACCGACTGAACAACGCAAACTTTTTACGGTGTTCAGCGAAACAATCGGGCTTGTTGTTTCATTACGAATCCGAATAGGCAGTTCTATTTATTTTTCGCATACTGCACGGACAATCCAAATCAAAGAAACAGAAACTATCGTAGAGACGAATAACAATTTGTTTTCACAAATCGCGGAAGGTAATATCCGCAAATTTGCAATTCGCAATTCGTCATACGCATTTCATCGCACGTAAAACGACGCCCGGTATAGTCCGACGCGGATTTACGTTCCGGAACGCTCACACTTTAAACACGGAACCGCTTCGTTTTATTGCCGTTTCGTTAGCCTAACTCATATGCACGCATGTACATACGCACGCATGCATGCATCTCCTCTTCACTCAGCTCTCTTTTTCGCAGGCGACGAAGTCACATCCCTATGTATATTCAAAGCACGCACGAAAAATTTCCAAAAACCGGCAAATGGTAGAACATGACGGGTAGACCCGTGACTTCCATACACAGTGTTAGTCAAAAGCATGGATCATCCTTAACAGGCTGAGATGAATCAAAGCAATCAGCGTTTTTACAAATGAAAAAGTATAATGTATTGAAAAGCTCTTTAAGAAAAGAAATATTATATAATAAAATGCTTTAACAAAAATATATTATATTTTTGTTTTATGAGATATAAGATATATTTGATTTTTTAATTTTGTAGCAAAAACTATTGCATACATGTCTAATTTTTTTTTGATATTTTAAAAAGAATCGAGATCTCTGTCGTAAAATCTTTTCCTTTTCACTTGAAATAATTACAAATATTTAGAAAAAACACATTAAAATTCCCGTACAAATAAACACATTAAAATCCCCGTATAAATAAACTATGTTTTTCAATTTTCCCAATTTAATTAATCTCATTCAGCTTCTAGATTATTAGAAACGTTTCATGCTTTTGGTCGAAAATGTACACACATGTGTAAGCACGGATGCACACGTTACGAGCAGTCATAATCGAGCTGACGCGCCGCGGTGTGCTCGCACGTGCGCACCAAACGCCCTTCTGAAATTTGATGTCCGTATAGAGCCGCGGGCTTAAAGGATGATTTCACCTATTTAGTAGATCTGTACGTCGATGAGCAATCGAGATAACAAGAAGGCAAACATAGAAGACAAATATATGCAGGCAATCAACAATTTTTAATAAAAACGCTGGTAGTCATTTAAATTTTCGCTACATCGCATATATTTGCACGTGTTCATATGCACGCATTACGAGTGATTATTCATGTTCGAGAAATTTAACATGAATACTCTTCCGCGGATAGAGGAGTAAAATCGAAAATATTTTAATAAATAACAACACCTTTAATTTTATCAATTTACAAAAACAATTTTCGTAAGTGCTATTTAGAAAAGCTACGGAATAGTTCTTTCACGAATAATACTTAGGACGCGACGCAACTACGTCATCTGATTATATTGTTCTATTTACTTTGATGCTATTCTTATTTAAATTGCGTGTGTTCGCCTAAAAAATTAGCATTACGCCAGCATTAGCATTACGCTTGTAGGTACCGGATAATAAATTCAGTCATTTGTATAGACTCGAATATTTTTAGAGGACAATTTCAAAGTCGCGAAAAGAGGTGAATAATATTCAACGTTATGAATATATAAACCGCGTTAATATATACATTTATTAAAGCATTTTTAGGTTGCATACTATTGACGGAAAAAATTTTGAAACGTATTAAACTGTAAAGAGAGATAGACACAGAGATAGAGAGAGAAAGAGAGAGAGAAAGCGCTTTACATTTTTAAATTAAAATAAAAATACTTAACAAGGCTGTTTATTATTTAACTTTGTATTGCTTTCTTCATCTTTATTTTATAATCTATGTATTTGACAATAATTACACTTTCATATTAAAAAAAATAAATATTACTACGTAATATCGTAAGAAGTTGTAATATTGTAATAAATCAATCAACACATATAGCAATTTTTAATTATTACTATTATTATTTATTTTACTACAGTTGATATAAAGGGATTATGATTGATGATATAGATAATGTTAAAAAGTGCATAAAAAATGTTTGAACATAATTTTAAACAAATTGCTGAGCAAAATACTGAGAAAAAGATAACTGTCAGGTGGAATTTATCAAATAAATGAAATTATTCATTTTTTTTATATCAGATACAAATATTTTTATAAATCTATTATGGCCGATGAAAATAAACAACACCGTCCATACGATGTTCATTTCAGTAAAAACTTGATTGTGTGAATGGCAAAGGTCGCACATTTTCGATTTACAGAAATATTATTGTACCATAAAATTCGACCTTTCACAACGTCACCTCCGGCCAGATTTTGATAAAATCGAGAGATGAAAGGGGCAGGAAAAGGAAATCCGTTTGAATGTGATAGATGCTTTTCCGCTCGAATCAACAGTCAATTTTACCGTACGTCCGCCGTACAAGGTAGCGCACTAATGGAGAGAACCTTGGTATCCTATGAGTGCATTCTTTTCCTGCAGTGTACAGATGGGTGGATGTAAAGGGATGACGGAAGTGCATTTCACCTAGTTTAATACAGACGGATAGGATTTAACTTTCAGTTGAAAAGGAAAGAATGCGATACGCGCGATACACACATTCAATACGGATTCCGTAAGCGCGGTGTATCTTCACTTTCAAATATCTTCTTTAAATCAGCGAAATTATTCGTTTAATTGTTGGAAATATACTTTCCTATTCAAATAAAAATAACGAAACGAAAAAAATTGTAAAAATATGTTCAAATAGAGACCCGTCTCATTGATAAGTTTTCCTTATAATACATAGAAAATACGAAACTATTTTGCAAGCAAGCGATTTGTCGAATACATTAATCATTCAGCTTTGCAATTCACAAGATGCGAAAAAAGACGATGTTTCCTTGACTGGTTACGATACTGACAGCAGTTCTCGTTTGGTTTCGTAAGACCAGATTCGACCGTGCATCGTGTGCTCTCATACGATTCTAGTTATATGTGTATATACTTGTAGAGAGAGAGGAAGAGAGAGAGAGAGAGGGAGAAGGAGGGAGGGAGAAGCATGCACGACACATTTCGAAGTCACTTCGATCGAGTCTCTCGATTCGACGACGTTGAATTGGAATTACCGCAGATAGAGAGGAACGAAAGGATTGAAAGGACGCCGAATGGGATTGGGTGGATACGGATACTCCGACAGTCGCAAAAAACTGCTGCAGACTATGTACTTCCATCGCGACGCTATGGTTCTACTTGATATTTGAATATCCAGGAAAGTCCAACAGAAGAATCCCATTGTTCGGGTTCGTAAAAATTTCGGGAATGTTCGAACACTGTAAAAATCTACGAAAACGGACTTCACTTGCCGAGAGTTTTGCGAAAAGTTTAAATACTTAAGGCGGATCAAGATTACCGGTCGCGGAGTGGAGTTCGCGAAGAGTTTAGAATAGACAACGATAATCTGATCTCATATATGTATATATTTCACGACTCTTGCAACGTTCCAGGCATTTTCGCCAATCTTGACATTTTGTACGATGAAATTTGTTAAACTTGGCAAAGCTTAATTAATTTTGTGGAAAATTTAGACGGAATTTGTTCATTGCGGCACATTAATTGCAGAATATGAGGTAAGCTCAGTGATCCTTAAAATTTAGATGTGCACAACTCTATTACCTCATGAAGCTATTACATAAAACAACCAACAAGATGAATTTACCAACAATATAATAATTATCTTAATAACGCAAAAGTTTTAATTCAAGATTTAATTACCAAGAGACATAACTCCAAAAGTTCCAATACAAAATTGAATTACAAAGAGATATTATTACATATTTATTAAAATAATAGTACAGTATTAGGACAGTATTAAACAACAAAAATTTGCAATAAAAGCCTTCAAAAGATTTTTTTTGTAATTTCAATCTGTATTCGTCGAAGAATTTTTTCCTTAAAGTTAAGAATCGCAATTTCCAGGACACCGAGAGAAGGTACTAATAAAAGAAGATTCAGCATTTCTATTTCCTTGGAACAACCCTCCGTTTTACAAAGCTGTACAAACAAGGGGGTTGTAGTATCACCGAGAGAATGTTCGTGCCAAAAATAGGAGTGCACGATCCCAACATTCGCAGCTCGTTAAGGATAATCTTACCGTCGATCGCTATCACGTGCGATCACGGAACAATCGATGAAAGAAATTTTCCCAGTGAGTCTCAACGTATCGCCGAAAAAACGGCAGTTTTGTAGAAAGGTTCTTCAGCAGAAAAAAAATAGCCTTCGAGATGTAAATAGATAGTAGATGTAAAAAATACATTAATAAATAAAGCCAATGTTCGTCACGCTTCGTTCATCACGAGAGCAATAAATAATTTAATTTATGAATTGATAAATTAGAATTATATTCACTATTTCTATATAACAGGCTAAGAAAAAGAAATAAAAAAAAAAAGATTTAAATAAAACATTGCGCAGAATATCCAATGTCCTTCGTATATCTATGAAATATTTAATTAATTCGTCCTTAAATATTAAATTATAATTTTTTAACATGAAATTTACAATATTTCTGTAACCAAGTTTGAATAAAATTCTGTAAAAGTCAAACCTCAAAACTAAATAAAATTTTTATGTAACGAAATGCAAATGCACTTATTTTCTTCAATATAGAGGTTTCTACTTGATCTTCCTTTCATTCTTCTTATTTGATGAACTTGTTTCAAGCGTAAGAAAAAAAAAACACGCGAAAAGATGAAATCTACTCACGCACCATGAGTCGACCAATTCGTATACGCGTATATACATTTCACTCGGAGTTTCAATTAATTCTGGCGCACAATTTCGTCTATTTACACGGTGACTGTGGCATTCGCTGCGAGATGGTTACAGCCGATGGTCTCGTCACATCGACGAGTTCACTGTCGCCGATATTTCGTTAAATTTACTGCCATTCTCGAAGTGAAATATCTCAACTACATTGAATTCGAGGGCAGTATAGTCTCTTTAATTTTGAACAGACAACGCCTGATGTATGATGCATATACCACTGCAATTAGCTTCGTTTTATTCAAGTTTATGATAAGAAATCGCATGCCATTGTGCAACTAATTTTCAAATATTTGATTATCTCGTCGTATTAACTTTTCAGTATTTTGAGCATTTTATTTGATTAATTACGCAATTACGCATATGCGCGATGAAAAGAAGAAAAAGTCGTTAATAACGATAGAATGGTGACAAGACTCCGAGTTGAGTATTTCCAGGCGAGCGATGCGCGACGCGCGAAAATCCCAGAGTGGCTGAACGAATACTCGTACATGCGCGCACACATCTCGACGGAGTTTCAATTAATTCGGGCCGGCAGTTTCGTTTGTTTACACGGAGACCGCGGCTTTTGCGTCACGGCCGTTGCAAAATAGCCGGACCGATGATCCCGTCCCGATCCACCACCAATGGTAGCGCGTCGCGTCGCGAGTGCGAGAGCTCGCGGCGCATCAGCTGCCGCATTCTCGCGTGATTTTCGCGGCAGCAATTACTATGTAAATACCGTAACTCTTCTGCGCGGAAGAAAATAATTACTGTGATTCGCCATTGGGCGCGAGCGCGCGACCGCAACGGAGATTAAATGTCGTCAAACATTATTTTATTCTTCCTCGCCGGAACTTTCCGACTTTTAGCGATACTCTTGCGAATAGTCGCGACATTATTCCCTCTTTCTTCAACTTGTTCGTAAAAATCGTACATGTTTCGATTCGCAAAAATGATTAATTGAATACCAATGGATTAATATGAAAGAAGAGCGCGTTTAAAGAAAGAAAAATAGCAGAAATATTGCACACAGTTTTATTTATCACATTTATCCTGGAAAAATGTGGAGCAGCATCTAATTTAAATGTGTAGTAGCATCTAATTTAAATGTGTATACATTTGATCGATATACATGTATATTAAGGTACAACAATCGATACATAAAAACTCTCATTTTGACCCGAATAACAAGTTTCCCGTATGGTATGAATATGCATTTGAGATTAATTTAATATGATAAGCTTACAGAAACCACCGAAGCGATAATAACCGGTGTTGCGTTATTAACTCCATTTTAAAAAATCATAAAAATATAGATTATTTTTACTCATATTTATGTCATATTTTTTATACGAATGACCTAAAAATAATGGAATTATTATATTACAGCGCGTGACAATTGAAATGTAGAAAGTTACGTAATGTAGAAAAATAATAACTCGAATAAATTATATATTAATTAATGAAAAACAACTCTTTTAAAATAATTATTTTTCTACTATATAAGTGCATTTATTTATGTTATAGAAACAGTAAATATCTTACGTATATACATCTGGGTGTATGTACATACTTTTTTATATTTTTATACTTGCGATAATGTTAAAACAATATATATTATTCAATAATCAATAACGCTGAGATATAGGTCATTCGCGTTATCACATCTCTGTGAACTCCGATATTTCCCGGAAACAGGAGACTTACCCATAATTACCACGGTTACCGGGGACTAATGACACCGACGGATGTATTATTAGTATACACTCCCAGCGCACACCCCGACGATCTTATCTGGGCCGAGGGGTAACGGCGACAGCTCGTAAATTGATTCAAGATAATGTTGTCGTCTTCGGGCTAGTCACACTAGAAATCTGTCGTTCACGCTAAATTCGCTTTTAGTGGCCGTTTATTTTATCCCTACTAAGTTTCACCCCTTTGCAGTTTCCTTGCGGTGTGCCTTTTTTCATCCATTGAGACGGAAGAATCGTTTTCACTGCGAGTTTTAAATTTACTTTATCATCGTGACTTATTTCCACTAATATCATACATTCCGAACAAAGTGATAGAGAAATTATTTTGTTGTAAGCGATAGCAGATTCTTGCCTTCAAATCCGACCTGATTTTTTTAACTCGAGACATAAAGAGAGAGAGAGAGAGAGAGAGAGAGAAAGCGCGTATTTAGAATAAAAAAAGAGAGAAAAAGAGAAGAGAAATTGTTTTAGCCTTCTCAATGTCTTGCCTTAAAAATCAAAATGTTAAGAATAAATCGATTTTCTGTTACAAGCTTCTGCTTTCATCCTTCAGTCATAAAAGAAACTGAAATAAGACTGAGCTGCTTTAAAAGAGTTTAGATGCTTTTCTTATGCACAGTATCCTCTTAACTTTTTTCCATAGAGAAAATTTATAGCAGACGATAATCTTTAAACTGACTCCCTTCCTTCTAAACTTCAGCCTAGGCTCAGGAAAACACGCCCATATTGGATGTACTATTTTTTATCCTGCTAAAAGGCTGATCCATTAATAAATGCTTAAAACGCCAACTGGTTTTGGAAAAAGCTTTTAAAGTCAATTTATTGTACTAATCGAAAAACCAACCATAATTTCTGTCATTTTCATTCCGGACTGCTTCAATGACGTGTAAATTTTAAGCGGATTTTCGATATGTTCCATGTACCTGCGATTATTCACTGTTGTACTGATGTAACACGCAATATTATCACGAAAATCTCATATGTACAATTAGGAGCTACCAAAATTATGCAATTTTCCGATCAATTTGATAATTCATATGTTTCAACTTATTGGAAAATCGTAATCAAATAGTTCATCTTTCAAAATACTGTTTCATGAATAAAATTATTTCGTGTTGGCTATAATAGCTATAATCTCGATATATCATGCATATTATAAATAAATGAAATTATTATTAAATTTGCAGAATCATACGAATCACGTTGTTAAATATATTTATCGACAATACGCTATTAAGCGATAACATCGTTTCTTTTTTATGAAAAAGATGAATACTCTCCGGACTGTCACATCACATACATCGTCTTTCAACACGTGTATGATTACGCGAAAACAGCAAATGCTATCGCGCGGGAAACTGAAATATGAGAAATCGCTACACGCACACCGCTTGGCGAAACGTCACGTCCATAAACATCCATCGATCTTTTTGAATGTAATCGACGGTGAAAATATTTTAGGAGCACCGACGGAACTTTATCTTCGACCCCTTTTCAAAGACCCTATATTCCGCCCCCGACAGCAGACAGGAGCCGCCAGATGAGAAGAAGGTGAGACGTTCGAGATGTTTTATTCGGAAAAGGCTCAAGCTCATATCACGAAATCCTTGAGTGTTACATCGTATAGCATCCCTACTCATATCTTGCATTATTAGAAACTAAGCCCTATCACACGCGGATGCTCGTAGCAACCCCCTATCTTTGCCGTTCGATCGATAGCGTCGTTTTCAAGGCCACATCAGAATTTTTGAAATATACTTCAGCAATTTATACGCTGGTAAAAGTTATTCAAATATTCCGCCGGCAACAATTTAATTAGAAATCAGTTTATTTTAAAATATATTCTTATACGTATTATGAAGTGTTACTATATCAGAATCCATATTCACGTATATAATTTATAGCATTATATGTTTAGCGCACGATATTTTTGAGACGTACAATCTCAGATCAGGAATAACGTGTATCGAGTGTATCCACCGCCTCGCTCAAGCTGGTGATAGTAAATTAAATCTGATGGATTATGAAGCGAGTGAAGACGAATATATGCATAAGAACGGTTTACATTTGATTCCGGAATATCTAGCTGTTTGTATCGTTAACCAACTCCTGTGCAAGAGTAAACGATTTCATAATGGAAACTCGCGGTTGATATTTCAAATGAATCGTGACGTCTGCCTCTGAAGTGGATTACATTTCAAGAACCAATCATTCCGCACCGCGCGTATTTGTCGAGGGCTTATTAAAAAAATCCGCGATTAACTCGCCCGAAATACGTGATGTGACGATTATACCCAAGCAAACTGTAAACGGCACGAACGCGACTTGGTTTGTTAACAGTGCAAATATTTAAATGTCATAATTAATATATCGATATACTGTGCGCTTTAATACTAAATGGCTACGTCAAATAGGTTTTGTTCACTTGAAATAGTTTGACGTACCTATTTGTCTTTCCCGGCCGCGCATGTTCGTAAATTTCACGATAGACGAAAAATTTTTAATGGACAACGCACGAAATCGCGTGTACAACTTTTCCTGACTTGTTTCGGAAAGTGCCGTAAAACAAGCCCAGTTTCGCTTTACGATCTTATTGCCTATGTAGAAGCCAGTTAGAGTCGAAAGTTGGAGGAGTCGCTATGTATTCAAAACGAAAATTCCGTGGTAGATATCTTCCGCTTAAGTGACCAGTGAGGCGCGCAAAGCCAGCAAATTCTACCTCGCCTTTCTCTCTACGGAAGCTGGATGCACCTTTCTCAATAGTAAAAGTAGTCGAACCATTGAAAGTTTAACGCGCCGTAAGCACGTAAAGCCTTCTTCTGCGTAACTGTATCAGGCACATACAGTCTTTCTCCCCCCCCCCCCCCCNCCCGGCCCGAGATTGTATCGGGGATATGTGCGTTATGAGCCAGCAATAAATAAAGCAACTCCAACTTTTGCACGTAGCAACGTCAATGTAATTCGCTTAGGTTGAATCGTCGATCGTTCAGGTCGACGTTCGATCGTCTCTCTCAATCACTACAAGAAAGAAAGCTGAATATATTCAATGTACATGTTGTTACGATATCTATAAACTTCAATGTGTAAAATATAAATAAAAAAGAAATATATATAATAAAACTGGTGTACTTTTTTATAAAATAAAGACAGTTTTTAAAATATTATATAACTGCGCATTAAAACACAATTTGATAAAATTAGATATCATACATTGTTGATTTCTATAGTTTGATCGACATCATTGAGAACATGGAAAAATTGAATTCAACCTAGCTTCATCGAATGATATATACTACATTGCTTCACGATGCGATGAAGACAGTATGATGACATGGGTTCTTATATAAGCGACGATATTCGTAATATATTACAGAGAAAATTCTATTCCCTTTGGCATTATACGGGAGGGATAAGTCGTTACGGAGGAAATGTAATTCCGAACACCTGGAGATATTTTCTAGTCCTTATATTTTGCCCAGTCTCGAAGGAACGATTGCATAGAAACTTTCGCGACAATTGTCTAACATCGTTTATTTTCCTTTCATAGATTTTTTTGGCAAATTTAATATCGATGATTTGTTAGCAAAAAAATTTTGGTATAACATACCACCTCTCTTGATAACTTCTTAATTTTTTACACTAAATATTTAATTAAAATTTTATTCAAATATCGCATACTTATAAAAAATAAAAATAAAAGAAAATTAAATTAAAATAAGTAATATATTACATGTCTGCGCGCAAAGCCTGATCTTTTCAAATTCCTTTTATTTCAAATCGGTCGTATGTGCTTTTAAAGAAATTCAAAATGTATCATTATCTCAAAACTTTAAATCAGCATTTTTATTTTCTCAATGAAGAGTATGAGTAAGGACACGCTACATCTTGTTCATCTGTCATTTTAGAAATCAAGTGTATTCCGCATTAATGGTTATCAACATCGCTAACGAGCGTTTTCGAATCAGCAATTAATTTCACGTGCCCGATCTAAACGAGACAGCCTTCGGTATAACTGATTCATCAATTAAATCACTGTAGCGATATATCATCTTCTTGATAAGTAAACGACAGAAACATGACCATTATTGCAAATGTCTGATTTGTCCAAACTCGCTACGCTTCGAACTTAATGCATTAACCTGCCTTGTTGAGAAATATTACCTTCTAATATCATCATAATAATTATAGTGTGGGCAAAATTGAATAATGTATAATATATATATATTTAATATAAACATATATCCAATTATGCAATTAAATAATATACAGTATCATTTTTATAAATATTATATTAATGTATTTTGTATTTTGAACATATGTATTTTTTCGTAGTAGCTCATATTTTCTAAATGTATAAAAGAAATATATTTCCAGAATATTTCATAATTTATCTTATTTCCAATATATATATATATGTATATATTGGAAATAAGATAAATTATGAAATATTCTGGAAATATATTTCTAAATTGAGAAAATGTGACGTACTCTCTTTTTCCTTTTCTTTCATGAAAAGGAGGAAGGAAAAAGAGAGTACGTCACATTTTCTCAATTTAGAAGATAGAAATTACGATAGCCAATCCTCAACTTCAGTTATTAAATTCTAAAATACTTTGTAATTTTACCCACTTTCAATGATTACATGACATTAAACATTAATTGTACTCGCGAATCAAAATCCGACATTCATGAACTTTTTTCTGCGGCTAGCTCGATATTCGTTTAAGAAAACTCGACATCGATAATTGCGCTCGGCACCAATATGTCGCGTTGATTAAGACTCAGATCAATATCCAATTTGAATATATATACATATATATAAACATATATAAATATATATAAATATACACACGATAATTCTGAATACAATTGAAAGGCGACATTTTCCAGATCAATTGTGCCACGAACGAAGTCTTTATCGAAATGAATTTTCACGCCTCTTTAATTGATTTGCCAATTGTAATAATAAAGTTATTAAATGGCTTTAATTCTATTATATTTCATTGTATTATAAAAAAATATATTAAAGTTATTTAAGAAAAATAATGATACCTCTGCAAATGAAATAATTACAAAAATTTCTCAATGAAATTTGTCACATTAAATCATCGATATTTTATAACATATTTATTTTTTAAATAATAATAGCACATTTGTTTCAGTTAATTAATTAATCAAGGACGGATTCTCTTTAATTCGGCGTTTCTCTTCTATACAATGACAGTTCGATAAAGACTAAAATACATTGAAAAGAAATTAAAATTGGCAATGGCAATAAATTTAATGGACTTGTAAATGGACAGCAACTAAAATTGACAGTCTGCATCCGGTAAATGGATGTAATTGCTTGGCTAGACAGTAATTTCAAAAAGAATGTTGATTTTGTATCTAATTGAGTATCAAGCTTCCTTTGGTGCAACTGTACAACCAAAGATATTAAATCATTATATATTTAATTTAAATACGAGCAAAAAATTACGCCTAATGACGTAATGCTAAATGACAAATTGCGGAGTATCAGTGTCACGTGACACTTTCTACAAAAATCCAAAGAATCTGTTTCACGTAAATCAATATTTGACTTTCACATTCTCCAAACGACAATCGGTTTATCGACGACAAATATCGAACGATTTTTGACTACCAACCATTTCAGAGCTTCCACTCGACTCGGCTTTACGATCTCATCCGTCCAATAAATGGAGTAAACATTGACTACGATCAAAAGAAACCATGATCAAGAGTATCTGTCTATCTGAATTGTCTCTGCTATATCTCACAGAGGGTTACGTTGTCAACCATATTGGCGTATCTCCCATTTTGCTATACTGCATTTCTCTTCCTGACATTCCTCTTTCCATCATAGCTATTTTCTTCATATATTAACTAAATATTGACTTATGTTCAATTTTTGACCAAATGTTGAAATAACACAATTGTAAATATAGCTCATATTTTTTTTTGTAAATATTTTTCCGTCTTCGGATTTTGCATAATATATGCTGTTCACATGTCAATTTATTAGAACAAAATTTGATTTTGAAAAATTTGTACGAATATATCGATTGAAAAGGTCATTCAAAAATAGTATTATAATTTATATTCTCTATATGTACATGACAATACCTCAAGTTTATTGGAAACATAGACAAAACAGACATCGTAACAATTATCGTATTAAAGTAGACAAGGAATGTGACATTTGTATTGAATTAGACAAGAACTGTGCTTCATTCCGAAGTGCAATGCATTAACAGGCGTGCCGGGTGTGCACTTGTAAGCGCATTATGCATTTGACAGTCGTCCAGAGACATATAACATCACAGCCGGAGAGTAATGTCCCTTCTCTTCTGCTCAACTTGCCAGTGTTTAAGCTCGCAGAGAACTTTCGTGCGAGTTTCGCGAAAGACATCGACCGATTTGCGAATACTGACGCGGCCCGTTAATCATAATCCATTCTAAACAAGTTTGGCTACAACGTTAATTGCGAATCGCAATTATCTACGCCAAGAGTAATACACGACAAGTGCCATCTTCACCGTATACACCCTGCGAATAATTAATTCTTGCCAATACAAGACTCGCTATTATGTTAATGAATAATAATATTAATATTAAATGGCTGTGACACTTGTCTCTAACAATTAAAACAATACGTTATCAGATTTCAATTATCTGAATATAAAAATGCCTAAAACAAATATATTATAAATGTCGCTGTTCATTATAGTATTTTCCTCATTTATATACAATTTTTCTTTTCGCTTTCTCTCTCTCTCTCTCTCTCTCTCTCTCTCTCTTCAATCGCGATGCCTGACGTCAAAATGATAAAAACGAACCAGATTCAATTAAGGTGGCAAGTTCAGCAAGTTTTCAAATTTTTCGCAGCCAGCGCTATTCGAGAACAGCCTGTCATTGTCACGAAGCGACGACCACCATGCTATTGTCGCCCGTCGAGTGTAATATCATTGCAAAGTGGAATTATTATGGCGGTGAATAATATTTCGCCTGGATTTCGGTGTGAAACGCACGCTCGTGCGGTCGGATCGCGTGACAGGCTACGTCAAAAGGACGAATTACGTGACCAAACGACGTGTATTTTCGAGACAAACGAGGCGTGTCGTTTCGCTCCCTCGCGAAACTGTCGGCCATCCGGTCACTGTGGCAACAACGGTGCGAATAATAGTAATTCCCGGCATAATGGAATCGGCCGGTTAGGTAACGGGGTTATCGAGACTGAAGTTATTCGCATGGTTCCTGGCTCTATTCGGCGTCGCAATTACGTCGGTGCACCAGTTGCGCTTAAAATATAATGTTACGTGAAATAAATGCGTCGCTGAATGACTCGTTAATATTTACGAGATATAGGGTATTTAACCAATTGTTTCGTAATAGACTTTTATGTATGTACATACATACGTACTAAAGTTATCGAATTTCAAAAATTAACAATACGAGTTTGTTTTGGAGAAAAAAAAAATGTCTCTAATAGCGGTTTCAGGCGACATGTTAATACATACGACATGTAAATACGATACGACACAACCGGTATCACATGAATGAATGTCTGTTAACGACGTTCTAATTGTATATGACAATGCAGTAAAACTCGACACATAAATGTAGAATATTTGCATTCGTCGCATATTCGACAAATAATCATGTCGCTGGGAACCTGTTTAATACGAATGTCTGCATAAATTACTACAGAGTTTCTAAATCGATGTAACAGAGAATTTCGGTAGATAAACGTGATATTAAAAAGTAATAAAAATAAAAACAGTCAACATGCTAAATTTTGCAACTCATTCGGAATGATTTCTTGTATGAGTCTTTTAGGAAGATGAATGCGGCTTAATGTTCAATTCAAAATATAAATAAATAAATAAAGTACATTGTGCACAAAAGAATTTAATAAGAAATTGTGAATCATTGATAATATAATGATATTTCAAGCCAAAATATAAAAACTCGATGTAAAAATCGACATATCGAAATAATAAAGTACAAACAAAAGTTTCTATTTATATGTGATATAACGGAAACTGTGACCTACTGATTATTGTATCTCTGGAGTTTACTGGATTATTGATTTTTATTAGCTGCGCGATGCCCGCAGGCTGCCCAATCCGCTGAAAAGCCGTTTTCATCGAAACTGCTAATTATAATCCGATCATTATACGATTCCGATAAATTTGTCATAAAATCGCTTGCCGCTCATGCGATAATTATGCCAATAACAATATCCAAAAAGCTCGAGCTGTTTGTATATTTCGTCATTTTTTGATTAACGGCCTATTTAATATTTAACTGATCCATTACCGAGCACTTAACGTTGTTTATGATGGAAAACTGCCAGCCTAGTTTTAATTCTTTTTATTTCGGATTACTTCGCCCCGTCAATCCATTTACGCGATCCCGAATTTTCCCTTCTCTTTGTATTAAATATTTTTGGAGGACGGCAACGTTGTGCTCGTTCTATTCACGCCGTGCTATCTCATCCAATTATTATGGCAAAAGGAAACTGTTACACGCACTTCGAGCACAGGAGCACTAGATGAAAGAAGAAACAAGATAAAGAAAGCAAGACAGAAATAAAGACGGAAAGAAAAAAGGGATAAAAGGAGAGCAGTCGTTGAAGCACAAACGGAGGTAACAAAAAGGAGAGAGAGTGCATAATGTAAATGAAAACATCTCTCCTCCGCGCCGCCCTAGATGCCCGTGAATATTTTTCCATCTGCATCGTGAAATACAGATATTCAAGAGGCATCTGCTCCCCTCCCTCCCGCCTATCCCGTCGCAACCTAAGACGCGAGTCTCCTTATAAAACCGAACTTCGACAGTTCTGCTCTTCCCTGCCATTCTCCCTTTTCCCGGTTGCAGACTTCGGGAAAGTGGTACGTGGGCGAAATTTCAACGTGACGGGCATACAGTGTCCTGTACCTCGTCTCACTTCAATTGCCTCGTCCTTCGAACCCGCATCGTTCCTTCCCTTTGTACTATCCCCCTCGTTCCACGACATGAATGGTCCAAAAAAAAAAAATAAAAAAACCGCTAATGGTAATAGTAACACGTAATAGTAACGTGTAAATTCGAAAGATATTCATCAAAATTGTAAGGTTTTTATGTAAGTACGTATAACGTATGCAACTACAAATATCTGTACAACACAATATCAAATATTGTGTAAAATTATGCTTCAAGTTTAATTTTACATCTAATTTAAAAAACAATATATTAAACAAAAGATATTTGAAAATATTGGCACTTGACAGAAATAATAACAAAAAAGACAATAGAAAATCTAAACAAAGAAACTAATTACAAATGAGAATGGATAAAATCTTTTTTGCGATTCGCAGTTACATTGTATTTGAAAATAAGCAATCGTTACAAAATGCTTGTGTCTTTTGAAAGAATATTGTTCGCACACACACACATACACGTACGCGCGCGCTCACGCACGCACGCATATATTAAAGGGAATATCACATTTTAAATAAGAAATTATAAATGAACAGAAAAATGTTATATTTATTTGTATAAAATTACTAGTCCGTTTTTTTCAAACTTGCGACGTAGTTGATATAATTTTAATTCAGTCCTAAAATTTTTAAATATCTGATATGTTTATCAGAAATATACGTCATCTGACAATTAAAGAAAATATAAAAACAAATGAAAATGCATTAACTTTCATTATACAATTAAATTAGTTAATACCTCCGCTCCGTTTTAATTAGAATGAATGTGACTTATATATTTTTCAATAGAACTCTTGAGAGACTGAAAAAAAAATTCGATATTCGGAAAATAATTTAACTCATGGAAACATGAAACATTTCCATCTGGTCGAAAAGAATCATCAGACTTGTTTTTGAAATCAAAAACTTTAGAACTCTCTTTGTGCAAAAGGTCTGTCAATTGTATCGAAATTCTAAAGAGTGGAATGTTAACTTCATAGAAATATTACTCGTAAAAGCGAAATTAAGCGAAAGTCATCATGATACTCACGTTGATTGAAAAGTATTGATCGTCAACATGCATAGAATACCGGTTTCAATGTCCCTCCCCTCTTCCGTAGAAAGATTTATACTGTTATACTCTCAATTTCTCGTTACAATCTGTTAATAACATTTTAATTCATTTGCACATATGTCACTTTATATATTTATATTTAATGATTCTGTTAATCGATACATTCAAAAGAATAATTTTTATATTATCAAACTAAAGTATATAAGTTTTGTATCATAAGATAAAATAATACGCATCTTCGTAATAATATTCTAATTACATATGTATGATAATACATATCGTTTATTAAATGTATAACATATTTGCATTCAATATGTAATAAAAATATTATACAGAATTGATAAAAATTTATCTTTCTTTCTCTTCTATAAAATTTTTTAATGGAATGAACTAAATGTAAATCAATAAAATTAAATGCTTATAACTCTTGAATACGAATCGGATTCTATAAACAATTAACGTTAATCATTATATAATTCATTACATTTTTTTTACTTTAATCTTGAAAAAGACAGACGAATCAAACATTCAAACGTGAATGAACTTTAATTAATATTGATGTAAGCGAAGTAAAAATGGTGTAAAAAAAGTTCATGTTCAATTAAAGAAAGAGAAGAATGAGAGATTGAAGCAGACAACAAAGAAATAAAGCGCAGCGGGACAAAACATTCAGTGAACTCCTCCGACCATTGCGTGATCGAAGGTTTTGCAACTGTCATCGTTTTACCCATCGTTTTACCCATCGTTTTACACGAATCTCCGAATAGAAGCCTGAATTGTCGAAGTGGCTGTGCCTGGAAGGGGGGAGGAGGAGGCTCTGAATCGAAGATTAATTGCACGATTCATTGGGTGCTGCAACAGCATAGGATCGTCATGGCTTTAAGCAGACACGATGAGACACTTTCGCCGTCGCGGCAGACAGACCGAAGAACGCGACAACAGGTATATAGAACGCGGAACTGCAATAGAAATAAATGTCATTTTGCGCTCTCTCTCTCTCTCTTTCTCTCTCTGATCACGTCTGAGTGCACAATTTCACGCAAATTTAGGCGTCTATACAGATGGTTACCGCGACAGTTTAGTTACCACTCTTCCTCCTCCCCTCACAATCTGTTAACAATAAATGTGGCAATGCGAACCTTTCCGCCCGCTTTCTCTCGATCAAATCTACATGTATTTCTCGTTTGGGCTAAAAGTGGTGTAAACTATTTTGTAAAAATCAAATTAAAGTACTTTTATTCGCACGTCCACATCTCTTTCCCCTCTTTCTCTGATGTAAAATACTTTACGAATTTTATCCGACGGATTAACGTGTTAATTCCAAACGGGCAATATGAATTAGGATTACGGGTAAACGCGAATATTTCTGTAATTAATCACTTGCCGCACTCGAAGGCACACGACTACGTCACGGTAACTCTCGAAACGAAAACGAGCAGGCGTAAATTATGTCGACGGGGTACTCGATAAATTTCCACGGTAAGTATCAAAGTTCGCTTGTGCGCAAAAGAAAACGCAACACCTGTTAGCTACGTGCCGCTGCTTATGGCATTAAGGACGTGCTTTAAAATGCTGTGCATAGAGAAGCCAATTGCCGTGGCGCATTTGCAGCATATTCTGCGTACCTTCGCTAGCTTCTATTCATCTTATGCTTTTTCCTGACGATGATTAAAATATCGTAATACGCGATATGTGATAGTGAAATTCAAAAATGTGTATATTAAAAATTTTTTGTTAAGTAACAGTCAAGTGCCAATTATAATTTCTTTTAATCAGACAAAATCAAATGTAAGAAAAATCAATGTAAAATAAAATAAAAATCGAGTATCAAGTTAAGTGCTAAAAATAATATTCCGAGTTAGAATAAAAAAAAGGAGCTTGTGTTTTTATAACTTTTTGTTTTACGTATATCACACATGAGAAGGATAAAGTTAAGTTTTTAAAGAAGAGCCAAAGGCACTTTACGAAAAAAGAGATCGATGAGACAAGACTAGACGAACGCGTGGAGAGTGGATCCATGAACCGGCATGTTTGCAGCGTCTGTAAACATTGGGCTCAATTTAAACTCAGATGTCCGCAATCAAGGGGTCGACGGGTGTACTTTGAGACGGCCACGCAAGGGTCCGAAAAGGGAATAGAAAAGTTCATCCTGCAGGGTGTAGACATACGACGCCAAGTTGGGAGCAAGTAACCGTTCGCTATTGATCTTTCGTCTCTTTTATTACTTTGCGCGCTTAGCGTTCCGTTTTTCGAGACGTTCTCTGATATACTCACTTCCTTGTCAATAACCAAACAGATAAGCAATACTTGCAATTATAAATCAGTGTCTGTCGTTATTCAAAGTTTAAATCAAAATCACATATCCGGTGCTGATATATTAATATTGCTGATATAAGCGATAGAAAATAGAACTGATAGTACGATTATATAAAATTAGTTATAAAAATAAATTTCGAAAGTATTTTTCTTCACTTGTATTTTTTTCTATAGCATTCTGTATGTAAAATATGAGAGACTATTTTTCTCCAATGTATATTCCAATACATATTATATACATATATATATATATTATATACAATATAATATATTTTTTGTAAGAATATTAAATTATAAAAATTGTAAAATAATTATTATTGAAATAATTATAAGAAAATTATAAATAAATAAAAAATGTATATTTTATTGTTTATTTTAATTTATTATTTTGAATATTTCATTAAGATATCAACTCGAAATTTAATATCATATCGCGAAAAGACACAAATAGCAACTACATGTACGATTTTTCTGTCCATTGTTGCTGAAACTTGCTCTCGCAATTTTCCGGTATTCTTTCTCTCTCATAGTGCCAGGTTCAACGGCAACAACTGTTCAACAGTTGTTACAGTTGCCTGTGCGCTGATGCAGGTTCGATACTCTTTTTGAACTAGCCGCAAAAAAGAATTGGCACAAAAGCCGTCCGAAGAGGAAACGTATTCACGCTCGCGTGATTGAATCGTCCATGTACCGATACATTTCCGATATCGATCGCGGCGAAAGCAAAAATTCCGCGGCATATCGAGTATTATGGATACCCTTGTAATCATAGCCCCTTGTAGTCCTCACCAACATTCTATGTGATTTCCTATACACCATTTGCGATAGTACAGAAGAGTTCTTTGTACGAGCATTATAAAACGTACGGCCATTAAATTTGCAGACTTCTCCACTCGCAATTCGATCTTTAATGAATTTTTTAACGATGCAGTACGATCCACTTTTGTCGAGGTGTATCGACAAGAGGCAGACGATGTTCACCGCTTTTAATAAATTCTGCTATTAATGAGATTATTCTTTACGGCGATGAATATAAAACCCAAGATTATTGATACTTTACGACATGATAATAAAATGAGGATCAGCTTTAATCAGAATTAAAATCATTTTTGGACGCGCTATATAATTATAAAATAGCCTTGCATATTTTATAGATATATTTTGTCAACGTTCTTATATAGGAAAAAAATATCGGGTAAGCTAAGACATCTGCGTCAATTTGCTGTCTAGCCAAGGCAATAAAGTAAAATATAATACACAAGTATCGATATATTTCGTAGTAGCAATACTTACAGCTAGCAAAGTGCGGGCAGTATTATAAATATGTCAATGATAAATCTCGCCATTTGCTGGCCGGGAGAGAGAAAAAGAGAGACTGAATCGATATATCGGGGCATCCACTCTCGGTGCACAGGATCGACGTCCGATACCTCGTATTGCGAGCGCATTCCGCGACACATAAATAACTATTATACACACGGTCTGCCATTATATTTCCGCACACGTAGACGCATTCGCCCTCGTTGAATGTCTACCACGTCGCCACGAATGTACAGTAATCCGAAGGGGTACGATCGTCGTCGGGCGACGACGTTTAGCGCGCGGAGCAGAATTTCTTATTGTCCGAGCGACGTCGGAGAACGATTTATGTGGCTATATTTCGTCTTTCGATGAAGAAACTGCCCGTCCTACCGAATCACGTTCTTTCGTGATAAATCGTGAAGGCGAATCATACAGGATGTGTTACGTGAGTTGATCTCATTGTCAGTCTCACATATATTTTATATTTACAATAAGTTTTGACTACATCCTATCAGAATTTCCTAGAAACGTTTATATCGCATTAAACTCTCTTTCTAGAACATTAAATATCAAAATAAAATGAAATTTTATTGTTAAATATTATCAAATATTCAATTGTTTCTGGCAATATTATTAAAATTGCAAAAGAATTGTCAGTCTCAATTTAATAAAAGTATATTTAAATATTTTAAATCGAGAGTGTAAAAAATTATTAAATGTATTATTTTAGTTTAAAAGTTATTATATCATATTTCGTAAACTTAAAAAATTATTTCGGAACGGTAGTTTCAATAATTTGTTGAAAAGAAATACCGATATTAAGTGTATCACGCCTTTTTATATATACTTAATTGCTCAAGACGAGTATTTTTCGTTTTTACAATTCTCGTGACGATAATATTTTTATAATAATTTTTTTCTCAAATATATTTTTTTAAAATAAAGAATAAGATTGCTTACTGTGATTCGTTTTGAAAGAAAGCACAACCGCAAAACGAGTGAACGAAACGCGGGATCGGTTACTCACAGACTCGATCGAACTATAATCTCCTGAATAGATAACAACTGGAGCAAGTGGGATGATGCGATCGCGAGGAAGAAAGAAGAGGCACACGAAGCCAAGCAAGAGGATGAGGCAGAAAGAGAGAGAGAGAGAGAGAGAGAGAGAGAGAGAGAGAGGATACTCTCTGAAGGTAAAGAGTACAAAGTTAGAGGATCGAGACTCGGATACAACCTCCCTTCATCCTCGTTCTCTCACCTTGCTACCACAGCGCGTTCCCCCCCAACTCTTCCGGCTCCAGCGTAACCCGCAATCGTTAGCGCACCCCTGATAGCGAAGGAAGAATAAAAAGCTGTCTGTGGAAGTCGACTGGGAACACCGGCTTTTCTACGAGTATCTAGAGGGTGTATTTTTTACAGCGCTATCTAGTGCACCCGCGAACCGTGCACACGGAAGTAAAGTGAGGTGAATTCCTCTTATAGCTGGGGTCGTAAGCAGCCTGCGAACGCCCTCGAAAGAACCATTGCGATGCAGTGATTAACCCTTAACTATCACGGCAAGGTTCAATCGACCTATGGTATTTTATAAAGTATTCTCAATAAACCTAACTTTTTAATTTCACTGCTCTTTTCATAATTTTTAAAGCATTATCTATAACTTTTTCTATTCAGTGTATAAAGTAGTGCAAAAAGGGACGAACGTTGCTTATCTATCTATTAGCATAATACGTAGAAACGTGTTTTTTTTTCCAGAGAAATCCGCTTCTAACTTCTAACAGTAATTATTTCTGTTTATGTAATTATATGTATTTCATACATATACAATTTGATTGTATCGCGTATTTCATCACATTTCCATACAATTCTGATCCAATCTTCCCTCCTTATTCTGTATCTGTAATTTCTAACTTTAATCTAGTTTCGAGTTAAGTTTAAAGTTAAATTTAATGGAAACTTTACCTTGCGAAACACAAAATCCATAAATAATGCTACTGTAATAAATGATTGTTGTAAGCAAGATAAGCGCGTCGAAAGAAAAAGTTTCGTGGGTGGTTTAAGAAATTCGCAATAAAATTCTAGCATAATCCTATTAACTATTCCGCAGTCGCGCGCAGCTTTCGGTCGATAAAGCGGCTTCTCGTATGTTCACACCGTGTTCCATCCGCGACAGAACATTCATTTCCCATGTGAACCATGGCTCACCTGGTGCATTCCCTGCGCTATGTGTGACCTGCTGCAGCACAATGTAGGTGTCCCTGTGCATGCGTACGTACGTGTCTCCTCGCTCTCTCTTTCTCTCTCCTCGCTGTTACGATAAATCATAACTCGCCGAGTTTCCTTTTTGCATCGGCCGAAAAGAGTCTCGACGGACTGAAGGATTCTTTTGAAGAAGCTGATGGGACAAAGGGGGTCGTATTTTTCCGAGGAAAATCATTTCGTCTGTCTATTCCCTACTACGCTACGAATGAAGAAATTCACGGTGAAACATCGCTAAACTGAATGAATACAAGATTACAAACGTAAAATTTGGTCGTTAATATTGATATCCACGGTCGATACCATCAATTAATTTGATGGTCGAAATGATCTTTAATTCTATTACCTAGCAGTAATTTTATTATATTTGAGTAAATTTTCCCAATTTAGCATAGATTATACTTACGAATAAATAATTTTCATTATACTATTAATGTAGGTGTATTTATCGTATACGTCTTGATATAATACAATTACAATAAAATACGTTTTAAATTTAAAATTAAGATAAGTGATGAGAAAGTTTTGATCTTGTAAGTTTTCTTGACAGTAAAAAACTGAGTTCGTCTTCGGTAGCTTTCATAAAAGATTGATAAGAAATTCTTTCAAACTTGTAACTGAAAATTAATATGGAAGTGGCTAAGCGATAATGCAGCCTCGAGACCAGCAGATGGATAATATTCAATTTTCAATTTACATTTCCCCGACGGCTGCATTTTACAATCATAATGATGAACGTGCGTGTGGGCATGTCCGCGCGCTATATTCCCTTGTACTTACGCAGAACATGGTACACTCATGCATACACGCATGGAAAACCTCCTGTGGGAACAAACATGCGTGCTCGTATGCTTGCCATGCATATTGGTATATATCGGCAATTGAATTAAGTACAGCGCACGCAGAGGAATGATTCGTACGCGACGATTGTTCCCTTCCTAATTCAATTGGGAGAAAGAACAGCGCGGCGGCATAGAAATCGGATTGTGAAAAGTATTAAATCGAATTTAGCGCGGGGCGGCTTTTGCAATATTTTTATATCGTCGTTATTACTATCGCGAAAGTTGTCGATAAAATAAAGCTCCCTAGTACTTTGTGCTCTCAAATTGTGCCTCGAGGGCTGATTTACCAAAGAGTACTAATTTCGCGATATTGCAAAAGAGAACATCGCAATACGGAAAAGATTCCATTGTGTGCAACGAGAGAGGCGTTTAATGAAAAATTTCCATTAACAATTTATATTACTTTTTCACTAAAGATAATATCAGTGCATTCCATGTTATATCCATTAATGAAGGTGCTGTACCAACAGGTGGATAGATTTCAAGAGTAAGTTAGATTAAGATGAAAGATTTCTACGAGTCAGAGAAAATATAGTAATTGAGCACGAAAGTAAATGTCAGCTGCAATCCTAATAAATTAATAAGATGAATTGAATCTGGGAGAAGATGATTTTAAAATTCGATTCATAATTTATCTCTATAAATATTGCCCGACTATATTGCCGTATTGCTAATGCCCAATTAAAATGCCAAATCGATTACGCTTAGTTCCGCAATCGGATATCGCGTAAGATGACAAACTCGGAGATTGCAGATGAAATTTCAAACTTTTTATCAGCGCACAAGAAATCTGTAATCGCCGGAAATGCGCTTTACGTTCGAGCTTAGAAACGACGCATCGAGAGAAACTTGGCGTGAAAGGCAAGAGCGGATAGAAAGCTTTTCATTCTGCAGCCATTGGCGCTCGTAGGAATCCAATAATTGATCGAACCAGATATACATCAACATTTAGCTACTGGATACACACTCTAACGTACATCTCTGCCTCGTCTATGTTTCTCAGAAAAACAAGAGGCACGAGAAATCGCCGTAGTAGATTTATGAAAGCACAGCTTCGTTTTGGTGTCTTTCCCTTCAGACCGATATATTCGAAGTCGTCGAAGCGAGCTGATATTTATCTTGCACACGATCGACGAAAAACCAATCTCATTATGAATATTTGTTTCGTTCGAAGAAAATAATAATAATCTGTATCTGATTCTCACGATACAACATAATATAAATTGTAAGAATATTGCAATATTCCGCCTCAATTCAATCAGCGAATGAAATCTATGAATATATTTTTTTATTATTATTCTTAACACTATATCTGTCGTATAATAAAATTTTTCTGTTCAAAAGAAAAAATATCGCTTTTTTTATATTTCCTATTAAATACATTCTATAAGACTATTACATAATTAACTTGAAGTTTGTTTGATTAGGATCTATAAATGTAAATATATAATTTTTCAAAAACTATCTAAAGAAAATTTTTTTCAGCCAGGATTTCGAAATATGTTTCTGTATGTGTATGTTTCTGTATATGTATGAACATATGTTTCTCATACATTGCGTAATGAAATAACTCTATTAAATAGTAAATAGTGGTAAGAACTTATAACAAAACGATAATATATTTCGATAAGAACATGGCGTTAAATACGGATATCGATTTTGTTCACGTGAAAAGGTTTAAATCATGCATGTAAGAGCTATCATAAATTTCACAATCAGAGCGTTATGAAGCGATAGTTCCTCTAACGACAAGGCAGCACACGTATGCATTCAAGAACACATACGATCATAGTATAGTTACTCTAAGAAGAAAGTTGTAAACGTCAACGTCGCAGATAAAGACGTTTCGCGGCGATAATCGGCGACGAGAATGGCGCCATAAAGAATAGTGAATGCGAATCTCAGCGAAAGTATTCGTTCGTGAATAGAGAATGTGGATCGCGAATATTTTTAACGGATTGGAAAAATAGAATTTAATTGAACTTTATAAAAATTAAATTAAAAATAAGAAAGTAGTAAAAAATATTTACACAATTAAATGAATATAATAATTATTACTATTATAAGAACCGCTTCATATCAGTCTTTATAAATCTGTAATAGATCTCTTTTATATTTTTGGATTATTCTATATTATTCAAGTTTATTCTTTAATATATTTGAAATAATTTGTTGGAAACAAAAAGATAAAAGTAAACTTCAATTATATCTCATAATGTAAAAATCTATTTTGTCAAATATCCATTACATTTCTACAACTCTTAAAAATTATAAATTTATTATTAATCATATTGTATTATTCATTACTTAATAAATTTGTTAATACATTAATCAAATTTATTAATATATTTTTATTTATCTGTCTCATGTTATTATAAAGTTTTAATAAAGAGAAATTTCTTTTAATTATTTTATTATATGTTATATATTTATTATGTTAATTCAATGCCGTTTTTCGATCATCAGCGATATTGTACAGTACGAATTATCATAAAATCATATTGATCGCATAAGAGTTTTAAATTATTTTAGAAAAAAACCAATATGGTTAAACGCTTTCGTCTCAAGAGTCGCGCGAGGTCTCTTCTCGGCCAATCCTACTGATAAGCGTCTTTTCGCCGAACGTCGGCAATGAATCTTGGCTCGGTGTGTTACGGCGTAGTTCTAAGATTAACATTGATTTAAATTACAAATTTAACTACCCCCCGGGTTCATCCTGGTGCGAAACACGCGCAAGCATTCTGGGTCAACTAGAAGGGTCTGGTAGATGAGACGGTTAAAATGGACGAACTACTTAAAACAGTCTCTCTCTCTCTCTCTCTCTCTCTCTCTCTCTCTCTCTCTCTCTCTCTCTCTCTCTCTCTCTCTCTCTCCCTCTATCTATCTATCTATCTATCTCTCACTTTCTTACTGTCTTCACTCTCCTCTACCTAAGGAGAGCAGTAAGTCCGTCGTGATGAGATTGTTCGAATAGCTTCCCACAGATATGCTGAAACATTAATTCCAATAATAGCATTAACCGCATGCCTCTGCGGATCTCCGATTCTCTTGCACCTTTTCTTATCCATTTTCGCGAATTTTTCTAAAAAAAAAAAGACAAGCGATGCCTCAATTTATCTCGACCGATTTGACTTTTAAAGAAGTTCGTCGAAATTTTTCTGCTCTTTGCGGCGAAAAGACTCGTGACTATCGCCTTGGAAATCATCTTGGGCTTAACTGGCTTGAAAGGTATTAATATGGATATTGATTTAATCACATTATTATTTCATCGTTATTTGCGTGTATTGTAAATTAGTATTTTATATGTATCTATTGTAAATTAGTATTTTATATATATTTTTATAAACCAATAAGACGTGAAAATTATTTGCTAATTTTTTACTACTAAAACTAATTCTTTTGCTTTAGTTTTTAAAAAGTTACGAGAAGCTCGATAGCTTAATATTAAGTAACTTTTTAAAAAGTGAAGTAAAAAATTATTTTTAAAAATAAAAAATAGCAAAAAATTAGCAAATAATTTTCATATCTTATTGGTTACTCTCGCAATATAAAATGAGCCAAACAAGAAAACCAATTAGCATCGCGGAAAAGAGGCAACAATACTTCGAGACTTTCGAGTATCGATTTAATATATCCTTTTTAAGAGTGTATGGGAAAAAAGAAGAATAAATAGAATCGAGTATAATCTTCTTAATATGAATAAGTTTGAAAGTATAGCTGTGACATTATTCTGCTAATCGTGCAAATTACTCGATAATAACCACCGAAACGTGCTTATAATCGTATTCACAGCGACGGAAAGAGATAGAGAAAGAGAAAGAGAGACTGTTGAATGGCAGATGCGCTGTTTCGGTTATTATCTCGGAATTTGCTGACATATGACCATATACATCTATATGCATATGCAGCATACACACATACATATACACACACACACACACATGCTCATTTATCATTGTCAAAACGTACATCTGACCCATGATCACGTCTCGCGATTTTACTGACATTATCGATCGTTTTCTCCATTAGACTTGCAATAACCAATAAATAATTCGGCAGATCTTTTATATACTATATGCTAAGGCCGTTGCTAAATCAGAGAAGAACAAAAGTATTCATACACTCAGCACATTCAAATCAATGTTGTTCTCTAACAAGACGACAAAACAAGATTTCTAGAATGCGTTGATATTTCTAACAGAAATCTATCAATTAAAACTTTTTTGCTTAATATCCATGAAACACACATTTTTTTATCAATGATTTTCTGACAGTTCTAATGCCAAGATAATCTTACGCGTCAGTACGTAATCATGAAATATTCGAAGCTGGCGAGATACTAAACAGAAGGACTCACCCTCCCGCATTTTATTCGGCAGAATCGCGGTCCAGACGACAGCACGTAGTCGGTGGTTAATTAAGAAAAAGGGGCGGCTGTTGCCGAGCGTTACCGTCGCCTACGCCGCCGCCAACGACTGCGCCCGCGTCGGGGATTTAATTAAATCAACGCGCGATAAATTCGAAAGACGAATTCTCGGAGGCGACGAGAATGTATATATTCCCGTTATTTCTCCACGTTCCGCAACGTGGCTTTCCTCGTGAAACCCGTCGGCGCACGGGAGATTAGAAACGAGATTAGGAAGATCGCCGTTGGGGGTGATGCGAAACCGGTGATAAATTCTACTTCGATCTTATCGATGCTTTCTTTCCACAAGGTCGAAATCGACCGTGGCTTAAACGACGTTAAAGGGAGACTTCCGACGTTCCGAGCGCGCACGTTTCCAAAGTAATTACAGTTTGAACCGCAATCGCCGTAAGATTGATGTGTTAATTACTTTCAATTTTAAGATCTAGCGTGAATTATATCGAGCGTTTGAATAGGTATAACACTCTCTACAAGTAGGTGAAGCGGATTAAATTGAATACAGTCCTGTGATTATGGCAATAAAAACAATGAGAAATTCATTAATAAAGATTCAGCGCGTGATTCTGTGAGAAGAGACAATAGGGTTTATCGTTGCTAGACGCGCAACGAGGCATTGGAATTGGGAGAACAACAACGCATAGTCATTGTTGTTTACAGAATGCTCCTCTAAATGCTAAGTACAGGATTTTTCCTATTCAGGTTAATCCACTCTATCTTCCCACAGCGGGTGTTACACCTATTATCAAATACCCTATATATTGTATGTAGACGTGACAAGTTTAATATTTTTTTTACATACTTTTACATCATCAAGATACCTTTTCGCGAAAAAATGTTATTCAACTCACTGTTTATCAAATTAATTAAGCAATATTAAACTTTTGTGTAACATAAGCAGTAGCATGTTAGTAACGATCAGATTAATAATTACAGAATGCTGTAAGAGTTCGTGCATGCGATTATCTTACCTTCTCTGCCTCTGTAGGCAAAATTCCAAGTTGGAAATTGGTCGTTTGATTCGCATGCACCCCCTCACCCTATAGTCAAAATAGCTCGATCAAAAGGATTTATGAACCAAGCACAGTAACATGTAGAACCACAAACCTGTTTTACAGAGAGACATTTACGGGAATATCGAACGAGACGGATATCGAGTCGTTGCGATTTCCCACGAGCGAAATGTGAAAATAGACGGCACAAAAAGCATATCCCGACACAGAAATCTAGCGCTACTAACGAAATAGATCGATCTTGCCGACCCTTACATTCCGAAACTCTCGCAAACTGAATTAATTTATCTCTCATCGCAGAAATTATTGAGTTAAGTAAGTTTCGTCACCAACTTTCTTCAACATAATTTTAATGGACATCGAGAGAGAGAGAGAGAGAGAGAGAGAGAGAGAGAGAGAGAGAGAGAGAGAGAGTACAACTGTGACTAAGCTTTCAGACACTTTGAACGACATATTTAGTGCTTCCCTGTACCGGATAGTATACCTAGATAATATTCTTCGCGATACGCGAATACACACACCGTCTTGTAAAATTCATATATCGTGAGCTCTTTTTTATCAGTTTCTTTCTCCTCTTTTCTCTATCTTATTTTTATTTGTCTGTATAAAACCACGCAATTAGGGATAGCACAATTTTTTCTTGAATTTCAAAACGCCCCGAATTAAGTCGAGAGACATCGGCGACATGGAGGCACTCGCGGCAAAATGAAATGTCGCATCATGGAAAAAAAAGCGCCCTCGTTTACATTCAGAGCGCATTCTCCGAGATCGAAACAACTCGCCGGAGAGGGTTTACGCGCGCGCCGCAACCGACTGCCTAAAAATAAACATAATCCGCTTTGTACGGATACGTGCGGGCGATATCGAGCGTCGGGATCGTCGATTCGCCGCGATTTCCCACGAGGAGGTGCCGGGACGGCGGGCAGAGAACGGTGGGAAAAAGGGTAAAGCGAAGAAAAGATCGATCGCCCCGCAGATTTAGCGGATCCATCGCCAGGGATATGCAAAGCAGCCGCGAGACATGCCGTCGACCCTCGTTTCATCGGCCTCTCTGTGTGTGCGTCGCCGCACCGTCTCCCTTTCTCTTTCTGCCTTCTCAAAAATTCTTCCTCCCTCTCTCTCTCTCTCTCTCTCTCTCGACATTTCGTTACTGCGTGGGCGGGCTGGTAGGTGCACTCCTGGCGGCGATTTTTGCGCGGCGGAAACCGCTATTTCAGCCCCGGCTAAGCTGAATTGCTGCTCCCGCGGGGGAGAACGAATGGCGGCGCGGGGACCGGCGAACGTCGCGACGGAGGGTTGCGAGAACGCGAGAGGGGATGACGACAAGAAACGTCGGGAAACGTATTGCCCCACGGCGGAGATTCCGCTGATGGCGAAATCGCGGTGCCGCCCGAGGTAGCCTTGAACTTTGCCCGGAGCCGTCGTCGATCTTGCGCGAATTCGTAACCGTTTGATGGATAATGCTGCTATCGATCACGGTAGCGCACTATGTATCATCGGCATAAACATGTACGTAGTCATAGTCGTTAGTTATAGAGGGAAGAAAAGGCAAGAAAAAGGGTCGGGGAGAAGAAACATACAGACGTATCTCACGAAGAGAATTTGCATGTGACACTGCTGTAACCACAAGCGAAGGATTCAGTTCTATGTAACGCAAATCACGCGAACTCGATCTACTCGAAAGCAACTCAGTAATAGATTATAGAATAGCGGGGAATTTCTCAATAGGCTTAACGGTGGATGTTCATTAGTTAAATACGCCAATATCGAATATCGAAACATGACTCGTATCGTAAATGATACATATCCATGTTTTCCGTTAACCGAATACGACCGAATAAAATGTATGCAAAATATGCCGATCCGTTCACCGCAGCGCTATTTAATTTTTATGCATATACGAAATGTCAAATGAAAATTGGAAATATCACTCTCTATTTTACGGAAAGAGGATCAAACTTTGATAATATATACACGAAATTCTTTCTCCGATCTCAAAGCGCACGACCAGCACGTGATTAATTTAAATATTGAATCAATCAACCAACGATGTGAAATGCGCATTTCGTTTCGTAGCTTGATTAATAAAAATAGCCAAAGGAATCGGATTAATTTCATGACGAGAGTATCCGAAGCGCCGAAAGCAACAGAGTATTTTTTCAGGGGAAAATATTAGCCCCGCGCAATTTTGAATTTTGCGCTCAAACGCAGCATTTTGACACTACAATTATAATATCATTATGGTCGAAAACCATTTTTCGTTTTTCCCGTTGCAACTGCAGCGACATCGGCACATTTAACTATAGCGAGTTATTAAAAATATTTAAAAAATTAAATTTTATATATGTATGTGTATTAAAAAAACAATAATACATCACTAAAAACTATATATATATTGAAGACAGAAGCAATGGAAAAGGATTTGTAACTATTAATCTTGAGAGTGGTTAGTTTGATGATTTCTAAAGTATACAACTCGATCGAAACATGCGAAAAGACGGCGTAAAATCTTCATGTCTGATACAATAGTCTACTTTGTTGCTCAAAAAGAAAAAAAAAAGAGAAACATAGTAAACAGCACGATCAGAGAATCTCGAGAAAAACTCATTCACGCGAGAGAGCATGTCGGTCGCGATAAAGAATTAGCTACGCCGATTCGAGTTTTACGGCCGAACGCCCGACGATATATCCATGCGGAGAGCAGAGCGCTAAGAACGCTGCAGTTACAACTCCATGCATCGATATCCGATATACGTCCGAAATGTCGGATCACAGGTCAGTTACCGAAGAGTACCGATCAATTCTCCCACGAATAATCTCATGCACGATAGAATTTTTCAAACGCGCTCGTACCAACTTGTACTGTGCCAACTTATATTTTCAAGCTTATAATACATTTCTATTAATACCCATAGATTTAACTTATCGCGATAATAAAGATCGAGGTGCCACAATTCCCTCTCGAATTATGAGAATTTACATTATGGAATAGCCACCGCTCATCATAATTCCATTATTTCAGCTTACTATTTAACTTACTCTCAAATGTTAATTGATAACAATTACATTATATATATATATATATATATATATATATATATATATATATATATATATATATATATATATATATATATATATATATATATATATATAATTATCATAAAAATGCATATCGCTATTCTATGATTCCATATCAACTGTCTGACATTTAAACGGTTAATTACCATCATTCACATCATAAATCTCTCGTTCCCTTTAGCACAGCAGGAGAGGCATTTCTTATTTTAGCATGTCTAAATGATAGAAAGCAAAACATATAAAAGCGATTACGAGCGAGAGAAGCGAGGTAGCGTAGAGGATCGGGGGTCTGCCATCGCAGAGAAGTCAGATGAGATGGAGAATAGTAGTCGGTTATACGTGACTACGGTAAACGCGGTATGTCCATGGAAGGTCGGTGCACCGCATCTAGGCGCCGCTACTCGGAAAGTACAGTGGCAGTAATGGTCTAGTAAATCACATTATATTGTTTCTTAAGGGGTAGGGGAAGCCGTGGCGAGAGGTCCGTTGTAAGAGAACATGAAGGGACCTGGGCTTTCCCCCCCCCCTCTTTCCCCCTCTCTCTCTCTCTCTCTCTCTCTCGTCCTTTCTCTGGGAGTTGGGAAAGCGGTGGCACCTTCCTCTCCACTAACCGGTAGCCACGGAGATTGCGGAATAAACACGTATATACACATACACACATACTTATAGATATACATTCTCGTTACGATACATAAGGATTGTTGTACAAAATAACATGGCTGGAGTATACGTATTATGTTACTCTTTCCTTGCATGCAAATTATAAATATTGTTCAAACACGAGACACTTTAATTTATTTATGAACTTAATGAAGAAAACATTAAATTAGAAAATTAAATTATTGTAAAGAATATCTATTATTTTTTTTGCAATAATGTGTAGTCGCAAGATGCCTGATTTGATACATCAATTTTGTCGCAAATTATCTGAGTATTAATACTACAGTCCCATAATTGCTCCTCTTATTTCTTAAGGACTAGTATTTAACGAAATGTTATCCCTTACTTTTAAAAAGAAACGTGACGAAACGTTCTGAAAGGAACTCACTGCTGTCACCGTGAGTGACTCAATACAAGTGCCGTGTGTAGTCTGGTATAAAAGAAGACTACCGGCCAACCGTAAACGTTTCCCAAGGTAAAACTACATTGTGCACCATCTTTTAAAGCAGACTGCTACTTACTCCTCCTTCTTTTGGCGTCGAGTGGCGAGCAGATTGCACCGGAAAGGGACACCGCGCGTGAGAGAAGAACTGCCAATAGAAATACGAATAAAAAAATAGGAACACCGAAAGATAAGATGTAACGAAAAAAAATAAAGTAAAGAAGTAAAAGATTGAAGATAAAAGAAGAAAATATAATGAACATATTTCTATATTTTGTAAGAAAATAAAATATTATATTGCTTTCGTTAAGATTTATATTTTCTTTTCGGCTGCACACGGAAACCATGAGAATTCTAAAGTTACGAGAAACATTGAATAATACAATATAATCTTGAAAAGAAAACATTTAAAAAAGTCATAATTATCAGAATTAATTATAAAATAAATAAATATATAAGAAAANCCTGAGTCGCGCGAAAAGCCTTCTTTTTAAAGCGCTGTAGGGCTGATTATTGCAATTTTGAAAAAACATACAGATATAACGAAAACCTTTCCGGTGGTACCGGAAACTGTAAGCATTTACCAAGATGAAGGCATTCGCTGTATACCTATTCTTTGGTAGGATAGCCAGTGCACATTACCTTCCTACGTTGAAAAGTGGTGAGCAGATTGCAAGAGAAAAGGATACCGTCGTATCCAAGAGCCGCGCAAGTCGACAGAGATAACGACAAAAAGAGAACGAACAACGGACGGAACTGAAAGGGGCGCAGATAAGAAGGTGAAAAGGAGGAAATGTCCACCAACAAGTGGGAAAGGGAACGAAAAACGAATGCGAAGACCGCAAGGATAGGAAATGGAGGCGAAGAAGAGAACAAGATCTTGAACAGGGATATATCCCGAAAAAGGGGGAAAAAAGGTAAAGTCCAGCAGCGTTTATCGAACGAGATGTGTATATGCGCGCGCGCGAGCAAGAGAGAGAGAGAGAGAGAGAGAGAGAGAGAGAGAGAGAGAGAGAGAAGGGTTGCCAGAAGATAAAACAGATTTCATCTTTTCTGAACTCTCATTTCATAAGAGCGAAAATATTCTACGAAGGCGTTACTTTGGTATCGTCGGCAATAAAACGCAAAACGCCTTTGAAACGGCACCAACTTCTCCCCCGCACTGCCGGAGCACTTGGCACGGAGTGAAAGAGAACGGCAATTCCTCGATGCAATGGAGCAACCGTAAACGTTTACCAAGGTAAAGGCTCTCGTTGTAGAATCTTCTCTCGACGGTAGCGGCTACGGAACGCGTCCCATTGCCTCGACCCCTCGTTGAATTGAGGTAAACGCACACATCCTAGACAAAACGCAAGAAAAGAAGGAATAAGGATATGGATCTAATGAAAGAAGTGAGAATAAGAGGGAATATGAGAAGGAAACAGACATCCACACAGAAGTGGCTCGAGAAAAAGAGAGAGAAAGAGAGAAGACAAACTTAAACAAATAATATAGAGGAGCAGGAATTCAAAAAAGATCGAGAACATGAAGAAGAGGAAATGAAAAATAAAACAGAAAAGCAAAAAAATAACACAAGATATAGATCTAATGAAAAAAGCAAAGACGAGAATTCAGAAAAATAAACTAGCTACCAAAGAAGAGATACAAAGAGATATGAGAAAAAGACTAAAAAAACACAACGTAGAAAACAAGACGGGAGATAAAAAAGGAGACCGTTTGTAAAAATGAAAAGCGATAAAGCGCGACACGAAAGTGAGAACAGAATAAGGAAGGAGCGATATCACGAATCTCTCCGCAGTCGGGGACAATCCCTCTGAAAATTGAGGCGCCTTGTACACGAGCCTATTCTCTCCATTTCGCTCTCTCGTTTCCTGGTTATTACCTTATTACGTAACACGCGTAATGTCTATCTGAGGAGCGGTATACTTGCGACACATTGTTGGCTGATAGCGGGACGCTCCCTTCACGGCTAGATCGTAAATGGTTTGTAACTTTGCAAGGGCGGTCTACCTATATAATAAAGATTATATCGTGGCTTAGATCAAGCACCACGAATCCACTAGGCTTTGGACGGAATATGGAAGGGAGGCGAAAATCACGGTGAAAAATGGAAATCCATCGATGATTAAAAAATAACTTTCGGGGATAAATGTGATCCCAGGTTCTCTCGTCCCAATTCAGCCCGCAAGGAATAGAAATATCCAACGATATTTGATTCGACCCAGAAACGATATCCAGTCGTCTGATTACGTTGGAAGTAGTATTGCAAAGTGCGCGCATGTCCAATATTAACAGAAATATTGAAGAAAAGAGAACGCGACGTAATACAGACCGCACATACATGTATATTCGTATTTATTCCGTACCTGTATAAGTCGGTTATCTCGGCGAAAATATTTTGCTACGACATAGTTTAACTGAAATGTCATAATACGGTTATAACTTAAAATAGAAATAGGATTCTCTTTTACAACATTTTCATTTAATATAAGCTAATGTTATTGGCAGTTGGTAATGTCTAAACTAATGAAATGACTTGTGTTATTTAATATACATGTTTAATACACATATATCATAATAAAGAGAAAATTCAGTAAATATACATAATTAACGTTAACTTTGTACATCATACAAAGTTTATACGCTTTAATCTTTTTAATGCGCGTACAATATATTTAATGCATAAGACCGTATAGTAAAATTAAAGAAACGTAATGCACAGCAGAAAAGTACCCCTAAGGGTATTATTCTAAAAGATAACTTTGAGTAAACTTTCTAAAGTAACTCACTTAATTATTCAATTTGAAGTGTCTATAAGGAAAAGAGTACAAATACACAAAGTTACTTTTCAAGAAAGAATAACCTCGAACTTTTTCAGAACGTTAATCAGCTCGGCCCATTTATTAGAACTCATTATTTCTATCTGGATTTTTCAATTAAAGAAGTGTCATTCAATTACATGTGCAAAGTACTAGTTTCCTTTCTTGTGAAAGAAAGGAAATATTGTCGCAGTAAGTGATTCTTGTTCCAAGTTATTTTTGCAACAGAATATTTGATCGGAACTATTTCGCTGCAAAATATTTTTGTTGACTTGAAAATATATTAAGGTAACATTTATGTATGAGTACCGTATACGAACTATTTATTTTGGAAATGTATGTCTAGTTTCAAAACATGATCAAGATCGATACGGATGAATTTTAAAGATAAATAGAAAATGTTATGTCTATTTTAATAAAATTTATGAAATTAAATTTTTATCAAAAATGAATGTGATGACGTATATATATATATATATAAACGTTTTAAAAGAACTTTTGCCCACGCTACCGCGTCTCTTGATAATATTCATTTATCATTCATATATTAATTATCCAGATTATGCAATAAAATTTTTCGATATGTTAACACTAGAAATAGCAAGCAGTTATTTTTAATCGTTTCTTTTTTTAGATTAATGTCCTATTTCTTGAGTAAAAGATAGGATATTAAAATTTTATTTAACTTTAGAATAAAAGAAAGAAAACGATTGATGTGAAACGTCATAAAATTTTAGAATTCTATGTTTTACTCAAGAAATAAAGTATTAATCTAAAAAATAGAAATGGTCACACGCACGAATATTTTCTATCATATTTTTCATGTCATGTCATATTATATATCATGATTATTTCTCAGTTTCTTATCTTCTTTTCTAAATATATATTTATATTTGTGTGACAATCTTTTCTTTTCGTTTTTATTATTCTTTTATACGTGGAAAAATCAATCTAGACACTCTCGACCAACACGAGAGAACATTTCATAAAATGTGAAGGATACCACTATACAAGGGCGATTGCCGATAATGTCAAGAGACAGATATTTAATGGTCTTGGTTCGTTCGGGAATATCTGATATTTAAGATTATTACTCACGCCTAGCTCATAAATTTTAAACGAGCGTTGCTTCTGCCGCAACTGCCGCAGTTACCCTGCAGTGCCTTCCTCGGTGCACCTAAACCTAAAGGAACTCTATGACTCTGTTCTCTCTCGAGTTTCCGACAGGCCGTGTGATCGGCGACTTGCGGACACCGAGAGCACTTTCCCAAGTTTGCGGCGTAGTCTTAACGAGGCAAGACCTCCCCGCAGCCGAAACGACTCATCCAGCCATAGCTTCCGGGTTAAGACGCTCTTTACAAACTGGATTTCACACGTGCGAACGTCCACCGGTTGGTTGAGTCGCTACAGCTGTCCCAAAGTAAACCGACTTACGAGAGACAATTTGTTTAACCATTTAAACTTTCAAAGTACATCTTATTGTTTGTTCTTAATCAACTACGACCATTCAAACTTGTAATTCAAACAGCAACATATTTTGTAAAAATTTTAGCGCAACAATAATAATTTATAACAAACTAGTGGTCGTGGTTAAGTAACTTTTTAAAAAGTGAAGTAAAAGAATATTTTTAAAAGCAAAAAATAGCAAAAAAATTGGCAAATAATTTTCACGTTTTACTGGTTAGGTTCTGATAATTTGCCTCAGATAGCTTAATATACAAAACATATCAGTGATTGAGTCACATATTAAATCACATATTAAATTATAAATTAAAATTTAGAATCTTCTTTCTAACAGACAATTATGTTTCAGATATAAATGTCGACATTACTTGTTGTTATATAACACTTTGGAGAAGAAAAGATTTTACTATTGAAAGAATGAAATGTCTTTTAAATTTAGCCACGCTCACATCGCCAAGTCTTCTTTTTTTTTTCATTGCGTACAAAGGTTTATAGCCTCTCTTTACAACTTTCACACCTTCTGCTTTTTTACTGGCCATTTGCAGTGGAACTTTCTTCCTCCAATATTACCGTATCTCCTTCTTCGATATCGCTTCATTTGAACCCCGCATGCCGCGGCGCCATTATGAGATGTTTAATTAAAAAGCCATGAGTACATATGACGCTACATCATTGTACATTTGCGCAATGGGATTATAAAGTTTTGTAAAAACGCCATTTCGCATGCATCAAGGCAGAATTAATTACAAAACGGACGAAGAGTATACGTGTCCTCTTATCTTGAAATTCGCAATTTACAGCGCGAGAAGAGTTAATTCAGTTTACTTTTAATATCTCACACACAAGCTCGCGCATAATCTAAAAATATTTCGAATCCTATACGCGAATCTCGACTTTATGATACACGCCCCAACAAAGCGGTTGCGTTTTTATTTACTCAGAACGTTCAACATTTTTCCCCTCACGCTTTATTACCCGGCTTTCGCCATTGCGCCTGTAATATCGTTGACATGGAGAATGGAAAGCACGTACTAATTGTCAGAATACACGAGCTCTTTCGGAAACGTAACATTCCACATTAAAATTTACCTCGATGCTGTATGTCGTATCGCGCGTATACATACATTTATTTTGTGAGATAATTATTTAAAACCGCACGCGGATCGCGATCGGGCGAATACGGTTTCCAATCAAAATCGAAATTGCGCACATGGAAACGATATCAGTTGCCTCCTCTAGAAACTCGCTAGGAACTCGCGGAATAGAACTGCTTTCACGCTCGTTCGCAGGCAATTCACGAACGCGAGCGCAGTCTGCAATTCGCATACAAAGGAAGATTTGAAATCTCGCGACTTTGCGCGATGGTATTTAGTTTAGTAGAACCGCCAGAGAGGCTTCCGATATTCTCGTCCGCAAATCCGACCGAGAAACTTGAAATTTTCTCCCGAGCGCTCCGCGGCACGCAGCAACGCAGAGTAGAAGCATTCCCGAGATTCCTGCTTACCTCGCGATCGTTCGACAGGTATTTGACGGCCCGTATTTCGTATGTTGAAATAGCTCAGCCATGGTGATCATCATTCACGTTTCAACATTGCCCCTGATTCGCGCAATCGAAACCGAGACTTCGTTCCGAGCCGGAATCGAAAGAGAGCAATTATTACCGGCGAAATTGAGACGGCGTAATTAAGCGGCGATCGCGAACCGCATTGGGTAATAACAAAAACCACAAATCCGAATGTATCTGTGATGCACCGATCGAAAACCACTCTAAACATCATGATCCATAATACTTCTCAATTTTTTAAATCGACCTTTCTCATAACTCTTTCATTCTTGTTTTTCAGATATATTTGGAACTAAATAAACGAATATCGCATGAAACTTTAATAAAATTAATCTCCCTTGGAGAATAAGTCCCTCCTTAAAGAATACTTTCCTCCAACTTTCGTAATGTTTCTAACAAAGTTTTTTAATGCATTATAGATTTCGACCTCTTCTTGTTTTAGGCTGAATTATACTTTGCTTCTTCCTCTCTTTAATTACTAACCATCATTCACAAAAATATACGTGTATGAATGTATATAAATATGTGTAAATGTATCTGTAATATATTGAACTCGAATTTACATGGATTTGCTAAATTCAAATAACTGCGCGAAGCAGTCATTCCTGCGGTAAATTGAAGATAAAATTTGTATATATGTACGTGGTTATCTATTCTATCTGACGTTTATTATGATAAAATGTTACGATAAAATCTACAAATTTATATTTACAAGGGTTATATCTATAAACAGATATAGTCTATATATTCGATCAACTGGATGCTCTCTGTGGCCAGATATGCCGGCGTTGCAAGCACTTTAATAAATCCGTTTTTCTTCTGAATACATTTAATGGGATAACTGAGATGAATATTATAGTAGGTTAATAGCAATATTGGTTATTGTTAACTGTATTGTCGTAATTAGAGCCGCGATATTGGTATTCTGAGGAATTCCCGAAGCTTGACGCACCATACCGCGCGACATAATTTACGGAAATAGCTTTGCGATCGCGGTTGGCATAGCTTTGATAATGTCATTAAACGCGCATGCTGCGGTCTAAGCACATATTGCGAATTTATTTTGCACCACAATGCACTATTCCAACGGAAGAGTTTAACAGAAATTCAAGAACCGCAATAACAGAATGGCAAAGAAATATGAAAGATACAAGATTTAATTATCCTGTCTATGTATGATATATTCGCAGAGAAATGGTGATAAGCCGCAGAAATACCATTTTCCGCAAATGAATTTTATGTGAGATCTTTTCCAAGGAATGTAAGGTAACACAATTTTTTTTTTCTACAAAAATTTAATCAAGATGGAAAGTAAAAGAAGGAAATGTACGCGAAATAATGTAATTTAATAACGTTCAAGTAATGAGACAGACGATACTAATAACGATAAAAGTAATGAACTCCAAATTAATAATTTTTTTATAATGATCGTTAGAAAATCGTGCTGTTGCGTTTACTAATCTATTATAACACTTGATCTTATACAAACAACTAAAATTATAACACTTGATCTTATACAAACTGCCTTATAAAAAAAATCCTGTCGTTTTATTAAAACTAAATAACGTAGTTATAATATAATAACACTGGTGCATCGCGTCTCATCACTACTACACGTTGTCGAGGGAAAAAAAATGTGTTACTTTACTTTTCGGAGAAAGCCCTGATACCGCTCTCGCAAAGTATCCCGTGCGCAAACACTTTTAGTCGCGGGACTCTGGCGAACGTGAGAAGTAAAGCAATGAACGTCGCCGGAGGAGACGAAGCGGGCGGAGCGTCTCGACCGATAAGTATGATAAGCCGTGGTGCAAATCTCACGAATTTCGACTATCGCATATAATTTAACGACCCGAGCCACCGTTTGGCGTTATCGTCGCCGATTTGCAAAAGAGTCGTCGACGACGAGAAGGGCGGGCGACTGCGACAACGACTCCGGCGTCGCTGTGCTTGCGCCTTGGAGCTTACAGCCGGCGTACGACTCGATAGCGCGATTTGAGAAAATGAAACCTTTGCGAAAAAAATCACTCTTATCCGTTCCTCCCATCCTTGCAAAACGCACACGGCCATTCGCAACCTCGTTCCACGCGACCTCGTTTCCCAAAGCGATTTGAACCATATTGCCAGCGGAAAGCATTGTTTTCCTATATATAAGCGTACACTGGACCAACAAGAAGCATAGTCTCCCTCCCGTTACTTAACAGGATTACGTTGGAAATAAGAGGCCACGTTCTCATATGTGGTTATCCAATTTTCGCAACATTTTCGGCGAGTGTGTAGCGGTTCCCGTCGTTGCAGTGGTCATTATCATTTTCTAAACGCTAAAGTTGTTTAATAACTCGCACCGAATCACACCAACTGATCCGGATTTGTTCTCAGCCATGTACAGACCGCTTTATATAAACCGTGAAACACGTATACATAACTTCGCCAAATGTTTGAATCGTGTTGTTAATATTGGCAATTACATACCAAAGTGTAGATTGATTAAATCAAATAAAATAAATATAAAACTAGGGTATAAGGAATCACAAAAATACAAAACTGTAGCTTATGCAATGTGATATATAAGTAAAATGATCTATTAAGCGTAATAATTATGCAACTTGCAATTATTTAAATTACATCCTTTTTTGACGTACAGGATCAGTAAAGTTAATTTTGCAACACTCGCCTCTTTTTTAAAATATACTGCAAGCAAGACTACTTAAAAATTGACAAAGCTTAAGGCAACAGCGTTGGCGTTTAATTAAGCTAAAGTGGAAGATCAACCAGTATGAACGAATCGGAGCAGAGAGGAGCAATATCTTCTCCGACTCAGCTTACGGAGCACGTAGTGTCGCAGTCAAGGCTGACCTACATATAGGCTGCACCACTGTCTGATCCCATGCAGACCTGCTCCACTAGTGCTGGCTTAACGCCGACTGTCAGAGCTCGCGCATTATACAGCTAACACTTTATGCCGGTTCTCGAAAATCTTTTCAACGAGTATTCGCGCAGGCCAAACTATTAAAAGATTCAATCGAAAGAACTCAATTTATATCGTTGCAGAAAGTGATATTGATTAGTTTAACATTTTTTATATAAAATTTGTTATTTCAAAGAACATTACGAAATTATTCATATTAAGTAACTGAAAAACACGAAACTAATAATGCTAATACAAAGTAATTGCAATTGATATAATGTAATGTATATATTCGCATAAAAAATGAAAACATTAACTGTGTTCAAAGTTGAAATAAATACAACTTATAAAGCTTAATATACAATTTTCTCTACACAATATTTTACATCTCCACACAATTAAATTGTATAGAAATATGTAAATAAATTAATCAATTAACGAATAGATTCATGCATTTGTTATTGCATTAAAATTTATCGTTGACGGCAGTAAATGATGCGCCAAAAATGAAATTTCTTTACAAAGATTAAAACACTCGAAATCTTATTTACACAATATTGCAATTACGCGGGTATTGAAGAGATATATTTAAATGAGAAAGTGGAGAGAATAAAATTGTTGCGACTCGTTGTCACGTTTTTACGATAACTCCGATGGGAATCTCAGCGATTGGCCAATCTCCGAAGACAGTCGACAGCGCGTGACTGTCGCTTATCGGATGAAAATCGTGCGAACAAAGAAATCGACATTATATGACGTTCGAACTCAGCGAACGTTCCAACGGAAATCTCCGAGGAATTTAATGCGAATGATCCCCGGTATCGCCGCCAGTTGGAAGACGTCGTGTCGAGAAATAAGGCGCCTCTGATCGATATCTTATTTTTTTTTCTGCCATCATAAATCGGACGTGAACTGCTCCCCGGAGAGCAACTCGATGATCGAGAAAGTTTTGCAGATTGCTCTGACGTATTTGTCCCAGTTGCTCTACAAAGTTACTCTTATCTCTTCCGCGCATCCTCATACGAGACAAAAGATTTGGAAAAGTTATAATACATGTGAATTTCTTTCATTCGCAGTAACATGAACTTTATTTAAGCGATTACCGTGAATTTAACGCTCTAAAGTCATCAATTTCATAATATTGTGTACGATGAGAAAATGATCTAATTAGGAACATTTTAGACAGAAAAGCGGATGCGGATGCGAGTGAAAATTTCATCAGAAATTTTGACAAAGAAATAAGAAGATACTGCTCTAAAAATTGTCTCGCCGAGTTCGTTCCGTCGCTATGTACGATGAAAATGCATAACGGGCAAACGCGTCCCACGTATGCAAAGTTTCGCCCGCGCATCGATTATCGCGGCCACCGTGTCGCGGTGCGGCGATGCAAAAGTACCTCCTGCCTCGCGACAATAACGTAAATCGTCGAAACTGTCGTAATCCCCGTGCACGAGCGAACTTTAACAATTATATTTAATACGATATAGGTCCGGCAGAGACACGGACTGCGCAATACCGCGTGAACCGCGTTGCCCGGATGGCGAGAGAGCGAGAGTCAGTGGTGTCATAAGCCATAGATACCCGGCGGTACCTATGCCAGTTCGAAACTCATACCGGCCGCGCCGGCGTTTCTCGTGGTGCGACCACCAACCCCAGGTGAAATCTACTCCTCCACTTTCCCTCCCTCTTGGCCAGCCCGTTCCCGTTCCCGTTCCCGTTCCATTCTCATCCTCCCCTGTGCCAACCCTCACCTCATCTCCCCTATCCACGTTCCTCGTACCGCTATGCGGCAAAGTCTAATCAAATTTAATAACTTTTGTGCTGCCTGCGCTTTGCCCGTCCTGAAGCCCGACCTCCCTCTCTTCCTCTACTGCCTTTCCCGATCTTCTTCTCTCCTCGTCTAGCTCTCATTCTTGTAACTCTATTTCTCATTCTTTGGCTGTCTATCTCCGTTCCACCGCCGCGTCTCCGCTATCTACTTCCCTACTGTGGTCTCTTCGTCACGTTATAAACTTGCACCTCTCGCAGCGGAACCACTGAGTACCGCAGATTTATGACGGCGACATGCCAGACCTGCTGAAACGACCTCGATCTACTCGCGACTCCATTTTCAACGACACGCTCGCTCGTCTATTCGCATTTTCCCTCTTTTATTTTGCCCGGCGTTTCGTAAATTTTTGTCGATAACGTTGACCGTATCTATTCTTCAATGAACGGGACATTTCTAAAATTACTTATCGATATATTTGTTTTAGTCCACAATAAAAACCTAATCGGATCAATTTGTACAGCCATTTTACTTTTGGATTGTTAACTTTAATTCTTTAATAATACGCTAATTCTAATTTTAATGCCACATTGTTTTGTTGTTATTATTACGGAAATCGAAATTGTAAAAGATACAAGTTAAAACAATAATATTCTTAAATATTCATTAATGATGGCTTTGTTAATTATATTTATTAATATTGCCCGTTTTTGCAAGCACACAAAGAAAACAAGAAATTTATCTTTAAATTAGTTACAATTTCGAAAATGTAATTTTATTTTATTAACAAGATTCCGATTTCAGTTCTTGAGCTAGCGTGAATTTTCCTCAAAATCCATATACCGTCGAAATATATCGAAACGAATAATAACCGTCTTCTCAACCATGTCGTAAGAATTTCACAACCACTTTGTGATCGCGATCGACTTTCTCGCATATACTTAAAATATTGGAGGAAATCTCTCGTTTTGAACATGAAAGGATGACTAACAAAAAACGGAATTATTTCGAATAGAGCTTCCTTTTTATCACACAAAAGACAGGCAATCTGACTACGGAAAGTAAAGACTCTTGTTATCTGAAAAAATACAATAGCGCGTATAATGTTCAATTTCATTAGAAAGACGTGTCAGGTAGACCAGTTTTTATTAACTATATGACTTCGATATGGTACATAGAAAAAGTAAGAATAAATCCGTATTATCTGTTTATCTATTTGCACTCGACACTCGTACGCCGCTTGGAATCGAAAGCCGAGTGGAGAATGGCGACATTAAACCCGAAATCACAGAATAGCCGTATCCGAATTTCAAACGCGACCACATGCCTATTTTGTAACAGTTAGATCAGCGGCCAATCCCTCGCTGCCTCCCTTCCTCCTTCCACCCTTTCTCTTCTAGCCATTCTCAACCCGATCCCGTGTGTTCTGCCGCTGTTTTCGCCCAACCCACGAACCAGCCGGTGTTGTGCGACTCTGTCGCACGGATTTACCAATAATGTTGCACCGCTACACCAACATATACCAACACGTACGAAAATATGGGTAGCTAAATCGACCTATCGCCCAGTAACTACAGATTAGTGTTATCAGAGCGTTACAACGTGAAAGCGTGGTTTACCTTGACACTGGGCGAAACACAAGATCGATGGCAACCAAGGGTTACAAAAGTCGCCGCTCTGCAATCGATTTATCATTCACTAACAGCCACGCTGTCGTTTTCGACAAGTAATATTCGTAATTTTTAACAACGTCGATGAGTTAATCCTTTTACTATCCAGCGGAAAAACGAAATTGGTATTAGAAAAATTAGCGGTACGTTTACTGTTCATCGATCAAGAATATGTCGATATAAAGAAGAATAAGTGCATGATTATCATGTATGCATATATCGCAATATCTATGCAGAATATTTTTTGGTACAGCCTCTATATCATCAATCACCCGACACGTTGTTGTCTTCGGCATTATTCATGCTTCTAAATCACGCTAACGCGTTTACTTCTATCGCAGATAAAATCAGTGGAATAGCAGCGGCTCTGATACCGACAACGATGCTGGTTTTATAACGCGATATGTGAATGCGAGAATTCTGTAACGTGTCGTGAGACATAAGAAGAAGAAATAGAATCTGTACCAAAGTGCAAAAAAATAGGAGCTTTTAAAAAAAATAGCTCATTAAGGTTGCCGCGAGTCTCAACATTCCCATAGTGTAACGAGGAGCAGAATATAAGAAGGTAATGTTATTAAATGCTCATTACGCGAAGAGAAAAAGAAAAAGGCGGAGTATCATCTAAAAAAACTTTGCAACGTTAGTATAATTTCAATGTACCAATTATACGTGAACGCAAAGGCTAATAATTGGATTTATTAAATAAGATTTCCCGTGTGTTGTAAAATCCGATGTTTTTTTACAATCTTTTGCTTAATAACATTTAATCATTTGTATTTAATTTTCATTGTGATTTCGATTTTCTAGTCTATCTATTTTTATAACGTCATATAAATTCTTCAAACTGAATTGTAGTGGTATTTATTTTTTTTCGAAAATCTCAATCATGTAAATTCCGATAGCTCAACATGTACGCCTATCCAATATGTTACTGAAATTCTAGTATGCATGTGAATGACGGAGTTATAATTGAGTTAGCATACAACCTGTAAACACATTATTAGCCGATTGCTTTGCTGTGAGAATCTACAATTATTATAATTTCAGCTTGATATCGTATTTTCATTATGACAATCATAAGGTTTCTCGCGAGAATAATAACAAACAGTAAAATAATACGGGTAAGGGTGGTTAAACATCCACTAAAGTGCAATAAGTTTCGGCGAATTGGAG
>JAJVSH010000043.1:1095699-1166777 GCA_021460005.1 Tetramorium alpestre | reverse complement strand
ATCTTAAAATGATAACTTTCTTAAAAGAATGCGCATTTCCTAATTTAACATATCATAATAGAAACTAACAACTGGAAAGGAATGTAACGAATTCACTGTAGCGCTGCAAATATTTCGCGATTAAAAGGAACGTATAGATAGCGAGGTTGAAATCGTTATCGTTACATTCTGTAACAACATATGCTTCGTTCCCGATCGCAAGTTATATCGGATAAACTTTTTAACGCTTTCTCGATGCGGAAGATCGTTAATCCGTCGTACACACGAAACGAATGTCGGAGGAATGGATTTATGGACCGACTAATTCTCTATTCTTCTACGTGCCTTCTAATTCAGGATTCGCGGATAAAACATAACTGGTATACCATTTTGATACCTCAATTTGCGAAATATAGGATTTGCTATATAAAGTACAGACATGGATAAAACAAAAGCAGACAAAGCGTATAAAATATAGATTGTGTAAGATAAACGTGTAATTCTTAAGCCAAGATCGTTGAAAGACGAATCAATAATAAATTGGGAACTTATACACGATTTCATTTTAAAATGCAATTAGAAATGTAAATTATTTCTCGCATAAGAGCATATGTATTAATCTGTATTAACTGTTTGAAGTGATTTTTAGTATTAATGTGTTTTTTTTTAAATAAAATTGTTATGGTCTTCAAATATTTATAAAATATCAGTTAAAAAAAATAGATGCGACCTTCGTTCTCATACAATTTTTAACATTTATATTTAATATCATATTAGTATATAAATTCCAACAAAAATTGGAAAATGTCACACTCAGATATCGCAAATCGGAATAGATAATTTTCAATTTTTACTTTTACTTCTGTATTCATATTAATGTAAAAAGTACTCTACTACAGAAAAGAGCGAAAAATTGGTAAAATATTTTATATAAAAATGTGTAAATAATCTCTATATATTGAATGTAGAAAGCAAAATAATATTTAATATCAAAATTGAAAACTCATGTCGTAAAAAAAAATAAAAATAATGTCAGAGAATAATATATCAACGTAGGTATAAAGAATCGCGATGCTTTAATATGCGAGTTACTTTGATTACACTGACAATGAGACAAAATTACATTCAATTCATCGATTTGAATATACTAATATTCGGGTAGGCAAATAATACGATATGATCCCCTGCATTTCCACACTACATCAAACGGTGGTCGTTACATTCTAACCGTTGCTTGTCTTTCGATTTCCATTATCCGTTCTATACATGTAGTTTCTATTGACCTCAAGTATACATGTTCATATTCGCTATCTGTAAAATGGCAGTCGATGAATGTTCGGAGAGATCGATTCGCATGTGCATTATACACTTTATAAAAAGAATCATGATCAAATGTATCATTTTATCGCTTTCTTATATTATCTATATTTTTATAATATAGATATATCTATATTTTTATAATAATTAACTGTAAGTTAATTATAAATCAAGAAAGATTAAGAAGAAATATATTTTTTTCATTTGTTCATTTTAAACATATGAAGAATTGTGCATCATTTTTAAATCAGTTTTTCATCAGGATTGTTTCTATATTGAGATGATTATATACATTTATCATATAAGATAAGTGATTTGTATATTTGTTATGTTGCCATTATCTTTTATAGATATAATGTTCATAAAGGTCCACTGTACATAAATTCTCAAAAGTTATATCTTAAATCGTCGCCCGGACGAATAGAGATATTTTCACCTTTCACATAAAAACTTGACAGAACCTTCGAAATCTGTAGCCGCAAAATAGTACGTCGGAGATCATCCCGTTCCGCTGGGACCGATACTATTTTTCAGAATGATTTCACAACCTATTAAACTTGTCGGCGATCAGCAGGGGGGCACTCTGGCGCAATTTGTCGCGTGGCTCGGCTGTCGATAATTCGAAAATATATGTTCATGTCTGAACGGGTCTGGGGCGAATCGAGTTCGGTGAAGCAAAAAAATCGTGCTAAAACGAGGTGGCATCTTGGATAACTGCGATATACTTTTTCGGAATTCTTCGAGAATCTCACAATGGGAACTGCAGTTTATTATAGGATCTGACCTAAATGAAAATTACGAAATGTCATTTCAAGAAAATGGACTAACCATACAATAGTTTACTCTCTTAAACTCAATCAGTGAAACTTGAGTAAAACTCACTGTCAATCAGCGATTGTACACTGATTGTCAGTGATAAGTCAGTGATATGTCACTGAAAATTTTCAATGCTATACTTATCACTGACAATCAGTGTATAATCGCTGATTTCACTGATTGACTTTAAGAGAGTAGGAGACTATGTACTTATATATGAATTTATATACTACCCAAAATTTGTCGGAAAATTTATATTTGACAGAAAAAAAGATAATTTTCGAGTCATCCGAGTCATGAGGGAAGAGGAGTGTTATATGCGCAAATTCATGTCTATGTCAAAGTTAGCTGGTTTTACTCAGTTGGGAAAACTTTTCGTGTAATTCCTATCTTAAATTCATTATTTTAATTGTTAGAGTAATTTGCTAAAATGGCAAACAGGTGTTCGCAAGTACTTTAAAATTACAAAGAATCCGATCAGTCTCAAAGTAATAAATTCCTACCTACGGACAATCTTTTAATTATATTGTTGACGTTTCGTTTCTCGACAATATTAATATTTTAAAATATTAAGATTTCAAAGATATTTAAATATAATAAAAATTTATATTATATTATAAAAAAGATTTCTATAATATATATTTATAAATTATTGGAAAACGATGCAAATAATTGATCTATCTACTTTACAAATATACAATTTCCCAGAAACAAATTTGACACAAACAGTTTTAACTTTTCCATTAATACGTTAACATCGCTAAACTAAAATTTCAATTTAGAAAAGATATCGATGCTTCAGAACTTTCAATGCATTATCACAATTTTCAATCATTATATGAATTTTCTAATAAGAATTATTAGAATTATTCTTATTGCGTATAAAATTATCAAAAATGTATTTCTCTTGTTCTAGAAATATATATTGATTATAGTATATACAATTATATATATACAATTATATAATTCGTTAGTTGAAAATTTATTTCAGTATTACTTCAATATTTATTTCTGTAGTTAGTTTCGATAATGCTTGTACGAATATTGGTTGCGAATGCTATCCACCTTTTCTCTCTCTCTCTCTCTCTCTCTCTCTCTCTCTATTTCTCCTATTAGAGTTTCTAGCATCGTCTTGGTCTTAAAGGAAAACTTGGGCTTGGAAACAGCAACAACAGCAACACCCCTAGATTAATCTAAGACTCTCTTGCGTTCTCGCTAAGGTTTCGCAGCTTCGTGCACTTCTGAAACTCCCAGTATCAGCAAGCGTAACTTGCCACGCGCGAACAGTCCAAATTAGTATTTACTGCACTGTTATTCAAATTACTGCGTAAAAGTTTTAAAACATCAATGTTCACTTTTTTCGCGTCTCTTCTTCTTAAACACAGCAAGTTCCTTGAGACTTAGCCCATTGAAGTAAGTTTCCGGAGATCTCACAAACACATTTTACGCTACATAAGTGCAAATTCTTTAACACTCATCGACGATTTATGTTAATATAATGAATATCGATCAAAAAGTATCTTATCGTGCACGAACACCGTTCATTTTATACATATAATGTATTTAGTATCAAGATTGATTGTGTGCCGTATTATTAAAACGGTGCTCTAGACCGGTACTCCAATAACTGTCACGCGAAGGCTATCTATTTTACTCTTTGCTAGACTAACATTTTATTAAAGTCACCGAATCTTCACAAAGCGCGCGAGCCTGTGTATTATTTATAGTTTCTTATTTTACCTACATAATTTCATTCAATCAATTTCCGCGCCTACATTTCTTTGAACGTTATTAACAGGTTTTTTTTTCGCTAATCAAATATAATACGCGAATATAAATTCTTATACATTGTTTTATAAATAACAGTGCATTACGTCAAAGCAAGAGAAATAGATTGCATTTAAATAAAGTCACAATCAATACCCTGGTTAAATCTAATTCGGGGCGGACTCCCTTTATCATAAAATGCGTCCGAATAATGACGCACGCAATGCATTTTCGGCAGTATGAGTTCGCGCAAAAAGCCCTTTTACAGCGTCGATCCGGCTGACCAACCGGTATGGCAATATAGTGTGCGCGGTCAAAGAATCATATACGGTATTATTGGCACAAAGGCTACCGTTACAAGCTACAAATTACCCGCGAGCATCGCGCTAGAGGCAACGGTCGAAGTAATAGTGCTACGGCATTCGACAGTAAGCCGGCTTAGAGGACCCTCTGCCACGATACCGGTGCACCTTCGGCGTTATGCTAACTGACACTATGAGCTACTTTGCATTAATCGTCCCAGAGAAGTTGCCGCGAATACGGAGCATTAAGCTCGGCTTTTCCCGTGAGGCCACGCCGTTCAGTCAAACGCAAATGCTGCCGCAATAGAAAAGGATGGTTACCGAATCGTCTTTTATCCAATTCAACGAGACAAATTGAGAATTTAAAAAATATAAAAATTTTGCAAAAATGCACTGTTAAAATTTTATACGACATCCCGCAAAAAAAATACGAATGTACTCGTAATTGTACTCATAGTTCTCCAGTATATTCAGAGATTTAGAACAAATTTTTATTTCTAATATCTTCATATGTTTTACAAATATTTTTCAAAAGTAAAGCATTTTAAAATTTAACAATATTCAAAATTTTCTAAAGACTGTATAATAAAATAAAATAAATTCTGCATGAACGTATATGCAAATAATTTAATTGTATTTTAATTTTATAAGAATTAATTTTACTGACAAATGTGTCTGCACATACAATTTCGCCGTCTTACTTCAGTGAGTAAATCTTTGAATATCACTGGCGCGGCTGGACAAATTCCATGAAGAAATCAATGGAGAGATCTATGGAAATTCCTTTTCTTGGCTCGACTTGGCGCGAATGGGAAGAACAATGCGCCGGCCTGGGAACATCTTTTATACAATTATAGTTTTTACGCGACGCGATCCGCCCGGAAATATGGACGCGAAAGGAGGTGGAGACAGACTCGTGGCAGAGGTGGCGCAAGGAAGAAGAGAAAGAAACGACAGAGAGAAGAGACGAAGGGAGAGAGCGAAAGAGGGTAGATAATAGCCAGGATAGAATTGTTCCAAGAGCAAAAAACCGATCCATCCCGAAGTGTTATCGGATGGCAGAGACGCTCGCGGGGCGAGTACTGCTCCGCACCCTCTTTCGGAAAATGCCTCTAGGAGAAAATTGCTTTATTCGCGCAGCGTACACATGGCAGTACCAACTGCTGCACCTCGACATCCGTGATAAGCACCGCACACAATTAATCCATTAATACCGAAAATTATTTTTGCAAAAGTGAACCTTCCATTTTCGTCAAATCTTCAGAGCGACGAAAAAAAAATATATACATATATAATTTAGAAACAAAGATATTTTCGTAGTTCATTAGTTCACTTTAATCATATAAAATATACAAAGAGAGTATAAATATCATCATTGTATTAATATAACACTTGACATCAGCCAAAAAGAGCAATCATAATTCATTCAATGGAAGACACTTTTGAAAATATGACGAACACAAGCAGCTTCGAGATAGGAAACTGTAATCGCGTCTAATTCCAGCACGATAATAATTGCAAAGCTGGCGTTGTAATGCTTTCAAATCAGAGACAAATGCTTTTTCGTCCCGTTCCCGGAAAGACGAGTGTCCTTCGCGAGAGACAGCGTGGTACTACAGTTGGATAAGTATAGGCGAAAAGGAGGAGAGGAGAACAGGATGGATGAAACGCTGCAATTAAACACTGTGTACCCGTTCGCCCGGTTATAACTATGGATACCTGACCTAGATTCAACATGTAACGCCTCCTACTTTCTCTTTCAAGTCTCTCGCAATTATTTCCATTATTACGGAAATTTTATGATTTATTACGAAAAGACATCGGCAAATATTGGCAAGTATTGCTCAAGAAAAATTTCAATATTAATATTCGAAATACATTTGGAATATTCTCAAGTCATCTGTTACATGAAATCTTAATTGAATTTTATCAATACGATGGATAATTATAACAATAAAATTATTTTACGATATGTCATAGTTGCCAAGCCTCAGTAAATAAAATGTAGAAATATTATTTATCCTTATTATAAAGAAAATTAATGGCAGAATTAATTTTGTTCAATCAAATATTGTAATTAAAAAAAAATGTAAGCATGTAATGTAATATAAAATGTGACAAAATATATAATCAAACAATTTTCTACGTCACGTACATGTCTACGTACATGTGAATAGAATTACTGGTTGATGGTCTGAAAACAAGACCGCGACTGATGAAGTGAGCAATCCAGCTTGGGAAATAGTTGGGAAATGTTGGAAATACTTTGCGCGCAGTCCTTCCACGGCGATATTGCATTTCAACGTGGAAAGCAGAAAGACAAAATTAGACGCCTTAATGCTCCCATGCATTAAGGGGTTTCCCACTCAACCTCGCCGACATTTCCAGCATCCGCAATCGACGATAACAGTCGTGATTTTTCAACTATGAGAAACTTTAAAGAAAAAATTTCTCGCTCTTTCTCGACATTGAATAGTAATAATATTTGAATAGTAATAATATTTTCCATACATACATTTTTGCGATGTAATTCGTATAATAGACATATAATGGAAAAAATTAATGAAAAAAAATTTTATTATCATTTCGCATGCACTATTCTCGCATGTGTTTTAATATATGTGAAACAGTAATGAAAATTATTTTTCTCAAATTAGAATGTAGGATGAAAAAGCTGCTCTTGAATATAATAAATTATAATTAATTTCTTAAATAAGAAAGAAATTAAATATACAATATACAATTTTTCAATAATTGCTTTTACATCTTAAAAAGTTGCTATCCTTATGGCAATATGACAAATACCTAAGAATCTTTTGAATACAGCAACAGAAGCGAGATATTACATTTTGATACTCGAAATGTCGTCATTCATGGTGGCATTACGGTAAATGGTATTACGATGTAATATTTTCATAGTAGAGACATAACAAGATACGGTTTTCGAAAGGAACGTCCATCCAGTACATCCAGTAACTAATCAGATTTACTATCTCATCCCTCGCGCGTAGTTTGCGTTACCTCTCTCATCCTAACACTCCTTCCTGTTATTTATTCCTCCATAGTGCATAACGAAAAAATCAAAAATTATAAAATTACAGAATAAAAGATGATAATATGAACGAATAAATTTACAGTTCTCTCTTATGTGCGAGCTGCATATGCAGGCAGGCCGCGCTTTTTCTTTTTTGCTTTCAGTTGCCTTCAAAATGTATTAATATTTAGAAAAATTGCATATTTGCGCCAGGCAACATTATAAACTGCCACGTACGTTAAATCGTTGCTCGCACAAGAACGAACTGCACCATTTCGCTGGATAAAAGGCGCAAAATTCGCGCGCGTAAGTAAAGAAGCGAAGAGAATGCCGTAGCAGAAACACGACTGGGAGGAAGATGAATGACCGCGTGGCGGGCATGTAACATGTCTGTAACCTGCAACGCCGCCGGACGTTTTTACAGCGTTAGCTCAGTTACGTATCGTCAGAGAAGACGGGACTAGAGAAGCGAGCGAAACAGTAAACACACAGGGCGAAAGATGAAACTGCAACCTGCGTACTGCAGTAACCGGCTCACTCTCTCTCTCTCTTTCTTTTTTCCTCTCTCTTTCTCTATTTCTCGATGTCGATATCAAATATTAATTGATAGCTATGTGGCTACTTTGCAAGAGATTTTAAGCGGTAATTATTATTATTATACTTGTGAAAATATGACGTACTCTCTAAAAGTGAATTAGTGAAACTCACTGAAAAGTGTTATATTTTACACTGACAATCACTGTATAATCGCTGATTGACAGTGAGTTTCATTGATTCACTTTTAGAGAGTAAATATGTTTTAAAAAAAAGGGATACATGTAATGTATTGGTAATGTAATTTACACACACATAGGCAAGAATGGTCGACCTGTCGACGGAGTTACGCTTCTCCCCATTCGCGAATGGCACTTTTATCGGTTTTGCAAAGTAGGCCGAAAAGCGGTGGCGTCTTCTGCCGACACTCTCAGAATACGATAGCGTATGCGAATACACGAATTCAACGTCTTGGAATTTAATATTTCCCTTTCTGGGAGCACGGAAATGCCATTAAACGGTCCGCGAGGAACCACCAAGTCGTGTTCATCGAATCGAAAGTTTACACAGGCCTGCCGGCTTCGACGCACATGTGTACGCTCATGCGTCTCGAATGCGAAATGAAAGTCAGTTTCTATCTAGCAAGATCGAAGTAATATATACATCATGCAACATATCCGTATATATACATATATATCTCCTAAATATGTATGTATGTACTGATTTACACCAAAAGCGAATTGTAAAAGGCGGATTGATATACGTACGTTGATATCAATATATTGAAACATGTTACAAAATCCCAAAATACAATCACGGCTTTAAACATGCTTGATGAATGTACAATTTATTTGTGTCACAAAAAGAAATAATAGTTGTGATTTTAACTTATAATAATAAAGAAAGTTCATAATGTTATTTCATATTACATATCAAAGATGTAAATGAAAGATATAAATTGAAAGATTATAGCAACACATCATGGTAATTCTTTCTGTAAAGTCCGAATGTTTACTTGTCTTTCTTTCTGTGATTATAAAAGTTTATTAATTAATTATGATTTTAGAAAATTAAAATTAATTTTTACGCGAAATAAGATATATGTATGTATACGTTCTATTAGTCTCTTAGAGATAGTTTGATAGTAAAATTATTGAAGTTTATGACGATAAACTATGTACAAGCACATGTAATTTTTATGATTAAATAAATGTCAACTAATTTTAATAATGATTTTTGTTAAGACAAGTACATGTCAATACTTCAAAACGCGAAAATACTCCGATAAAAACCGCGATCGGATTTACAATTTAGAAGTCTACAGCAGAGCAAATTTCCTTTATTGATGAATATACGAGAACAGTTTATTTTCGTATGTACAGCACATTCCTATGCTGTTCTCGATCCGCGGTCTTGTTCCGTTACGCTAAAAAGTCGTTCGCTCGTTAACGGCAGTCACAGTTTGCAATCGTGAAAAGAACAATTGTAGTAGCTAACGCAGAAGAAATTTTAGCTTACTAAAAGCTTTTTCATCTGCTGCCATTTTCTAATTCGTGCCATGTCTATCAACCGAATTGAAGATAGACACAATAGAAAAGTGAAATAAAAACTATATCACAAATAATGGTCTCTCTATAAATTAGGACAAAGGAATGTTTTGAATTTTATATTTTTGAAATTATGGAACTTGATATTCTTAATTTCATTATTTAAAGATAAATTAAAAATTTTCGGATCAGATAGAAATATTATATTAACGAAACAAAAAGTTAGAAATATTTTATTATGTTCTAGAATATTATTAATAATACATGTATCTACATAATTTCCACTCTTCAATTATGCGAAATTTTTGCTCTCTAAGTTGTACTCGTTTAATAATATCTTATATGGAACAATCATGCAAGAGGACAAATAATGCTCCGGTGCAAGAGCGTTCTCTCTAAAGTTTGACAATAGCATTTTGCCGTCATAACGCCATACGACACAAACGAAGTGATATACGTGCGGACAGAAATGGTACGATAAAAGTATACCCATAATGTACCAACAGTTCTATTTTTTCATCACGACAAAACACTCGGCGACAGTCGACAACGTTCATCTGCTTTCGCAGTTTTCAAAGCGACTTTATGTTTCTACACGCTCACGCTAGCGGGTATTTTGCATTCTCCACGTGTGCATCAAATGTTACTAAAACTGTATCGAGTAAAAAATAATCACGTACAAATAAAAGGTAAAATATATTTAAAACAGGGTTTACAAGCAATTTTTATCTCTGCTAATAATACAAATGTGAGGTAAATTTAAAGAAGTGTGATATGAAAATTATTTTTTACGTTTCCAAGAATATGATTGACATACATATATAGAAATTCTATTTTTATAATTTTCATATTTTATGTAGATCATTTTCGCAAATACTTTCCCTCTTAGAGAATTTTTCTTATGTTTTGAAAAATGTATAAAAATGAAAATGAAAAATGAAAATATTCTTATACGTATTTTGACTATTATCTAAAAATCAAAAAGATATATGTTAACTTTGAGTTCTTCTACACAAATACACACACAGTTACATATTTATTTATTCTTGGAAACGTAAAAAATAATTTTCGTATCACACTTCTTGAAATTTACCTCTGCTAATAATAATTTTTATTATTAGCAGAGATAAAAATTGTCTATAAAATCTGTTTATGTTTATATATTTATTTATTTCATGTAGAAATAAATAAATTTCTCGTATTATTATATAAAACCAAGAGGAATCGCAGAGCAAAAGACACGTTGGAGCATGAATGTTTATACATATAGGTATAAAATGGCTAAGAGATTAAGTGGTGTGAGTGCACATAACGATACTAATGTACATTTAATGTCTAAACTTTGAATGCGGTTCGCGGTCTGCCGCGAGATAATATTTTAAATATGTTTTTGCATTTATGCGGCTGACCGGCCCTCGCGCCGACACGTCGCGTCGCGAGAAAGAAGCGAGCGCGCTGAACGAGGCGAAGGAAAAAAGAAAGTTTTTAACGCAACGATTGCGAGCTCGACTATGTTCTGAGCTCTACCCTCCCCAAAGCGCAGCAGCTAAGGTACTTTTTCCAAGGGATTTCCCTCTGCCTTTCCTCTATTTCTCTTTCTTTAGTAGAAAGGCTGCATCAAGAATCTACGATCTTACTGTCGACCGGGGAATACCAGAAGTTTTTCCATTCGCCACAACGACAAAAGAAACGAAGTGGCGCAGGAAACGCCCTTATTTGACTGTAACACTGACGAACGAATTTTAGCGGATTCCTTGACAACTTGTCAGAGATCGGTAGTTACAACTTCCGAATATTTATGTGTATATTTAAATGTAATTGTTGTTTTATGTCAGTTTCAATGAATTAATATCTGGTATTTGATGATAAAAAAGTAAAGAAAAATTTTTTTAATATTTTAAAAGTCAAATTCTTCCATCTTGTCAAATAATCCCTTGCTTCTTATCACAATCTCGATTTTATATTTATAAATATTTCTATATATTCCTAAACGAAGATTTGCGATCAATTTAGAGATTAAATGTGAAACTCTCTTTTCCTCTCGAAAATATTGACTGAATCATATTTATGATTCGAGAAACTTTTCCTGAAACGAGATATGACGTACAGAGAAATCTATTACGTAGTACGGTAAAGTATATATATGAGCGATCAACTTGTCTTGTTACTGACATCATCTTTCATTCTGAACGAAAGAAATCTCGATCTTCGACGAATAAACAAACATAATTTAAACAGCATTATTGTACGAAGCCAATCGTGAAGATAATATGTAATGTTTTGTATCTTCTTTAAGTATTTTAAAATATATTTTAAAAATATAATAGAATAATTTAATCTTAAAATAACATCGAATAAATTATCGGAACCGGTATATTGCTATAAGAGCGTTCATAGAAAATATCACGTATCGAAAGTACTTGTTCTATATTTGTTTTCTTTTTTACTTATTCTTAATTTATCTTATCATAGAAGTTACATATGAACTTTATCATTTATAATCGTTGCAAAGACTTTTATATAAATTGAAAATTTTTCAAGTTGTCACTATGTAGTTCACATTATTCAGTCAATAGTTTCACGCTCAGATTGGTAAATGTCAAATCTTAATATATCTTAATATATTTGATATTTACCAATCTGAGTGTGAAACTATTGACTGAATAATGTGAACTACAAAGCGACAACTTGAAAAATTTTCAATTTATATAATAAAACGATTATTTGACTATTATAGGATTTCCACGTTATTGAGGAATTTATATAACTGCAAATTTTGACTACATCGATTAATTTTACATTAATTGCATATTTCAAGTATAAATTATTTTTCATAGTTTCGTATTTCAAGCAGTTTCGTATTACTGCATTTTCTTATTTACCAAAGTCTACACAGATGTCTTCGGAATATATAAGAAAAATACATGTTTTAAATTTTCAATTCGCAATTCCTTTCAACTGAGTCTTTTAAACCAACAATACAGAATAATATTTTCTAGGAAATTTTAATTCATGCAATTTCTTTGTTTCTTCAAAAATCAAGAATTTATACTCTTTTCTTTTAAAGAGCTTGAATCAAGATTATTTCATAAAATTATTCTCAACACGCAAATGTCTATGTTACATAAATGTAAAAGAAGCGTATGAGGATTAGACTAAAAGCACACAAGTAACATGTTCTCTAAATGAATGGTATCTCGCGATAAATTTCGCACTGTAACGTGCACTATCAACGCTATTCTACACAGTCTCATTGCTCCATTCAGAGTCTGCTAAACTGACATTATTGCGCGTAACGCAAGTGCACGGCGTATTCGAATTTATTCGATGTACAAGCCGTCGACAGGTTCGTTCGTATGCATAGCCCGGCATGTTGATTGGCTGGCACGCAAAGTCGTGCTCTCACGCCGGCAAAGTCCGCCGTCCGTGGCTGCTCTGTGTCCGCGCCGCAGCACCAGGCGGATATTGCATACACGCGTTGTATTAATATGTATTTAAATTAGTGCCTCAAAGCGATACGAAATTACGGCGCGGCGCTCGCTGCCATAGACGGCTGCCGACGAATTATACACGCATTGCTTAGGCCGATCCTGAATAACGCGCGATGTCACCGCAATATCAAAATCCCAAGAGCTTTCGCACCTCCAGGATCATCGTATCGTTAATTTAGCGTAAACTCATTGCAAAAATTCAAAATTCCGAATTCTATCTGTCCGTTCTCCATCCACGCGAAGGCAAGAGAGATCGAGAAATATTAAACGTTTATTTAACAAGTGTAATGAGAAAGATATTCTGAATATTTTATCGGAGCAGAAAGAATTTTCAATTAAAAAATGCGTAAAGCGTATCGGATATATGTATATAGATGTTATAATTACCGGCACAAACGCGTTCACCTTTATAAAAAAACTTTATAGAAAACTGTTATATTTATAAAATGAAATAAAATTACATGCATTTAATTTTAACTATTCCTATATCACTTTTGGTATTAATTGTATTTTTGTAATAAATAATATAAAGGCAAAAAAATGTAATGCCCTATATCGCGATTGCAAATATTATTCTCTGACTATAAATAGAAAGAGAAAAACAAAACACGTATTATGTAATTAATTTACAAAAGTGAATCGATATGAAAATGAACAAAGGTAAAGCTTCCAACCCGCAACTGTGACCCGTAGTCGTCAATCCCGTATGAATTGTATAAAAAACCGTATTGGGTGAAATTTTATTTTGTAACATGGATGGATGGAACACTGTTAAATTAGAGATCAACTGAGAATGCAGTGTTATTTTGGTAAAAAGTGAAATAAATATTTTCGTGACACCGCATACTATTAAAATATTATACCATTTTTGTGGGACATTTCACAATATTTCGCGTTATTTGAGGAGATAGTCATTAGATCTCACGTTATTGAACATTTTTAATAAATCTCTGTAATGTCTATAACACATGTTGTATTGATTTATATTTGTTACGTTCTTAATTTGATGTATACACAATCTTAAATATATCTCATATAATTTTTCGCACACACAGATCTATTATTTTAATAAAATAAAAATAATTTATGACTCACCGATACGATATGCAACGACGGAGTTGCGATTACATTGAACTGTAAAGCAGAAATACTAAGTTATTGCAATGCTTGGAGTCATTAGTATGTGAACGAAATAATTATTTATCGCGTATAAAATTATTATAAATAATTGATTATGCAAATGACAAATAGAATGAAAAATAATCTATTTATCTCATGGTTGCTCCGCCGTCCCCCGATGCCTCTTAAGCTTTCTGCTTCTCTCAGATTCACTTGCACTTGACACTCGCGAAACACGAATAATTATGTCTGTGATCGCACTTCTTAATTATCACTACATTATAATTGCACGGCACTCCCTGTATAATCATAATACACACTTTTCTGTTATAGATTGCAACAAAAAAGTAACACAAAAAAGTACCAAAATTCTATGATTCTCTATAATCACTTAATATTCCGCACCAATTCCGTGCGAATCGAATACATTGGGATGCAACATTAACTGTAATCGATGTGCATCGAATTCTCCCAATTTGAAAAGAACGAACAAATTACGTTTGAGTGAAAAATTTAAAGCGCACTGCGAAATATGTATAATGAATTTTAAATTAAAATTGTTAAAAGGAAATCATGATTGGCGATACAAGTAAAACAGTAATTTACAGTTTCATCTTTTTATCGTTTCGACTCCTTCGATTCCGTGAACTGAACGTTGCGCGAAATAAATAGCCGACGCATTTACAATCGTTAATCGCAGTAGCTAATTAAACGCGCGGGCGTATAGCTGTTAATTGTTCGTAAAAAGTAATCGCGATTGAATGGATAACGCAGTGATGTAAAATGCGGCTCCGAAGCGACTGCCGCTACTACATACCACGTACTGACTCGCGGGAGAAGTCAATATATGTATACAATAAATGCTCGCGTGCACACACAATAACGCGCAATCATCAAAACCTGCCAAGGCCGCGTGCCAAATAGTTACGAAATATGAACGCATTATAAAATTAATGTACGCGGAATATTCTTTCTCTTGCGTTTTAACGTAATTGCATTAACTGTTATCGCACTTTGTTTTACGGGCACATTAGCGTCGCCTAAGATAACGATTAATTAAGAGAGTTTTTTTTTTCATGTAAGAATTTTAAGTATAAAAACGAAAGCCGCTCCGCGTGTCGTATTATCTCTCGAAATAATTGCAACAAATATTAAAAATCTAAATGATTCATCTCACAATTATTACAATGTGCAATTATTAAATATTTCGCGTAATTAAGTATTTGTAAACGTTTTAAAACAATATTTATCAAATTTTGACGACGTTTGAATTTCGTGCGATTTATTTATCTGAAATAAAATTCGAAACGATAGAAAACAGAAGTTATATAAGTTATCGTTTTACCGGTTTACCGTTTATGAAAAATGAAATATCCAGTGTATAATACATTAAATATTTCAAAGAAACAAAATTAACTGTCGTCTGGTCTTGATGTTTGTTTCCGTTGCGTTCAAATTTTTCGTTTTAATGTAATTTATTTATTATCTGTAAATTGATAATACGATAATACTGATGATATAATAATATACAAATCACCAGATCGAAATTTGAATAATGAGAAACCATGTTATATCAATTAAGTAGTGATAATTGATTAAAAAAAGAACCGGAATATTTAGAACATAATTAGTTTGAAATAATTAGATATTTTTTTGCGACGGTGAGATTGTCGCATAACCTTTGATAACGGGACGTGCTAATTATAAGATATACGGTGTAAGGCTGCCGCGCACCGAGTTATCATTCGCACTGCGACAATCGAGACAGCAGCGAAGGCTGCTCCGTGTGTCGCGGTTATTACTCTCTCAACATGGGAACAAGTACTAGAAGATATTAAACAGCATCGTATCGCATAGTTACTGCGGTAAGTGGTAATTAATTAAGGATTTGGTAAACGCATCAAAGCAACGATATTTCAATCTGATTGAAGCAAATTCTCCTGTCAAAATTAAGTTTTCGAGTAATAATATCTCTAGCCCAACATTACATCTAAGCCAACAGTTTGAAACTCAATTTAACACTTGATTTATTCGAATTCAAGCGTCACTAACAAGTTTATGTCCGAAATATAGTGAAACGATCATTTATAATTCTTATTTTCTTTCATTTCTATTTTATAATGAATAAATCGCAGGAAATATTATCGATGATGTAATTCTATAAATCCATCATTTTGAAACATTTATGAATCATTGTATACAAATTAATTGATGAATTATTGATAATTATTTGCATATCTTCTTTTTTCAAAGTCAGTTCGATTCAAAATTGATATTAATTACTTCGTATAAAAGAATTACTCTTTTAAGAATTTATTTTTATTCTGATTGAAAAATTATTTATGTATATTACTTTAGTATCGTTTATTTTACTTTTTTAAATATCATAAATATATTTGATAATAATATTTAAAATATTAAGAAGTAAAGAAAATAGAAAGAGAATAAGAAAATTAATGTAATACTAAACTATCGCTATCGTTGTTTCTATCACGTACCTACGTAATTCTAAATATTTTACACGACGAATTTAGTTCGAAAGAAAGCAATAGAACGCAACAGAATGCAGTAGAATGCAGTAGAGATCTTAGTTTATCTTACAGTTTACAACTTTTATCTTAGTTTATCTTACAACCTCCGATACGAAGGGATGGCTGTTGCCAGCCATCTAGGCTTAGATTTTTCTTTAAGATAAGCCCTTTTGTTCTTCGAAAATCACATATGAGATGACGAGAATCTCGCGCGGGCGATTCTGATCAACTCAATGTAAATAGAGAAAACCATCATAGAGAGTTTCTTGATCATTTCTAATAAGCATATCATCGCCAATAAGATACCTTCTCTTTCTCTCGTGAGTATTTTGTACCATGACGTCTAGGATTTATACCTTAACATTTCATCGTTATATTCAGTCACGAACTCACGCGTATCTCACAAGCATATCACCGAATCTGATTATTCGTTGCCCGGACTTGACTTTAACTTTACTCTTTGGGCGCAAGCATAACTCTAACTCTTTCCGCAATCCAACTACGACTTGTACTCATGGTTGTAGACTTGTTTGCGAAATAAAAATAATTCGTATTTTGAGTGATAACAAAGTCTTTGATACTTGATTTAAATTATTAAATTTTATTATCTGTCAAGTAATAATATTTATTTGTCATTTCCGGAAATGGACTTGGCCTTTTCACCAAGGAGTGTAGCAAATTAATTTTTGTCGCTGAGTGTAGCGATTACAAAGTTATTTCCAGAAAATCTGAAATTTTCACCAAGTTTTCCCGAAAACAAGTTTGGCCTCTTCGCTGCCGAGAAGCGGATTCGTCATTGTCAACTGATGTAACGAAAACTGATGTATCGATTACAAAATTCACTTACAGTCGTCTCAATTGATAAACGGATGAAGAAAACGAGGGGGTAAATACGTATACAAATTAAACAAATCAGATTTGAAATAAAGCAAGTTTAAATCAAGATCCTCTTCCTCTTATCATTATCTTATCTTACCTAAATTATAAAATCTAGAAATTACCTAGAAACTGTATTAGCATAACCCGAAACATTTTCTCACTGATTATGAGGTAAATTATCCCAGCTATAATTATATAAATAAATCCGATCCGCGATTACAATATCAATAAATTACGATATCTGTTCGGGACCGAAAAATAAATTCACACAACTAGTCCAAATCCCGAATAAAATACTTAAATGTTCATATTGACCCAAAAACGGACAAGCAAAACAGAGCGTGACATTTCTGGCATATCCACTCAAAGATGAAAGATGAAATGATATAATGAATTATGCAACTTTACATAAAGGTAATTAGATCATAACTGTCAATAGAAACTTGCAATGGTACAAGTAGAAATATTTTTTTTCGACTATTGTAAAAAAAAAACATACGAAATCTCAGTAATGTCAGACTCAATGTATCGGGAACAGAAATCACAAAATTGTTGTTGTATGAAAAAAATTACGTCTCATTCATCTTGAGATTGATGGAACACCGTCGTGCAATACATCATGCAACTGCAGAACAGCAGAAATCCTTTAATCGTGAAATCAGGAATTAGTAATTACGAAACTAGTGAATGTCGTACATCATTCGAATGCCCCATCGTATAATTTTAATTGATTGCACCTAGCTGCTCAACCGAACGTCAGGATTTTAGAAAAAATCAAATTTTATATTCATCACACCCTCGGTAACTTATCCTCTGTTTGATACACATGACATGTAAATGGTATGAGATATAAAAAAATAATTATTTTTATGCATCTGCGGTATAACGTACATTGTAAGAGAAAGCAGAAGGCGAAAGAATAGTGCCGTGAAACTCATTACAAGAAACGTTATAGTCTTAATTAGAATATTACAAAGTTATGTCAGCAGGTGTAGATCCAATTTAACACAGATATTCGCCGCCAGCTTTTGTAAGACACGGAACCTAAAGCGATTTTATTATTCTTCGCTTCTCCCTCTCTCTCTCTCTCTCTTTCTCTTTCTTTTCTGTTTTATATCTCAGGGGCTTTTTATTTCATGCCTTTCTTCGTTCTATCTCATTTCCTCATTTTTAGTCATTCCCTCTTTCATCTCCTCCGACCAAGCGTTACCATCGGAGTAAAGTAGATATTGTTGCGTCAAATCGTTTAAAACTTAGAGAATAGCCACTAAAGCAAAGCAAAGTTTACTCCCGAAGCTCTTTTATATGTCTTATTAGAGGAGGCGTGGAAGAGACTAGCTTATTATTTAGCGATAATTAAGCTTCTAAAGGAAGATTCGAAGATATCCTCAACTTTCCTTCTATTGAGCAAGAAGCGATAACGCGGCGAGATATTGCATGCTGAGCGGAAGATTGATTAACGCTGGATTGAAAGTGCGCAATGTGCATTAACTCGGAAAGCATACGATTTTCTTAAATAGATATTCTATTCACATTTTTAACTTGAGACGATATGTCGTATCGAATCAAAACATCGAGGATATTGCACTGATGAATTTAAATATGATAAAATGTAAAATGAAGGTTTCACGTTATATCTTGTAAAACTATTTGTAACTTCACGCTCGTACTTTGCGTAATGAGATTTTTCAATTAATTTAGGATCAAAGAGTAACTTGCATTGGTATATAATACAAAAATGTAGTTTAACTAAAAGTCGAGACGGAAACGTCAAATTTTCGTAATTAATTACCATAATAAACAGCTTAGGATCTAGGAAACAATGGTGCGTAGTACAATCCTATAGTTTTGTAATTCTAGCAGATGCTGCAATAATCGCCTTTCACTGTTCATACGTGACAAATCCATGTAATTAGTATACGCATGCTGTTCCGCGTAGCTTCGTGAGTGTTATGAATTACCGTTACAATTCTAATTGTAATACAATCGTGCCTTATCGAGCAATAATAGCGTTTCGACATTACGTATTAGACCCTCCAGCTAATTAAATGATCTAATTTATCTAACAATGCATAATTGCCGAAAATAAAGTCTCATGTAAGTTAACTTCAAATATGAAAAATAATGCCAGTACTGCATTACGTACAAATCCGGATGTGATATTGCGATATTCAAATGGAGATCGAAACATAAATACGAACTAAATTCGTAATATTTGTCACTGTGCAAATATTGTAAATCGCAGAATTAAATTCACTAGGAGCATATATAGATATATTCGAGTATTTATGCCCCATGGCAGATTTAATCGTATTATATCGTAGCACATATTGTATTATTACCCCTATGGATGTCCGAAAATGTCTCACATTTAAATTCCAATATTATTAAGCATGCTGGAATATATATTATTATCCACATACCTTGGCACATTATTGTGATAATATGCAGTATGCTGATGGTCAGGTATCGACTTCTTCTCTGTCGGTCCGCCATTTTTCTGTCGATAGTCACTTTGAGTTTCGAAACTAATCTGTAATAACAAAAAAAAAATGAAATAATTAATTATCAAACTTTTGTCAAATATTTCTTACAAATATTATAAGTATTACAAATATTACAATATTCTTAAATTTATTTACATTATTATTTTTCAATCAATCAAATAAAGTAAAGTCAAGAAAAGCATAAAATATGTAATAAAAGCGACAAGCAACGAGGTGTAGTTGTCATTAATAATATAATTTACACGCGGTTGTTACACGTTACCTCGCCGATCCGTGAGATCACAGATAATTAGTGGTATAGATTATTAGTGGTCTTCAGCAAATAACCCTATTCTATCATTAAAGGTACGATATAAATCTAGTACAATACACGACCACGAGGAGCATATGTACACGTCAATCCAGCATAATGTGCACGACCAAATGCATATTGCAATGTTGCAATATGCCGATTGGTCGGAAACGCACACAGCCGTAAAATCATTAACGCATGACTAAGTCAGTGTAATACACAAGGATGCAGTAATTAACGAACGTCCAATGTTAATCAGACTTATCGACTTGAAATATGTGAACATCGTTCGATAAGACGTAACTGCTATTTATGATCCAGATTCGTATTCGATATCAGTACGCTTCAGTGATTACTGAGTATGAAGATTATATTAGCTAAACTTAATTCAAGTCGTTATTATTTGACATATCGTGTCACTATAAGCTCGGCAGTATATATAGCTTTATATATAGAGATGCATGCACACAGAACGTTATTCAAAATACAGATGAATAAAGACTCTGAGTGATGAGAGTACTTTTTATTTAAATCTATACGCGTGCCAGGCTTTTCATTTAATATATGTCCCGACATATAAAGAACGATGTACTATCTACTATACTATACGTATATTTCTACACGCAACAGATTTCATATCTATCACTTCTTATAATTACGAATTCCATAATTTGATTCTCCTTTAGTAAAGATGTTTTTAAACACCAACCTTCCTCGCGTTTTCTCTTTTTAATATTATTAGATATCTTCCAGATAAAGCTCGTAACGCAACAAAAGTTTTTACAGACCATTATACGGATATTTAAAGTGCAAAGAGCCTTCTAATATTACGCGCGTAATGCGCAATTCATAATGTTATCACGAGTTTTACTAGATATATAACAGGGATTTCCATAACGATGCTACGTTGATACTCGAGTAAAATGGCCTGCGTCGCCACAACCCTGAATTCACTTCTACTATCGCGCTCGCTCCATAATTAGCAAACTCAGTTACGTAACACCGTTATAGTAACGCTCGCGTTCCTTTATCTATTTTTCTCGTAAACTTGTTCGTGACAGGCTCATGGAAAAATGCTTTGCATGGATAGCTCCAGGCGGTTCTCTGCTGGTACTGTTTCTTCTATTTGCAGTAATATAGAATATAGAACAATATGATCGTTGATAATTAAAAAACATTAAATATAGTCTAAGAAAATCGTGAAAAGATAAATACAATGATTGATATCCCCCCAAAAATATAAAATGTAAAAAAAATATATCATAAAGAGATTATGATAAAAATATATAAAAATAAATTTGCATTAATTATTAAAATATTACTTTCAAAACATTTACGAATTCACAATTTTATTTCTAATAAAAATGCAAGTAGATTAAACAAAAATTGATTTTGATATCAAAACTTTGTATATCCCTCGAAAAAAGCCAACGAAGAATGTATGCAGTTGCCAAATGTTGAGATTTCCGACACCTTGATTATATGCAAATACATAAGCGTGTCACGCAAGGAGTCACGTAGTTTAGGTATCTTCGTGTTATGTCACGTCTACTCGGTGAAGACCGCAGTTAGTGCATGCTAAACTTTGAAGGCATACACAGCTATGTTTACGCTCGAGAAACGAGCATCCGAGAGACCGAACGCCGAATAGTTATGAGATGCATACCGAAGTCAAAACGAAATTTTAATATTAATTGTTTTAGCAGGAAAAAGTATCTGCTTCCTACTATTTTAATTACAAATACATTGCTATTATTAGCTATGTAAAATTATATAAAATGCTAATTGCAAATATATAATATAAAAAAATATATTGCATATATAATTGTATATTTATTATATTCTTAATTTCAAGAAATTTATAATGCAGGAAGTAAAAATCATTTTACTTCCTGCAGAACATTATCATCATTTTTATTTTAAAATATAGCGAAAATTAAATTACGAATCTTGATCTCAATTCTTAATATATCATTAATTAAAATTACGGCAGTAGTTTATATTCATTTGAGCGCTAATAATAATTATTATAGCGCTGAGATATACGTATATGTATATTGATATGGCACCGTTTGGTAATTGAACCAATTAGAAATTTAACCAATTTCCAAAAACCATACCGTCAATCGCATAATTGCCCCAGCGCTATAACAATCATTATAAAGCTGTCGCGCTACTGTTTACAATTGTTGTAATGTCAGTTGATCTCTTTTAACGACGCGTCGATAGTTTAATGCAATTGGACTGGATGGTCTCGGTTAGTAGTACAAGTCGAGATTCGTCGCGGCGCGACGCGCTCGCGCCGTTGCGTCGCTCCCGGCTGCGATGGTCGAGATTTACGAGGCGATTTACAAATTGGCGGTTATTGTGCCCCGCTTCGGAATGAAACTATCCCCTAAATCAAAACGTCTGCCGGCGTTCATTAAACGTCAGACCAATCCGGGAAATCTGCCGCTCGCGGTGCTTCCGCCATACCACCCACGTCCGTTTCCACTGCCGCCTCCTTCGTCTAGCCTGACCTAGCGCTTCCATTACCGCTTCCGTTATATGCGTCTGCAATCCCATTGCGCCGTGATGGTGCGGCACGCTCCGAATTTGTCGGATCTGTCGCCGATAAGCGTAAATCGGACGACGGCTTGTTTTCCCGAAACAACGCCAAAAACTGTGAGGAGTAAACACGCGACGTCAAAAGTAGTTAAATTTTTGCGAGACCGTAACGTCCGCGTATACCGACGCAGTCAGCCCGTCGACTTAAATCACGCCCCATTTTAATCAATTAACGCATCGCATCGTGATTCTTAATTTTTCAAACTAAATTTTTGTACCCTTGTTTTTCGATAACAGATTTTCGGATAAACGAACTCGTTTCGTAGTCAAAAACTAAAATCAATCAGAAAAGTATTGATACTTATTCACGTCTTTTATACATAAATATTCAGTATTTCGGAAACGCTACATATATATACATACAAATTAATTCAAAATCAAATCAAGGTTTTGGTCTCGCAGTATGATTTTCATCAAACTTCCAATTATGATAATTAATTTATAGTATTGATAATCGAATATTATATTCGTATTCTATATGCAAAATGGTATATACGGCAAAGAAAGGAAAGAAATATATATCAATCAAGAATATTAGTAATAAAAAAGATGTATAAAATTTATAAGATGTATAAAAAATTTATAACGTAAAATGCTTAAGTATCTGCATGTACGGATACTTTGTTATTACACTATTATAGCGATAGATTTTCCATCGTTTCCAACGTACATTAGGTGTTTAGCGAGCGACCTTAATAACATAATTAACTTATATATCGTAAACATAAAAGCGCCCGAAAACATCGACTCAATTGCCTCTGTGAGCCGAAAGACAGCTCCGGCCGCGGCAAACCCGCAACGTTCGATACAGGACGACGTCTCTATTTTCTTTATGACGAACATTACTTTTATTATCCATCGTCATAAAAGCACGGGTGAGAAAAACAACTTGGGCAGAAGAAACGTTTACAACGACTTCTTGCTATACGACGCGGACGATCGCCAATATCCAACTTGGTATACTCGTCCATCGAAGCGTCTTTTTTTTGTCTTCTGGCGATTAGCGACTATGATATAATCGATGAAAAAGTAGAACAGACGCGATATCAAACTTCAGTTGGCTGCTTTATACACCAACAACGAGACAACAATTTCTTATATGTACAGGATGCGATACAGCTAGTATTCTTCTAACGTTTAAAACTTAAACATTTTTGAAGATAGTATTAGATTTAGCAATCAACGAAAATGATCGTATTCCATTCAATTTATATAAAGGAAATGCAGTCTAGAGATTCAAAATTTATCAAAATATTTGTAGAAAAAAGCAGAATGTAACACGTTATATACAGCATATTTTATAGGTATATAAGTATAAATCGATATTTCGATCAGTAAACTTTTGCATTCTAATAATTAAAAAGTTACCAAAATTTGTATGATTATCGCAATTTTTATATAATTGTACAGTGGAAGGAGTAAGAACGGTGTCGAATCGATTGAAAGTTTGCGAGGTGAGGAAAGTCCGATCTTTCGATGAACGTCTGTCGAGAACTGACTCGCAATAAACGCGGCTGCAGAAAATAAACCCCCCCGATAAAGTTAAAGGAGCGCCATCACTGATGCGATAAATCTCGTTAAATCGCACGATTTAAGCGAAACGATACCTGACAGGTAATGTCAACTGGTTAATAAAGTGTTACGCAATTTTGAAAGTGTTGCCGTTTTAGCTGCAAACTTATTATAACAAGATTGACTGTATCCTTAAAGCATATCGTACATAATGCATCAATTTGCCTTACAGACTTATTAAAGACTTTATCTTTTTTTAAATACAATTTACAATTTTTTATCTTTATATTATTCTCAGTTTAATATCTCTGAGATATTTGGCTTACATAAAATAAGGAATTCCATTTATTTTCTCCTAATTATTTAGATATTTTCTCATTAGCATATATCTGAAATTACATTGAAATACATTACATTACAAATTTTTTTTAAGTCTAACACGATGAAATATCGCGATGAAATATAAAACTTTACGTTATGCATCATAAGATTATCTTGCCAACAAATCTAGATTTAATTATCGAATTAATTTCTGAATTTTAGCGGTATTGAGCATTAGTGCGCGCGAAACGCGCATTCGGGGAAAACATAACGATGTCTCGGGTCTAATCATAAATTCTCGGTTATGGGCAAGGGGACGTATAATTGCGTACGGTTGTGTTCTCGATATCAGCATCTCGCTGCGAGATCCCGTCCCACGACGGCGTCGTGGATCTCCGCGCAAAACTACGACAAATCGTAAACGCAAACGCGCCGCGCCGCGCAGAACGCGACAAAACATTTGTAATTGCATTCCGGAAGTGAACAGGTTGAAAAGCGGCCCGGCACGTATTCTCGGTATCGTTTTGTAGCCTCGGATAATTGCTGACACGCGATTCGAACCACGCTATGGCGTACATGCGTCTGTATAACCACATACACAATTATCACTTTGTCGGTACGTACGCACGATTACCAGGTACGACGTATTATGTAATAAAATTAAAAACACTATCACTTTCTCTCCTTCAATTTCACAATGCCGATAAATGTAGAAGTTTGACATTGATTACTCAAGTCCGAGAAGTCGTTGGCACAAGATAAAATCAAAATGTTTGATAAAGCATGAATGAGATGAGAGAAAAATGTCAAAAGAAATATTCAATTTCTTAGTATCATTATATTTCTGTAGACATAAATCTTTCTTTACACAACGAGGCGATCTTCATAACATATATAGCATTCTTCTTTGCATTAAGTACATCTATATTCGCTACAGGATTGTATCTTTTTCTTGAATTTTCTTTTTCCCACAAAAATGATTGGGAACTCGGTAGCACCTCGAATAAGTCTCGAGGACAATCGCAGCTCAGCTCATTTATCTATTATTAAAAGTTTTTAACTACCGGCGTCGAGCGGCGGCTATAGACCACGTTAAGGCGGCGAGGACGAGAAAGGTGGAAAAACGATAAGAAAAGCATAAGAAAAAAAAAAAAAAAAGAAACTGCAAAGAGGAGATGAAACTCTTTCACGGGAGTTTCTTCCGAATACAGCGAACAACCGTAAGAATGAGCTCATTCAGATCAGCATTTCTTAACGAGGAAAGTTGCAGTTACTAACGGGGTTTGTGTACACCGCGACAAACAGGATCTCGAGATTACAGAAACTCGACGACCGTAGGCGTGTTTTGTGTAAGCCAAACGAATAGTTACTACTATATACGTGGCAATCCATATTGAGAATTGAAGATAATGTGTGCTTACTTTGCAGTAACGAAAGAAATGCAAGAGTACACTACTCGATCGCCAACACATATGTTTTTGTAGCTGTAAGAGCTCTTCGACTCGAGCACCGAAGTACTCGTCCGAGTACCAACGAGAACCATTCGAAATCATTGAGGGAAAGACAGAATGGTATCAGGAGAAAGACAGAAAATGTGAATGAAATGAGAAGATTGATGATGTTACGTCACCATTCTCAAAATATTAACTTAATGAAATTTTTGAAGAGTGATAAATCAAAATAAATATGTCGAATCCGATATGTCTGATTTTAATGACTGAGCGTCGAAGTAATCATTCTAATTAATCCATTAATTGATACATTAATAATGAAACGGTATGATGTAATTAAAATAAAATAATAATAATAAATAGTATCACATATACTGTGTACACATAAATCTTGTTAACTTATCAACGTGCATTAGAACATTGTATGTTATTTAACCGTGACATTTTGACTAAACACCCTCCTAAAACTAAAAGTGGCTGCGCCAAGCAAGTCCGGAAGGTAGTAATCGAACGAACGGAAGGGAATATAGTAACGGCAATGGTACTCCATAACGCTCGACTAAATTTAATAAATAGGCACTTTCGAATTACACGATCGGATTGGTCTATAACTCCTTCCGGTCGCAGCTCCAAATCGCCGATACGTTAACCCCGTATATCCCTCGAAAGATAATACGTACTTTTTCACGGAAGTCCGTGGATTTCCGAGGACATATCGTCGACGATCTTTGAACCACCTTTGACCGCGCCGCAACTATCGACAAGTCGACGATGCTACCAGTGCGATGTCCGGATGTCCATAAAACATTTGTTTCACTACACTTGCGACGGTCCTCTCATCGAATTAGAAAATCACCGTTGTTTTCACCGTGCCAGAATGGATCGCTACTGAAGCACTCGTGCGTTATTTTGCTCTCTGGTATTTTTCAATTATGTTTACGGACGGCGACGGGTTTCGGACAGAATGAGTGATTAGCGCCAATAGCTTCGACGGTGCGGCCGCGTGATTTCTTCGGTACTTGGTAGAAAGAGCTTAATATATTTATTTTATTTGAGAAATTTATACGTACATTTTTTTAAAGAAAGAGAAACATTTCCAAAATATTTATTAAAATCCGTGTAACAGGAATAATTAAATCATCTTCCTTTTATAATTTAAAACAGAAAAAATTAATCTAATCGTATTTTATTTTCCAGTCGAAAATAAATTACAAAAGAATGTGCGCAACGGCTGATAAAACTGTTCTGTCATGTTAAAAATGGTATTTTAATGATCACTATCACCATGTTTAACTAATATTTAATAATATTCTTGGATCTATCGGAAATATTTAAATTTTGTCGCTTCTCTTGAATGGGAGAATATCTCTGCTTCTGCCCTTTATACCAAGCAGCAAAGATTTATCGGTGTAATCACGCGTACGGTACACGCCGGTGACAACACGATTATTCGTGGCTTCTGATCGGCGACGTACGATCGATTCGGAAATATTATACTTCCGGGACAAGCGGTCGCCGAGCAAACGATCGTCAATGTACGTCATAAATCTATCGAACGATCCGCACGCCGCTAGATTTCGTACGAATTCACGCTTGAGCCAAACGGGTGCTGAATCGTTAATCAATGCCAAAAGGAGAACACATGTTTCTTTTATCGCACAAGAATTATGCGTATCAAGCGTCATTATCGCGATAACGTAATGGTGTAAGGTATTAGCTATTATTTTTCAATATTGAGAAAATACTGAACTGGCGGAACGATAATATTACGAAATCAAGTCAAACCGGAATTGAACGACGCTCAGTAAATCGTTAAGTCATTGAAGTTACCAGCGATTGAATGAATTATTCCGAAAGCGATACAGGTCCAAGACTTGAAATAGCTAAAATAACAATAAAACCTGCTCTGGTTCTGGTGTATAAACTTATACTTTTAGATAAAATAATATTAAAATAGCAATCGCGTCGAAGCGTTATAAAAAAATTTATTCAGCGAAATTTTTATAACATCTCACAGCAAACATGTCAAAACTTAGAAAAACGAACAAGTGTTATTTTCCGAATAACAGATTTAATTTTTTAAGTGTAATATATAAAATCGCGAAAAGAGGCTAATAAATAAGCAACTTTCAAATGTTTTCGGTTAATCGTCAAAATTGTGAGAAATTTCTATCACTGTAACCGCAAAATCACTGATATATTAGCGCACGAACGCGTTAATCAAGACTGCGAATTCGGAATCGAATGTCCGTCAAGGAAACTTTGAGATCACGTGATCTGTCAACCCTCTCGCCGTCAGTTTTCAAGTCCTCCAATCTTCCTCGCACACGTTGCCCGACGTGTAACACGAGAACATACCCGACCAATGAACCGATCCCGAACTTCTTTTTGCCTTCGGAGCGACAATCGTTCCGGAGAACAAGAACGACGAAAGCAAAAACTCGTGCTGCAACTTGTCCCGGCTAAATCACGCGCGAACTACGACAAGATCCTTCGTCGGATCTTCTTCTTCTTCGAAGAAGAAGAATCGAAAATCGCGCACCTCCGAGTATGAGATACAGAATCTCCCCGAACTCGATCGCAATGCGCCCGACGAGGACTTGGAGGAAAGGACTAGGACTTCGTCCACTACGTCGAGTCAGGCCAGTTTTTCGTCGGAGTGAAGCGCGAAGCACCCGCACCAGGCACTTCTCGAAAATAACGCGGACCGGCTGACGACGATCAACACGGCACTCCACGACGAACTTAACACGTCGGCATACCGAAAACCCCTTCAGCCACGTCGCGGCTACTGCTGCTGAATGCTGGCTGGTGCTGATGGTGGTGCCGGTGCTACTGCTCCACATCGCGTATATACCGCACGATGAACACGGACACGCGCGCTCAAGCCTGCGCGAGCGCAATGCCGGCGACGATTCCGGCAGTAGGGGGTTGTTTGATGCCTGCCCCTTCGGAAGATACTTTTGCCGGCGACGCGTCTCGTTCGTGCGCAAGAAAGCGCGTAAGAATAGCTGCCGACCTAACACCAGAATCGTCAACGATAAAGAAGATAAGAATTTAAGATCTCATTTACGCGGAATTACTTTACGCCTGTAGAAATAATAGTACATCATAACAAAATAAACACCATGAAAGTGTCTATTAAGTGCCAATAAAGAAAGTTCGAATTGATCAATGTCTAAAAAAGTATTTCATAATTCTTAACTTATATCTTTTACGTTGAGAACTCAAATATTTTCTTAATTTAATTAGATTATGTTTGTATTTCATTACGAAAAAATGCGTTTTACTAAATATTTTTAAAGACTCTCCCCTATACAACTAAAGGTTGTACTAAATTTTTCTAATCTCGAAATTTGTTGGATATTGATTACTTTTCTTAAATAGTTTTAAAACTATTTTTTATCCACGAATTATATTCAAAAAGTAAAGATACACAATCCAGAAAATATTTGTAAATCATTTTTATTTTAAGATTTCTCTCGTTGAAGTTTCAAATTATTCTATTCTCTTTCAATTAATCTACTCTGCTGTTTACAAAATTTATTGACCGTTAAATGTCAATCAGCACGAATTCCTTTTTCAATTTTTTGAATGATTTTATAAAAAGTTTTCCTTTTTTATATAAACGTCACTTCTTGTCACTTTAAATTCATGATACCATTTTATCACGTTTTCTTTATTCATAACGTCTTTACGATGAACAGTACAGCAAATCGCTATAAGAGAAAATAGAATAATTAAGAGTTACCACAGGTGTGAGACTTCTGTGATGTCGAAATCAAGAAACTGTAGTTTTTAGATTCATCAAGTCATACATTGAAGTCCAAAGTGATGATGTTGAAAAAAATAAATAAAGATATTATAAGTAAATTCAAAATAAAATGTTTTACAAATATTTTCTAGACTTTAGATCTTTACTTTCTGACAATATCTCGTAATATAAGAAAAATTATTCTTATAAGAATGAAGAAAGCTTAAATAAACATTGCTAAGTAATATAATCAATGAAATATTAGTCTTGTCAATGACGTTTTATTATACAATTAAAACGAAAATGTTAGACGTATCTAACTTTTATATTTGAAAGCTTAATATTCCGGATATCCGAATATCGACGTATTAAAATTTCTAACAACGTTTGAATAATATGATACAGACACGTCAGTCAATCTTCATTAAAATATCCTGCTGATAATTAGAAATAGTCAGGATATATTATAAATATTTAACATAGTGTATTAAATAAATAGGCATTCTATTTTCATTTATGTTAACTTTTATTAAATTAAATTATTAAATTCTTGCATATCTTTAACAACAGTCATTCTAATCATAATTATAAGAAAGACTGAATCAAGAATACACTGTCGGAATGAAGAATTTCTTCAGACTGTTAATTTTATAAACTTTTCATGTTTATGTATATTAGTGTGAATAATCTTATCATTAATTATTATTTTAGATATAATAACTCGTAATATCAAGCGAATAGTAGCAATTTCTATAAAAATAGATATTTAGAATAATGAAATTTAAATATTAAGACTTCAATCGTCAAAGAAGTAGAATTAACTATCAACCAATCTTACAAGCTTATGTATTCTGTACAAGAATATAAGGAGATACATTTGTTTATTTTCCGCTTACGTGTCTGTTCCGTGTCAGATCCCAAAAATTATTAGCATCAGACACTGGGAAGTCATGATACTCTAAAAATTTCTATCTCTTTCTCAAGAGCGTTAAATAAACGAAGATAGGAAGAATGTGGGAAAGTAAGGCGTACGGCAACGCCACGACAAAGTGAGTAGCGACAAAGAATCGGAAGAATTCCGGGGAAACAAAAACATCCGACAGAAGTCGGTAGTGGCAAGTTGTGTCTGAAACCAGCGAGATCAAACGCATTCACGCAGCCCGATTTCGTTTGACGTCCATCGTCTGGAAAACGCTTTCGCTACGGGGGTTGCCGCGGAATCCGTATCTCGATGTCCCTTCAGTGCACAGTGGCTGCCGTAATATCTTTCGGCGTGTAACGTGCAGTATACTGTAACGTGGTCTGCTCCCCATGCGGCTCAGTTTGCGCGCACCCTCGTCGACAGTGCATCCTCTCCCCCCCTTTCCCCCCTTGAATCGAGCGTTACTCAGTCGTGAGGAATTCTTTGATACCTACCTACCTATCTACCTACCTCGCGGAGAAATATTTCGCCAACCACCGTTCGCGAGATTCCGCGAGATACCTCCGGGACGTGTACACATGTATGTATTCTCGACGCGCTAAACGTGCGTTTACCGCATTCGGAGGTCTTTACTGTAAACAGATCCAATAAGCACAAGTATGCACCGCAATCCAACTGCAATAACAGGGAATGAGATTACTGTTATTTGTATAACGACAAAAGCGAAGCATCGTTAGACACAACGAAGGCAGTATGTATCGCGTGTATACCTTGTCCACGTGGGATTGCTTTATCGCCTGGACATATGAGACCATAAATTTAAATTCGATATTTACAAGGCCAATTTTGAGAAGATTAATTATTTGTTTTTTCCTAAGAACGATTAATTAAATCGCGAAAATTGAAAATTGCGATTTAATAAATTTTGTCTGTGTATGTTGCTGTGTAGATTACGTATTTTAATAGAGTGTATTTCGATCAATGCGACAGACTTGTGAATAAACACCTTTGGCTGTAATTCCGATTGGAAGATATTTATTATTTATAAGAAGGAGAAAGAGAGGACAGAATCACATGTAAATTCCAAGAAACAACGATTATCCGAATTGAAAGCGAGTCGAGATCGAAGACGTTGTTGCCACCATTTCTGACTTCTCGTATACAAAATGTGCGGGTCTTTTACAACGGTCAGTGGCACTCTATTTACCCGGGATTTCCCTCAACGGCGCTATACTCGGGAAAAGGAATTTGTGTTGTACCCGCAGAATGTGACTCGACGTGTAGCAACCGTTCCGTATACGATGGCGGATTTATTCGCTGTGTACGAGGGATCTCCTTGCATGGGAAGTTTAGGCGAATGCAAGACCAATAAGCCAGATCTACCCACAAATTGAGCACCTAAATTCGACGAAATGTTTCCCTCTCTATATGTGTCTCCTTCTGTATCGCACGCGTAACTGAAGAATTTAATTTTACTTCATAAAAGTCTCACAGACTCTTACTAGATTTTTACTTCAAAAAAAAAAAAGAAGCAATTCAGTCGATAAACAGAAAAAAACAGTGAACTACAAAAAAATAGCGATTTTTCTTTGATTGGCCAACGATGATTCACGAAACTAGTTTGGATGAAACATTTTATTTCATCGAATAATCCCGACCGATGTTGTTAAATCCGTGCGACTTTATCGGACGGTAAATTTTCCAACGTGACAGATTTCTTAAAATATTTTCAATATCGTCGAAGCAATATATATATATATATACATATATATATATATATATATTGGATACATACATATCACGCTGCCTCTCAAGCGCCTCCAGGACACCCCACCACGTAAAGTTGAATTTTCCGAGGATCGACACCGGCGATTGAGTTCGTTCGCTCGCTCACATGGACGTTCGATAATGTATCTATCGGAGTTCCGCGTCAAAACGATTCCCGCGAGACCTACGAGCAACGATGTCTTTGTATACGGATACTGCTTGGACAAATTAGGAGTGTAGACGTACTTAGCACAGTGCATTCACCGGCGAGAGATAGAAAGTTCAGCGGAGGAAAAAATTCAAGAAAAATTCGCAACACTTTAATTGAAAGATGGGGATTCCATCATCTTTCCCGAGACGCGCGAAAAAAAAATGTGATGCTTTTTGCAAACTGCGTTTTAACTAGTTAAACAGCGTTAACTATTCATCTGGAATAATGCCGCGATAACTTTGCGTAACGAGAAAGATGCGCGAACTTTGCTTTCTTTCGAGGGAAGAAAAAAATGCAGCCCGAGACTCTCCGAACGTAAGAGAGTTGTATTTAGAATGACGAATGAAATAGAGCAAAATAAACTTGTGCCTTTCATAGCGTTTCATCTGTGAAACCTTAAAACGGTGGCGGATTCCGCTTGTGTTGGCTGGTCTAACTGATTGCAATTATTTCCTTACAAAGCAAATTGCCTGTCACGAAATCGTGTTAGAACTTACTACGTAGAATCGCATCAGGTATGCTGGAAGCACTTCGAGACACTTCTCTCGAAATGCCGCGTGCACACCTGTCTCTATGTCTATGTTCGCAATGCTAGGTAATACCAATTTGTGACACGTAATCCTTGGTTGCTGTGCGTATCGCGCATACATGCGCACTGGTACAAAGATCCTCGGAACACATACACATACGCGCGACTACAGAAGATAGAAAAGCAGAAATCGCGTGCCCGTGTGTAGATACGTTACACGGACGACTGTGTGTACATTCATGTGTGAAACGAAGCTTTCAATTCGACCAGCAAAGCACACAGACCGTAGTAACGAACACGGGGCGAGGCTTCGTCACGGGGTCGCAATTAAATTCCGAAAGTACGCTCTATTCTAGGATGCACGTACAGGTATGTGAACCGAAAACAATTGGAGATAAGACGGCGAGAAATGAGGAAATGTACGAAAAATGATAAGAAAACAAGGCATAGATTTACTTCTAAATAAATGTTTTTCTCTACATCAAAAACTCTCGCTCGGATATCTATCAATACTGTGTGAATCATAAAAGAACATTCAATTAAATAAAACAAATATGTAATTAAAAAATCTTATTATCTCTCTATGTGTAAAATTGTCAATGATCGCAGATTTGTTTTAACAAATATTATATTAATATTAAATGTATATATATATATATATATATATAAGTTTAATTATCAAAACATGTATTGCATAAAGTTAAAGTCTGCTGTTAAAAGTATTTAACCAAGTTATACCAGTTATAGAAATTAACATTACTTATAATCTTCACAATTTAAAATAAAGTTTTCAAGTTTTATGAATTTGAATGAAGTTTATTTTACAAGAAGTGTTTCTGATTATATTTCATAATTTTTTCATCTTTATTAAATTGTTATTTGCGTAAATAACATTAAAGATAAAAATGAAATAATCTTGTTTTATTTTAAGTTTTATTTGCACAAATATAAATGCGGTAGCCGCATTATCTCATTCATCATTTTAAAAATTTAAAAAATACTACCACCTCAGTTGCATTAAAAAATATATTTATAATCTTAAATCCGACAGATCTGCTTACTATTTTGATTTATAAATGTACGTGTCACATACGCTGCATGTACATTTTTTACGTACAATCCTGTTCGAGAATTTATTCCTTTCCTCTCAGATTTACATAGAACGCGCAATTTAAATCGATTTAACGCTTTCAATGGACAAGAATCGCTCATTGTAGCTCGTTACTCATCTCTCGCCAATACTCGATGCCCACATTCAACGCGGTTAAAATCTTCACCGGTAGAATGAACTATCATTACCGGGAGATCCACCTTCTCCGACCATGGGCTTTCATTTTCTCTGTTCCTCAGGCACATTTTCAATTCTGCTCCCCATCTCATTTACGTGTACTTCTCTATTCATTTAATCATGAATGACTGGATTTTAGGAATATCGTCGAGGAGCGAATCTAACATTTATACGTATGTATGATTATTTGAAGAATATCATAATTGATAATAGCATAATTTTAATCGTATTAAATATTCACACATATGTCATATAGCACACTTCTCAGTAAATTTATGCTTTGACGTTCTATTACTTCCTATGTAAAATTAATTAAGCTACTATTTCAGCTATACTGATTAATAAATCAATTTTTTATGTATTAAAAATGAAAAATAAAATTACAGACAAATATGTATATCGGTTTATCATGATCATGGTTGACGTAATAAATTTCACTTTGAAAATTGCGTTAATAAGCAAAAGATATATACGTATTGTGCTTGAAAAGTTCCTGAATAGTCAAAACTTGACGGCAATGGCATCCTGATTCTTCTGAAACGCGTTGTACACCATCATTAGACCTAAGAATGCTAATAACTATCCTGCGATGAAGATTATCATGTATTCTAGGAAAGTATTTACGTCACCTACGTGAACATACTCGTGACTGTCTTATAAGCGAGATTAGCGCCATTTCACAGTGGTATTAATAACTGAGAACCATTTTAACGTCGAGTTAACACAGCGAACAATTACGATTTTCGTCTGACTTCGCCTTCCTAGAAGCTTCTCTTAACCCTCCTCCCTGCACCCTCCCGGCAACTGCTTCCTACTCTCCCCGTGAAGCGCTTATCTTCCACAATGCATCTTTCATAAGCATTGCTATTGGGTGTGTTAGTAGCAAATGCGCAGCTTAAAATGTGTATGTTGGCATTAAGAAAAGTGCACGATAATTGCATGGCATTAACCTTTCTGTTATGCGTATAAGTTTGCTTAACTCCTTTTACTTTCCGAACAATATGTTAAATGTGTATATTGAAAAAGAAAATCTATTCACATTCAATTTTTATAGAAAATTTAAATCATTAAAAAAAGAGAAACTTATTCTTCTAAAAGCTTAATCGTCTTATGACTTTATGTATATTTAACTTTGCGTTATATCACAATTATGCTTACAATATTGTTAGTTACCATTTATTATGTTCCAATTATTATAAATATCTAAACTAAAATTTAAACATAAAATAATGTTAAGAAAGTATGTAACGTTTTATTTTTCGATGATTTGGTGTATGATTTTATACAACTATTATATCCTCATTTTGCTATTCAAATGTGAAAGTAAAAAAGCTGCGTGAAAATAATATTTCTTTAGTATCAACATCGGCGAAAAAGAAGTAATATAATGCTGAGTCAACGGTATAATGAGGAAACAAAACAAAACGGAGTAAAAACAGGATTCGTTACGTGTAAATTACATAATGTGCAAGGCGAGCCTGAGAACAATCTGGGCATATTATAGCCTTGTCGTTGCTAGCAATTAACACCGAACAGCGACTCGCCAGCGACATTATTACATAAAATCAGTAACGCTGCAAATGAATACTTCACTATAAAGCATCCCGCGCTCTCCGGAAAAAAAGAACTGCTCGAAACGATTTCGCAACCTGTTCGGGCTGCATCCACCGGAAGACGCGAGTCGAGAATATTTGGACCGCCTAGGTAATCTTGACGGGCCGACTTTAACCAGATCCGGTGGGACAATAATTCTCCTATGAAATAATTAGCTGATATGATCTGGAGAGATAGGCTGTCCCGTCGAGACAAAAGAATGTTAAGCGTTCCATTACGCTCAAGCTCCTCCGTTTAAACCATTATTTTTTATATCACCTCGTAAATCGTTTCTTCATCGTAGAAATTTCTTAAGAAGCATATCTTGCGAACGAACTCGTGAGAGAAAAGATTGAATCGGCGACAAATTTACACATTTGCTCGTCAGGAATGTTCTTATCTGTGTTAATTATCATTTAATTCTCTCATATAAGTTTAATGTATTACGTGTGCTCAAGTTTGACAATAACTGTAACAATATCGAATCAGCAGGATGTACGTATATCTCGAGATGTACCAGTTCTTGAATTTAAATAATATTATGAATTATTAGTACATACAAATATTATATGTATTCTTTATATATATATATATGTACATCTTTTTTCTTGTGGAATCAGATCGAAAGATATGTCTGATGTCTGAATTGCAGAGCAGCTTCTTTACGAGGCGGATCTATCGCACCGGGCGTGATCCCGATATAGACAGTTGAAGCTAATAATGTGAATTAAGATTCAACGCGCATGCCTTCGAAGTGAAGCACGATCATACACTCTAACACGAGCTACCCAGCCACGTTGAAACCTGACGCCCCTACTAAAATCCGTGGCTAATTTCAAACGACCCCTTTACCTTACCCGCGTCTGTTCGTTACTACCGTGGTCATCTAAAATTTCAGAAGTGATACTCCACAACGGAAGCGCGGATTAAGGACACTGCCTACAAAGCTGTGCATATAAATGCAATAATCTAAGGCAGATTGTCAGGCGTAAATTTTAGAAGCAAAACAGTAATATGCTTTTGTTAGCACATAATGAGAATGAAATATATTAGAAAACTTTACTTAAAAATTTTAGCTTAAATTATTTAATATTTAATATTTCTTAATAACCTCTTTTTAATCATTACTAGTTTTATCATTGTGGAACTTTTATTTCTATATTATAATATAAAAGTAAATGTTCTTTTATATATTACATCTTATATGTAAGTATCTTTTAGCTGCACATATCATAATTATTCTAATTGATTTTTTTTTTCATTATTTTGATTGAAACTAAGCGTTACTAATATTTTATCAAAATCACGTAATTTAGTAGCCAGATGCTAGAACGTATTGGAATCTATTCAATAAAAGTGAACGGCATTAAGGAGACAAAGGTAAATGCGAAGAATTGGGAAAATATCAAAAATGCGATAGGTATCGACAAACTTTTTAGTAGAACTTTAAAGTCCCGTTCCGATGCCGTCCGCTATCGTACATGTCCAGAAACGTAACGAGTTTTACGCGTCGCCATGATCGCGAGCAATATCGCCTAATAGGGAGAGTCGGGCTGGAATGTTAACGATGGTAGGAGCAACGTTCGTTAATTATTTACAAGTTTACCGATGCATCGAATGCAGCGCTGCGTGAAGTAAAATTGACGCGATACGGGGTATATAATTAGCGAGTATCTGGTACGGACCAATTTCTTCGTTACGAAACGATGATTTATCGATCCAGGAAGCAAGCGTTATAAAAAGCTAAGCACGCTAAAAAAAAATACTCGCAGATTCTAAAGAAAAGCAGCGTGTTCGGGTAAAAATGTGCAGCATGCGCTTTATGCGAGTAACGCTTTATGAGAGATTCAGTATTCTTTAGTTATGAATTTCAAAGGAAAAACGTGTACATTATTTTTTCATTATTTTGCAGATATAAAATTGATTTTATAAAGATTTAAACAAAAAACGTAGTAAAAAATTTATCCGTCTAAGAGTATATTATTATACGTCAATAGTAGCAAATAAGAGACAACGGGAAGATTTCAGAGCTGTATGGAAATATCACGTAATAGAGAGACCTATTACAAAACCTAGGGCTTTTTCGAAAAAATCTTCAAGACTCGAAAAAAAAAAAGAGTGGAAATTCCACAAGAATGCAAATGATTTTTATTCCGCACACGTTAAAAAACTGAATAATTAAATAACTTCTATATCCGAACATTTTAATTTTCAGAAAGATTAAAAGACAAGAATATGCTACAATTTCAAAGTAAATATAGATTCTCAAAATCTTTTTTATCCCTAATTCTTTCTCTTATTTCCTAATAAATCTTATATAAAGTCAAATGTGTAGGATGAGAGAATTAGTATAGAACTGGAAACTCCTCGATTATTACTCTTATACTGAGCCACGTGTCATTTTCAAAACAACAATAAGAAATGATGTTAAAAAAGTATATGTATTATACATTTTATTCCTTTATCCTTCTATGTAAGCTATACATGAAAGTGAAATTGATGCAACTGTAGATGTCACCGCGAAACAAAAAAAAAAGAGTAGAATCAAAAAATGCACAGCACTGCAGGTTGTGACGTAGTGCTGAGGTAGTCTTCAAAACTAAAAGGCTGTGGTGGCTGCTGACGGTGTTCTAAGTAACAGATAGGTCTGGGTAATTGCTTCACTTAACGAGAAACACGTTCGATCCTTGCGTTCGTTCCCTCCGACAGAATCCAATATTAACCGTCGTGCCGTTTGATATAGTTCGGTATATTCCGCGCCGCGTGCATTTTGCAGGCTCTTTCGACTCTCTTGTCTGTCGTGCCCTTCGTCGGCGTTCAAGGGCCTCCCCTAACGATGTTCAAGGAATGCTCGGCGGGCAAGCACTTTTCACCGCAGCTGTAGCACAATTTTTGAATATTTTACGTGGCTCGCCGAAAAAAAGAACCCATTTTTCCTCGACATACCGTGTAGAATAACTGTGTGACGGAAGCATTGTATCAGATGCGTATCACGTACGTTTCTCTTCAACTTTCATAGAGATATCCGTTATACTTGAGATATATTACTTATGACATGGCTTCATTTAATGACGTCGAAAAATGAACAAAACCAGATGTTATAAATCAAACTGATTGAACAGATATTTCGATGTTTTCATCTATATTGGTCATTAATAATGAATACAAGACAAGAAGGGGGGGGGGGGAGAATAGTCGGTATAGAATCGGTGAATCAACGTAATTAAATTCAGAATTTAAGGATAATGAGTTTTGATTTAATATGTAGAAAGAAGGGAGATTTAAAAGGCGATATATAATTCAATACTCTATAAGGATGAAAACGAAGTAATAGCACGGCGAAGCAGGTGAGGGAAAACCAGACGTTTCCTGGACAGAACGAGAACGATCTTCGAAAGCACTAGCACTTTTTCTTCGAACATAGTAAATACTGAAAGTGGAGACTACCGCAGGGACTTCGGTCGGTACTCCAGCGAGTTGCTCCAAAGCCCTCCGCCATCTTTTTTTTCCTCCATAGCCGCCCTTCTCGTACGCGACCGCGAAGGAGTCAAGAAAAGATTTTACACTCGGACGGAAAGGTAGAAGGCAACGTCGGTTCGTATGTTGGTTTTGTTGAACCAACGGAATCCTTCTGTTAGCACTTCTTTCACCATCCGATACGTGTTACGAGCAAAAACATTCGAGGGTTACATTCGCGTGCTACTACCTTGTATCGTGAATGATCAATGAAACAGAGAGTAGATAGCAACATTAAAGTGTATAGTAATATAAATATAATTTGCATATATGTTCTATTGTATTTAATAATGTCTGATCTTTCTCCATCTGTTTTGTTGTATTATTTTGTATCTTATTTTCTATCTTTAAGGAATATAGAGTTAAATATCTTATTTTAAATCTTATTTTAAAATCTTATTTTAAATCTCACACTTAAATCTTATTTTAAATCTCACACTTTTGTGTCAAATAAAAAATTTGATACAATCCTGTGTATTTTTTTCATATATATATATATATATATATATATATATTGTAATTAATGTAATTAAAATTATATTTTTTTTATAAGAGAGATGTGCATCTGTGTTTCTAAAACATTCGTCGAAAGCACATCTATTTTGCTTAAAAAGGTAACATTATATTCTGTTTAATATACCTAATAGTAAACAAAGCGAGATAGAAACAGAGTAAATGCCAGGGATTAATCCGCATTCTCATTTAATGGTCTAATGTAGGTACACCTATATGTCTAACAGCAGGCGCGTCCATCGCAATTCACGTCTCTATATATGCGTTCATTAAAATTCCAACAACGCGGCGACCTAGCGCGATAGATCACCGTAAACGATCGAAATTTGTGTATCCTTACGTGTACTTGCCGCACGACCGGACACGTGGACGTGCGCACTCACATGCGGGTCTCCGGACGCGAAACGCGGCCGCTGGCTTGTGTATACTCCCGAAGAAGATGAACAAGGGAGGCACAGAATTACGAAGCGGGGGAGAAGGACGAGAGGCCCTACAGAATAGGAGAGAACAGGAGAAAACAGTGGCCTCGATACAAAACGGGAGTTCAAAGCCTCGACCCCCGCAACAACGCGTCTAATTACTTGCTTCCTGCCTAGTGCGCGGCACGGTTAATTTACATCTTGTTTGTTCAAGCAGCAGTAGCGGTGTAAACGCCTCCGCTACCCGTCCAATGTAGATTGGATACTGCCTATAAACAGGCGATTGCCTTTGACTCGGAGAGTCCGGTCCGAACGAGCGGCAATATCTTGCGCGAAGAGGGTCATGTCGTATTCAGTAGATTACGTCCTTGCGGACGGCGGAATAAATAGAAATGTATGATGAAATGTAAGATGAGTAAAAACTTAAGACTTCGGAATTTGTTTTTTTAGAAAAATAGAAAAATTTAACGTGCTTATTCTAATCTATACAATTTACAGAATGCATTGAAATTTAATATACAAACCTAACGATAAACGTAATCTGTAATATAATAAAATCACTGCTTTGATTTTAGAAAAATAACGAAAATATATAAACTATCCAACTTTAAGAAACAATTTATAATTTTTAATCTAGTTTTTTTACGTGAGAAAACTTGAAGATCTTATTAATCGGAATCCTAAGCGGCCGCTTATAGATCCTTTACTGCACTCAATAAAAATGCGTAACTGCGCTTTCGAGGCATCGCCACTCTGTCCCTGGATAGCTAAGTCCAGCCCGACAACCTTCTCCGTGCTCGTATTAAGGACGGGTTTACCTCGAGCCATGTGCGCTTTCGGTACCGACGTGAGACGAATAGTTCTAATTCGTAGAATAAGACGAAGAGACAGTCGGACAAAGATCCCTTTGATATTTTTTAAATCGAATTAGGAAGCGATTAGTCGCTTTAAAATTAATGAACAAATTGATTATCTACATTGAAGAGCTTTAAAGCTATCATTTGTGCGCTACTCTTCGCGCTATATTATAGCTCGCAAAGAGCAATAATAAATATTTTATGAGTACGGCACGTACCATCGGAAAATATTATCAACAGGCGCAATGATATGGATATTGTATGCTCTGTAATGCGTTCAATAATGAAAGTCCATTAAGTGTTTGTATACAATAGGTGTTTATGTAATCCGTATCTTGAAAACCCTTTCTGAATCAATGGCTTTCACGTCATGGAGCTATAATTGCCTTGTGGTATTATGCATCATGACTTTTTAGCCAAATGGAAAATATCTCAAACATGTGGACTCGCGGTAAATTATTCATTATCTTTATTATCTTTACTTTGTTGAAGGTATAATATATTGCAATAAATATTGTGTTAAAGATGTTAAAAAAATATATTTTTTTAAATTTACGTTGTAATAATCTCGAATTAATTATTTCTAATCCAAAATTTAACTGACATCTACCAAATAAATTGACAATTTACATTTAATTGAATTACAACTTTTTCATACATTTTCTTCAATAGACGTTAGAAAATCTATCGTCATTTAGTTATTTCAAAAATAGTGAAGTAGCGACAAGAATAAGTTGATGCAATTATACCTTTCAAAATGTATAGAATTATAGCAATCAAAATTATACTTTTGCATTACGTAAAACTATAGTCCGGTACAAATTGAATAAAAATAGATTTCATAACAATGAATATTAAGAATATTGTCGTTAATATCACTATAAATTTATTGTTTTTACTATTAAATGAATTTATTATCTTTTATTAAAGGTAACAACAAATGGTGACAACGTATTCATCGCGATGGCGATCGGACATCTAGACGAATCGTTTCGACAATCCCAGTATCTGCCAGACATATACATATATCACAGATAAGTATACAGAATTCATCACCTCTACATCAGTCGACGTTTTTCATTCTCTTGGCTACGTTTTATTCCAGACCTTTCCAATCCTTAAGGACATTGGACGCTCTTAGCAGATGCAGCATCAGTGCTCGAGCGCGAATGCTTCCATTTTTGCCCCTTTTTGCCCTTTCGACGATGCGAGGCACGTCCAAAGAAATCTACCCTTCCCCCAACTCATATACATTCCTGTTATGGCGAACGTATTACATAGATATCTGCGCGTAATAGATCTCGGATATGTCGTGTACAGCCTGCGATGCAAAAAAAACTCTCGCGCATATTCGTTCTCGATAATCTTTATTATAAAATGGTTTTTTTTTTTATTCGATCTGTGTGTGGGATATCTTACAGTTTTATATAATGTAATGTAAAAGTATACTCTAGATATATAGTCTATACTGATATATTTTATTCTCTCAAAGGACTCTTTCTCAGCTAACCCAGAAGAAGTAGCAAAGCTCTTGCACCAACGGTGTAATCAGTGTAAAAAGTTTCATCGTTTTACAAAGACACTCCTTGTATATTTAATGTAGTCCATACTTAATTGCACGAGCGTAAGAATCTGACGTTCAATGAATAACGAGAGATATATAACGGTAAAATGTTAACTTTAAATGTTTATAATTTTAACTATTTTTAGGATTTTTATGTTGAAAAGATGTCTTAAAAAGTATATAGATTTAATTAAAATAAGATAGAAATGAATAATGCTCGTCGCAAAATTAGCGTTTTAATCTATTAAATGCTCAAAACTTTTTTCCTGAAGTAAAAAAAAAAAACAGTCCATACGATACATAAAATCGATCGTTATCTCACGACTTTCTAATCTAAATAATCTTTTCGACAGATATACAATTATACAACAAAACTCAACTAATAAATGATATATATATATATTTTTTTTTCTTACATATTTTGATCTGCTACTATTCGATACGACTTTTCATAGAATTAAACTCTTATAATTGAAATTTTTAGATTCGAAATAGCTCATGAATAACCTTCACCACAAAATTTCAAAGAGTTATAAAGTTTGATGAATTAATCGAGACAGAAATGTCATTTGACACATTTGGAATAATACGTTGACACGATTTTCATACGTGATACATAAATTAGGATTAATCAGTTTAATGTCACGTCTTTCTCGCTTCCTGAACGCGGTCACGATATCATCCCGCAATATTCCACGTGCACAACACAGGAATCAATTTAAATAATACCCAACGTAACACGTACGCGCACACGCATACATACGCACAATATCCTCATTATTATCTAATTCAACGATATTCGAACATAACAATGCATGATGCACGCGGAAACGAATTCGCGAAACAATTTCACACCGGCGGAGAGTTTCTGCAATGGTCGATCGATACAAACCGCGCTCGCACACGCGCGATTTATAGGATCCGCGTTGAATCGAAACGAACACGGTGCAGCTCCAATAATGTTATGAACGTTTATCGACGTCGCGACAGTTCGTATAGCTCAGCCACGATGGCTTTAACAGTAACTTTTCTGATTTCCCAGTAGCAAACAGGTCGATAGTCTTAAATCACGCCAGAAATTGGCAAACAGTTAATACCCGATTCACCTTTTGCCTCTGGGAGAAACGGTTGTTAAATAACGAGAGGAGAAAGACAGAGAGAAAGAGAACCGCAATACGCACAATATCGTAACTTTTTTTTGATCGACAAATGCAATCTATGGCTCTTTCAATTATCGAGCTATATGGAACCGCTGTTTACCTAGGATGTTTGATAGGATAGAAAAAAAAGTGTTTTTAGATAGAAAAATACGCGCTATGTACAAAATCGTTATTACTGACACGTACTACTTTTATTACAATATTGTCTACATCAATGGTTCAATTGACTAATTTGAATATTTAATCTCTTTTTCTCGATTCAACAAAAATATCAACCTTTTGAAATTCTTATTCAATGTTAATAAAAGCAAAAGTAATTTATACGAATTTATATTCACATAATTTAAACATAATAATTTCTATATTTTTTGTTTTATTTCCAATTTCATAATATTTAAATTTCATAATAATTTCATAATAATTAAATTTAAAATTTTTTGTTGATCAAATTTTTATATGTTCTATTAAAAAAATATATCACATTTAACGATGAGATCTTTAAAATCCTTAAAAAATTGAAGAAAGAAAGAGTAGATAAAAGAAAAATGTCTATTTTAAATTTAAAAAAAAATAATAATTAATTCAATCGTACATTGTTCAAGAAACCGAAAAATATATCTTTACAAGTACTCAAAGTAAAATTTATAACGTTATCTTTTTAATGGTATGTACATGTACAGAACTAGATGTTCAACTAATTATGTTGGCAATGTAAAATTATCAACACACGGTATCTTAAATATAATATGTTTTAGCATAGTACAAGCGATATATGCTTTACATAAATAATACCAACCATTATGTTAATGTTAATCTACTAAATTTGCCAGTAATCCAATTTTTGTTGTTCAGTAATAGTAGCATAATAGTACACGTCTGATCTGTTAACATCGTTACCAATTAGCGTTTGTTAATTAAGTTCTGTGAATTATGATTTATTCATTTGCTTAATCATCAGTATAGAAATACTATAATATAGAAATCAATCGATGAATAAAACAATATACAATCAAGGATTTATGCGAAAAAATTAAACAGTATTTACTGTAATACTATAAATTACATTATGCATATAAATGAAGCGACCTCTAAGAAATTTATCATTTATTGTTAGTATTTCGATTTCAGCATTTCGATATAACTGATAAAGTTTTGATGCATGTGGAATTTTTTAGAAATACACGTTCTAAAATTTCTGACACTTAAAAAAATAATATTTAGGCGATTAAATCTAAAACAAGGGTTTGAAACATAAAACATGTGGGATACCAATTTTACATTTTAGTTATATAAAAATATTTTTATTTCAATAATTTCAAATAAAATATATTTAAAGTACGATATTTTTCGATAAAACTTTTCGAGTACTATCAAAAACCCTAAAATAATATCACTAATTGAAACATAAGATAGATTTTATATTTTTATCTTCACATTTTTTTGCTCGATTTAAATCGCTATAAAATTAAAGTATGTACTTGATAAAATATGCTTTAAACAGCTATGTTTTTCTTAAATTTGATAAAGTGGGTTCTCAACTGCTTTCTACGTTCAAGTCTTTAATTGAAATATCTGACATAGTCAACGGGTCTGATCGGCAAGCTTGGTTATCGCAAGGATGCGACATTTCCTTTTCCATCAGGGTGCTCCATATAATCCTTCAGTTTTCGTTTGGTGGATTTCAACGTAGAAAACGACATGCGAACGCGTCTGCAAGTTTCTTCCGCAAACTTCAGAATTGGAATTAAGACGTTATAGAAATGGATTAAGGAGTTTAATTAAGTTGATTCAACGCCCGCGCCACAAAATTTCGCAGCTCTCTCTCTCTCTCTCTCTCTCTCTCTGGACTTGCGGATTGCCCTTTATCGTTAATTCTTCGCGGAATCTAGTTTCTAGTTTCGAAGTTCACATTGCATAAATTTTACAAGCTTTCTAAATCTTATGCAATTGGCAAAGACAAATAATTAATCCTTTATAAAAATGCTCGCCAGATTAATCGTTCAATCAGTACTATACTATAATGCTGAACATTTACAATCGTTCAAAAGGGATTTAATGATTAGATATTTTACATTGGTCAACTTTAACGTTTAGAAAACTGAAGTTTACAAGTCAGACTTGCTATCTTTCTTCTTCTAATAAAACAGTTTTATATGCATATGACAATCGGTATATTACTCAGTGTTACGTTCGCTCTTATATCGATCTTTTGCAGCAATATAAGAATTTCGTTATTTTCGAGCGAGAATTTTGTAAATTTCTCGCCTTGTTTCTTGCCAAAGCTAATCTAAAATCAATGGCAGTGTTCAACATAATGATCATGGATTTCTTTCTCTGTTTATGCGACTCGTTCTCTTATTCTTTATCTTTTTTCGTCTCTCTCTCTCTCTCTCTCTCTCTCTCTCTCCTCGAATGATTTCAAATTTATATTCGGCAAGATTAGAGAATTTCTGTCCCTGATCATTTCATTATTCATTTTATATGCACTTCAAGATTATGTATCTGTCTCTTTTTTTTCATCTCGCCCTTTCTCTTCTTTGCCTCTGTGTTCGCTCAGCTTTACCCTTTTTATATTCTCCAGCCCATTTTGTCCCCTGTCGGCCCTTACTTTCCACTGCCGGACTTTGCAATATTGTAATGTGAAGCACAATACGTACTCTCTAAAAGACGCGCCATCGTAAAGATGCACCGAGCGTAGGAAAGGATTAAAAAGAGAAATAATACATGTCACGACAGAAGAAACCATGTGTGCATAATGAATACACGCTCGTATTCTGCGTATATGCGTAAAATTTAACTAATCAATTTTTCCTTAAATATAAAAATTATCTGCATCATTAAAAGAAGCTTTATATTTTTCCATTCGATCTCATTATAAAATTAGAATTTCGATCAGCATGTATAATTAAATGACATTAAACAATTAATTTTTTTTAAATACCTAAATAAACTTAAAATTTTAATTATATTAAATAATTTTTTTAAAAACGAAATTGTATAAACCGCAATATAAACCAAAACCTGAATAGTGTATAGTAAAACATATAATATTTCTATATTTTATTCATGTGAACAAAATAATTTAGTTGAGAAAAACAATTACAAATACTTGCGACCAAAAGATTCTTTGAAAGTTTCATTATTTAAATTTATTTTAATGCGCACGAACGATCGACAGAGACCAGAAGAATAGGCGAACCGTATAGAATAATGTCCAATAACGTCGCTTTCCATAAAGGATACCACTGTAATGAAAATATTATGTCGGCAGAGGCCCATGACAATAACTATTTCAAATGGCAGATGCAAAAGCACGTTTTAAATTACAGAGTTCGGTTCTGTCGACATCTCCAAGGAGCAGTTATCGTTTGCTCGGAGACTCCTATCTCTGCTCGCGAAATCGCCTCGACTATGTAGAATTCAGTTAGGTGTCCATATAGGCATATACACTACCTATGTAGCCTCACATACTCCATCGGTTTCTTATTGTCACCTGCGCCAAAAGCTCATCCCGTAAATGGATCAAGTGCGCGAAACGTTCTTCCGATGGAGTTTCGATAGATACTCGCGTTCGACCGAAGCGGCTCTGATCGAAAATACATTTCCGCAACAGATTTGTCTCTTGCCGATGACATATGTAATACTACAGATTTTGAGCGAATGTGTCGTGAGCACATATGAAAATTAACAAAACTATAATTTGAAGAATATAAAATTTAAGCAAATATCGACAGTACGTAAGTAAGTTATACAAATATTTTCAAAATATTAAATGTTCCATTTGTATTAATTTATCATGACTTTCAATGATACTATGTACACACATATCAAATCTTTAAACGATTGTAAACAGAAAACCAAGATCGCAAAATAACAAATTACCGTCTTTCTTACTGTAGAGTAACTGAGACAAGAGTGAGATATTAAGATTAAGTCAAGGCGAGTTTTCATTGCAATATAACGCGAAATATTCCGCGAATGCTGTGTCTAGTACTTTATAGCGTATTACATACCGGACCGGATAAAAATTGCATAATGCGTAACAAAGTGCTCGTAAATATTTATCTTTTTCTAACTTGGCGTGATGCTTAAGTTTGCGCAAGGAACGCAAAGAGATCGGCGAAACCCCTCCGCGAAACTCGCGGGTAACCCTTGACGCAACTCAGAAATACTGCGAGTTCTCTACTATAATGCTCGGTGACCAGAAGTAATCTCATTACCCTTGTCGTAAACTCATTTAGGAATTCGCAAAGAATTCTTGGCTAATGTATATGTTTACGCGTACATAATCATGCAAGCTACGCTTTAATTCTAATTAAGTCTAGAAAAGCTTTTATCAAAAAAATAGCTTTTATTAAATAAATTTTAAAATTTATGAAATTCTTATCCGATTATCGAAAAAATAAAGACACACACTCATATGTTTATGTGTCTACAATCATATATACATTATTCAGAACAATTAGACCAAACTTACAAATTTTTTGAAGTTACAATTTGAATTTAATTATTCTTTATAAAAATATTGAGACACTAATAATCTCTACAATGTCATTATGTTTACGTTGTATGTAGCTTCAAAAATGATTTAATCGCATATAAAAGAAACACTTGTCAGGAGATGCTTGAAGAGAAACATTAAACTCGTAGGTATTTCATGGTACATAGAATGCAGTAATGACAAAATCAGCCGTACCTTATGTGATCTAGAACAAAACATTAACCGGGGTGGCGGGGATTCACGAACCGCGCGCCATATGGCGGAAGATTTCCGTGCAGGAAACTCACTAGGGTCCGCGAAATTAGCCGCAGATACCCGGGATTTCGCTTGCATAAGCGACGTCGCAAAAACTCAGAATTCGCGAGAAGGATGGCTCGCGTGAGGTGGGGAAATTATAGCGACAGATTTGCAAGTGGGTGGTGTGCAAGCACACAGGGGCGGATGTTGATTTTTCTCAAGCTTGGAGCTACCGGTCTTAGCAAGTTTATAGCAGAAGCATTATAACTAAGCAAATACATGCTGAAAAAAAATGAATCTTTCAATCTTTCTTACGCAATATATAATTGATTAAAAGGGAAAAACTGATTCATTTTTCTGAAAATTTAAAGAGAAGTTCAGTAGTCAGAGATACACAAAAAGTGAATTTTCGAAATTTTTAAATAATAATTTTCTCAAGTACTTAATAGAAACTAGCTAATTAAATAATGGAATTAAAGAGAATAAATCTCTTTATTTTACACAACAGATAGCTTGAAAAATTGCCAAGTAGGTCCTCGTATAAAATAATTTGCAAAATATTCCTTCATTAATTTTGCCCTAAGTTTTGTCCTAAGTTTTACTTTAGAAGCTTAAATTTCAGCAGTTTTCACATAAATCCGTCCCTGTAACTATGCCGCTGTAACTACGGAATATGACACGAGAGAAAGGGATACGAAACAGCAAAGAGGGAGGTAGAGAGGGGTGGAGTAGTGAGAAAAGAGAGGAGAAGCGGGTAGTAAGGCTCTTGCAAAACATACGCGGCTGAATCTGACACATCCTCTGGCAGTCTGTTGGGTTTTCCAGAATGGCGAGGGGGCGTACAAATCTAGACGGTTACTTACTGACACATACAGCATTTTGCTATCGTACCGAACTTTCTCTCGCTTGCGCTCGCGCGAGCAAGTATAGCCTCCTCGCCAACTCTCTTCCTCCGGCTCACTACCTCTCATCTCCACCCTCTCGACAGTATTGTATTGTATTAAAGCCGCGGCTCGTGTTGCGGCTTGACAAAAGCAGGCACACGACCTACCGCCCGGCGCGCACTCGGTCTCCTCTTCCATCCTTTCTCCCTCCCTCGTAATCCTCCTGCCGCCCTGCACGCGCAGCACCCCGTAGTGCTGCAGAGTCCAGAACACGCTGTATTATTCACAGAGTAATTTAAACCGCAAATGACAGATATCCTAAATGTCCTTCTGGCCCCCGTTCGATCGACCATTCGGATCCAGCCAGGCTTGGCTCCTGTCATCTTGTCATGCGCGACAGCCGCAACAGGCGGATTAACAAGCTCGCACGAGGCTCTCGTGGAAAATGCGTAGATACAGTATAAATACGAATGAATTCGTGATCATCACGAGACCAATCGAATTTGATTACCGCGATGCAGATAATTCTCGATACATTAATATCGTTGAAATACTTAACTATCTCGTAAATCATTTTAAATATTATATATTATCACATTGCCGGACATATGTAATACATGTCCTGCACATGTTTTAATACTCGTATATTTATATAACATTTTTACATTTATATAAAATTATACTTTTAAATGAAATAAAATGCAAAACCATATTTTATGTTGTAACAGTAACACAAGCGATATAATGAATTGCACGTATAGCCTTTTTTCGATAATAAGAAAGATTAGAAAAAGATTTTAGAAAGAAGATTAAAAATTGAAATATGAAATTATATATAATTACAATAGATAACTTTTTAATCATTCTGATTACAAGACGACATGAAAAGTATTTACTTTTCTGCCTGATGGTTTAGCGAACTTAGTTCTCAGTCATCACCTTCCTATACTGTTCTCAAGTTTCAAGATGAACCGCGACTCCATCAAAAGTGCTTTCAACCCTTATCAGACGCATCTGACTCTGACACGTGATTCGAATTTGCCGCCTACCTGCGGTGTCAACGGTTTTCTTTAAAGTTATACTGTTGCTTTATTAAACTCACGCAAAATTACTTCAAGATACAAAACAATAATATTCTCAAACGTATAAAAGCAGCAAAATATATATGTATATATATATATAATAAAATATTAATATCGTTAAACATGAAACACATTATAAAAATTAATGCAATTTTATGGTATATTTCATAACAAAGATAAGTTTTTGAACATTAATGTAATAAAATATGCACGGAAATCGTAATCATTCACAATGGATGGTATGAAAACCCGTGGCATAGTTTCAAAAAGCATCCTCTGAAAATTATTCTTAGCAAATTTTGCACGAAGAAAGCGTAGCCCATCCTGAAAGGCAACTTTTCGCGACTTTTCCGGTAGACAACGTTCACGATGCGCCATTCTTAGCTTTTGCATCAAGGCAACATGCACGGCGGCTTGAATTAACGAGAAGCTTTTCGTATCTCAGTGTTATTACAGCTCTAAGTAATGCGCTGTGGTTAAACCCGCGTATTTACGAGGTTTTGCTGTGCAAAAACCTTTTGTCTTCAAATCGAAATATTTCTCTTCAATAATTCTTTCCGATCAATAATGTCGAATTAGAAATTTTTAATTTATGTTCTGCAACCACAGAGATGTAAGCAATCGCGTATTTTGTTTGACTCATAACATTGCGAAACAATGTAAGAGAAAACATGAGAATTTTTCATCGTACTTCTGAATTTTTTATCGTATACTTCTGAATAAAAATCCGCCACGATTAAACCTTTGTAAACGAATAAACAACTTGTTTTTAAGGAACATTTTACGTGTGTTTTTCATTTATACTATGCTGACATTTAATATTACTGAACACTCATCTCGCTTAAACATTTTTAACTTTAAAGTGTAAACGTATTTTAATCTTTTCCACAAATTAGTATATTTATATACCGTACGGTATATTTGATATACCGTACAAAAGATATCTTTTTCTTTTCACTTTTCTTTTCAGAAAGGTACAAGAGATTATAGATTGTATAGATTATATACAATCTAATAAAAAAAAAGAATTGGTTAAATATAATTTATTAAGAGTAAATAAGCTCTTTACTCTTTTTAGAAAGAAATTTCCCTTCAAGATAAGACGCCGATATTTTTCTTCGTTTCTACCAACAGTATTATCTTTTACGCTCAACTTAGGATCTTTTCTCTTTGTAACGAGAAGAGGAAGAGCGAGTCATATGTTGAAGGTAATGGTGCGTCAATGAGTGATTTGTCTCCACCCAGCTATTTTTCCATGCGTTTATATTTTTTCATTCTACTACACTCTTTCTTTCTCGCATGCAATATTTGAATATTTTATATCATAAAAAAGATGTATCACGATATTAATGTTATACACGGCGTAATTATGCGTATCAATCTTATAGAGACACCAAAGTAATTATGTTAAATGTTAATAATACAGAAATGCAAGGAATTAAATTCATACAGAGAAATTGACTTAATGTTGCAATTAAATAAAATTCTTCCGTTTTGTAATCATGTAATCTGTGAGTTCTATTATTACGTGTGTAAATTCTATTATCAATTTGACAATTCTGATGACTTATTTTGTCACGATGTCACACTTTCCTATCATATCTCAAATGATTATCTCTCAAACTATCGATCGATATTACTACCGATTACTTAATCGATTATTTCTTACTTTGTCGATTTCTATTAACATGTTGCAATTTCTAATGCTGTTTAATATTGATAATAAAATTATAACGATGTCCGATTATCCCTACTCTTATCGCGAGATAACTATATGGATATATACTTCGAAATCTACCATTCCTATGAATACCGCCTCTGTATTCTGTACGAATATAAAAATAGGGTCTCCGCACACGAGGCCTGAATTATTTCTTCCGCAAAGCTGAGTGAGAAGCACCCGACCAATGGACATCCCGTTCACTTATTTACCGTGGCCCCAAGCAAACTGATCGTGGAACATGTATTGAATTTTTCATACGGACCGCCTCGTCTTTTTTCCGTCGCTCGGGTTCTTTTTAAAAATTCCTACGAGAGACCGGTAGCCTCGATTCTTTCCTGAAAGATTGAACGGTCGTTTCGCATCCACGAACGAAAGTGTTCTGTGCCCAAAATGCGCGTCGTGACACTCGTATTGCTATCAATTTCGCTATTCTGTACTTTCCAACACAGCCGCGGATACAACATTCTGGGTATTTGCCCGAGCGCAAGTTACAGCCACCAACAATCTTTTCAAGCATTGATGAAAGCATTGGCGTCTCGTGGTCATAAGGTTACCGTTGTATCAACAATTCCCTTAAAGGTAAGTACATTTTTTCCTTATATCTTTTTTCGCTCTAATCTTTTGCCTTTATTGCGAGTGACACACGTCATTTATCTAAATATCATATTGTAATCTTTTAAATGGAAATTACCATGCAAAGATATTACAAAGTTTTACGAAGAGTATTTCGGATATAATCATTAAAATATTATCTGGAATAACTGGAAACTTTCGCAGCATTTTTATATTTATTAAATTACATTATTTGAAATAACATACGATTTAAAAAAACATTGCGGTTCATTGTGTTCGAAACTTGCTACTGCAAAATTAATTTGCTCATTTTTTTTACCCACCCAATTTTACGATAACGCTTGCCTATCGTTGCTTACGAAAATTATGTTGGTACAAAGCCGCCTTGTATTCGTTAATGATTCAAAGCATTACACTGTTCATAGTTATTCTCAGTTGAGTTATTCTTCATGTTCTTTGCGATTTTAACTTTAATGACCGGTTATTTTTTTTGAACCGTTAACAGTATGTTCTCAAATCAAAATTAATACAGCTAAATCCACGTATTTAATTTGTCATTTCTAAATATGAATCATTGTAGAGAAGTTATAGATTGATAAATAAATATTTGACTTGATAATTCTTTTTCAAATTTTTTTCTTTTTCTATCGTTTCACTTTCTCCATTTCTATTCGCTTTTTCTCTGAGCATTCTTCTCTCATGTTCTCTTAGATCGTTCGTCTAACGTCTCACTCCTTTCCATCCACTGTCTCGCATAATCCTTTTCTCGCTTCCTCCTTTCTCTCTTTCTCTCTTATCTCTCTCTCTCTCTCTCTCTCTCTCTTTCTAAACTCGAGTCCAAAGTTACGCAAACTTCGTTTAGCTTCAATTTACTTCTACTAACATTTCTCTTTGCTGAATGTGTCTTCTCACGGCTTGATGGTCCTGTTTCTTTCGCGGCAAAATTAGAGATTAAATTGTTCACGTAAACTAGATAAAACCTAACTAACGAAAACATAATTGCCTTGCGCACAAACTATCGCGGTACTTTATTGGTTTTTCTTTTAAATTCGCAACAATTACTAATCCGCCATTTGAATATATTTTTTATTGATTTGTTTTATGTAATATTTCAAAATAATATACTACTTTTAGGTATATTATCTCCCGTTATTTTATTTTTATATGAAAAAAGATAATTATAAAAATATTTTTCTAATATACTTGAAATTTTTTATATTCATAATTGACATTTTATCTACTTTTTATACTCTTTACAGAATCCCCCACCGAATTATGAAAACGTTGACTTGTCATTCTCGTATATAAGAATGGATTGCACAGGCTTAAGGTATACATTTATTACGTTTCATGTAAATCAAGTGGAATCATTCATATCTAGAAAATTAATAATTTTGAAATTTATCTTTAGACATATGGGAGCCTATACATTACTCCATCAAAATTTGTTGGGAGCAAATTACTTATGCAAACGTCAATTATTTAGTCCTCCTATTAACGAACTTATAACGTAAGTTTAACATAACAATAATTAGCTATAATCCAGAAATCCACTTTAATAATTTTTACTTTTATTTCGATTTAGAATTAAATTTTGTAATTAAGCATAAAATAATCAAAAATCTATTTCCAAATATTAGATAAATCAAAATGTTAATAGTCGCATTATATAAAACTCTACAATATAAATTACAACGCGTTTTTATCGTCCCAAATAAGTGAAAGGAAAAATTGAAAACGAATTTTATAGTCTCTTACATGCTGAAACAAATCCAATTCGAATTTCCTTGTTACAGGGGCAACAAGACATTCGACGCAATCATTATAGAGCAATTATGGTTCCAATGTTATTACAGCCTCGTAAAACACTTTAACTTCCCCGTGCTGATTGGATTTTTGAGCGTGGGTAACTTGCCCTACGTAATGGATTCCGTAGGTAAGCGTGTCGTGCACGTCAAACAATTCTCGCGATTTCGGCCTAGCAATTTTTATCGCTTGCAAAAGTCACCCAGCCCCGGTAACAACTCGGGAGTGCGAGCCTGATCAGACGGCCGTTCCACAATGTCTTTCTCTACTGGGTTCGCACCGACTCCAGGTTGGCATCGGCAACGAACGTCGTTACTGCGCGCGGAAATTGACGTAAATTGTCGTTAAAGCAGAAAGTGCGAGCAATCGGAGACCGGGTCTTCGTGGAAAAGGATAGATTACTCGGTAGTGCTTTAACTTGTACCGGGCTGACCCGAAGAGCGTCGGAGAAAAGGTGGCGAGGGACGACGCGCCAGCTCGCCGCCATTCGATTCCTTTACCTCGACGTAATTGAAGATACCCGAAAGTACTCTTCCGAATGAACGTAATAGACCGTGAAATGGATCGCCATGGCTGCTACTGAAATATTTCAATTAAAGCCGGGCGAGTTTTGCGAAGGCGGACCGCGTATCGAAGTAGTAACGTTTCCCATTGATCTGACCCAATCACCGAGTTGAGTTTTCCAAGAAGTAGACGTACTGTAACACATTGCGCTTCTTTCTCTTGACTTGCGAGAAAATTTACCGTGTAATAACGTGTTACTCCACTCGTGCGAGCAGGAACAATAAAAGAAAAGTAGTTGTAAAATAAATTTGAGGAACGCATCGCCTAGTGGAGTGCCTCTATTATACCTCTATTTGCAACAAATAACTTATAAGTATAATTTTCGAAATAATTTTTTGAAAAGTAAAACTTATATTTCATGATAAATATGCCGAGTTTTGGAAGCGGCTATATATGTATATATAGTTTTCGAAATATTTTATTTTTATACTAAAAAAATTGTTTATGGTTGACAGGAAATCCAGACGATCCTAATTTTAACCCAGACATGACGTTTCCATTCACGGACAGAATGACAATCAACGAGCGTATAATCAACATCCTTTACACAACATACACAAGATTATATTATCGATACTGGCATCTACCAAAAGCTCAACGCATGGCTAACGAACTGACGCCCGGCACATCCGTTTACGACATCGACAAAAATTTCAGTCTAGTGATTCTGGGCAACAATCATGTGTTCGGTTACCCGAAGCCACTACTGCCGCATGTGATCGAAGTTCACAGCATGCATATTTCTGAAAATCCCGGTTCCTTGCCTGAGGTAAGCAATTATAACTATATTTAAAAAAGAAATAATTACTATACTGTGCGCGTAAATAGATTTGATCCATTGATCACCACGCGAAAAAATTTTACAATTATTCAGTATCGAAAAATATTAAGGTTGAAACCAAATAAATTATTAAATGCATAATTTGTAGAACCGAATTATATTGACGAATTATTTTCTATGCCGTTATTTTCACTTGCATCAAACTTCTTTTGAAGCGTATATTTACAATAAAAGACATTTTGATCATAAAATGAAATTAAACAATTTATCGAGTTAAATGTATCGACATTTCTCCCATTTGAGTGTCTGAGAGTTGATATTTTTACGCCGATTAAACCTTCGCTTCTTGTAGTTCTAAGTACGTCTCGGAAAGGCGAAATTGTGTGTCGTACGAGAATGATTTCTCTCGGGGAAATACATACCATTCTCACAGGTGACCAATAATAGTCAGTTGGTAGAAGTTTACCAACGACTCAGCGTAGCGACGTAAAGGTAAACGTCATTGCTATTTACCGCGAACCGTTCTAAGTCTCCCAAGGGCTGACAAGAAAAATATTATTGGAAGAGTATTTCGTTGAAGATCCTTCACACAGAAAAAATAACTGCGAAATCGCCTCTACATAATATTATAATAACTGTTTATGTTCTTCGGAGGGCGTCAATTGAAGAGTACATTGTCGAAAATGTTCGTTTACAAGGATTATTTAATTTTTAGCATGGATTTAGCGAGGCTGGTTGAATATATAATTAAATTAATAGTTTAATTATTAAAAGCGCGTCTTTTTCTTTTTTAACTTAAAATTACATTAAAGTTTTATATGTATATTGTATTTTAATTAAAAATATAAATTTGATTAAACATTAGCTACATATTATTAATTTATATTTTGAATCTATCACAGGAGAGTTAATTTGAGTAATAAATTTGTGTAAAAATAATTGGAAGAAATTCAAAATTAGAAGTTGTTAAATTTTTCACAGGTGCCTTTTAATTCTATTAAAATTAATTTCCTTTATTTGATTATCTTTATTGGATATCTATGTAATTTGGATCAATATTGTTTCGGAGAAAACGTGTTCCCACTCGAGTGAAGAAAAATGGCAATGAATCCTTAATAGTCTCAAAACCTCTTCTGAAAGATTATCCATCTATCGCGTTGACTCCTTGAAATAAGTACTGATCCAAATTATATGCTGATCTAAAAAACCTTCCCTATTACTACGAAGACAATACGCAAAGATAACTGCAGTTACCACATGATCCCGAACGATGTCGAGAACGGAACGTGACCGCGGCAATGTGTGATCGTCTTTATATACATGCACCAGAATGTATCGAAATCTGTGAACAGTTGTAATTAATAGGACAAAGCCTTCGGCTACACATTGTGCATATGAAACCACCATCGCCATGTCTACCATAAAAGCTAGGGCAGGTTTCGCAATTAACAAAGGAAGTTCCATTATCAGTAATATCAATCTCATTAATAGCACAATCGGTTCCATTTCTATCCTATTGCAGTAGATGCTAACGCAATTTTGAAAATACGATGTTTATATAGTAAATAAATGTATTTTATAAAACAATAATGTCTATATAGCAAAATAGCATTTAATTATTGTAACTACAATCTGCAATGAATTCTTATAAGTAGTAAGTATGAATTGTATGTTTTATGAGATATGAGTATGAGATTTCGTTAACTGTAATTGTGTTGCTTGAAAATTAATAATTTTATTGAATAAAATAAAGTTCAATAATGATTCAGAACATAGGCTAACGAACCACGCTAGTTATTATAGTTATAGTTATAGTTATGCTTTTTTCAATACTTAATATAAAATTAACATTTACTAAACACAAACGTCTCGACCTTCAAATGGGATCATCTTCAGTGTGACATAAAATATAAACTTATAAAATGAAGATTTGAGGGTCGAAACGTTTGTGTTTAGTAAATGTTAATTTTATATTAAGTATTGAAAGAAGCACTAATAACTGGTTCGTTAGCCCTATATTCTGAATCATTATTGATTTGTCGAACCTGATTACTGAATAGATTAAAATAAAGTTCATATCTCATTGCAAAATACTTTCAAATTTCTTACATATGTATCGCTTGTCGTTGGAGATACGATTTCGGTCAAAATACATCGTATTATCATATGTGTCAGAATTTTCAGTTCTCATTAAATGCAATTTTCATTACTATTTCAGGATATTCGCGAATTCCTAGATAACGCTCAGTATGGTGCTATTTATTTCTCTCTGGGCTCAAATCTGCAAACTGACCAACTACCCACTGGACCTTTGACCGCATTGTGCAACGCCCTAGGCTCGCTCAAGCAAAGAGTTCTATGGAAACATGACGGTAACATGGCTATTCATCCGACCAACATCAAATTTGTGAAGTGGGTGCCTCAACAAGCGGTCCTCGGTAAGTCTGCCCAAGGCTAAACTGACCAACTCTTTACCTCGTTCTCTTCGAAAGAAGCGGATCAACCGCCGCGAGATATACACTTACAAAATGGTTTTGATAAGAAGCATTCTATGCTGGAATTTCTTTGTGTTTGAAGATAGAAAATCGATAGAATTCTAAAAAGAATATATCGTGAGAGAGAGAACGAGAGAGAGAGAGAGAGAGAGAGAGAGAGAGAGAGAGAGAGAGAATTTACTTCATCATCTTTCAGTTTTATGTAGCTATAATTTTATCTTTACAATACAATCCACAATATTTGATTCTAATCTTAATAATAGATGCTTCGATAAATTCAAAATTATTTTTACTTTAGGAAAAATGCTAACAAATATCAAAAATTGTTGCAACATTTCGAATTTAAAAATATTTAGTAATATATAAATATAATTATATAAAATAATGATATATATGGCGAAAATGATCTTTGCGAAAGATTTATAGAGATTTAATTTAACTGCGCTTATATATATAACTCAAAAATTTAACGTTTTAGCATCAAGATATTCTTTAAAGATTAAAAAAGTCGACTAAATTAATTATAAAATCTATTATTAAAATTCTGCCTAATTTAAATGAAATTTATCGTTATCGAGTCAATACAGTAAATATCGTTAATCAATCGAGATTTCAGTCGGTCGCAAGTAATGATTACTACAGAAGGCAATTTTACTAACTTACTTTATAAGTATGTACTAAAACTTTCCAGAGCTCGCGAACGAAATGTAAAATTCCTACTTAATTGCCCGATAATGATCTCATAAGAGCCTCATATATTGCTAAAGTACTCTAATTGCTTCTTCGCTATTACCATAAATGAGTTGAGAAACTCATACTTGAACCTTTAACAATTACATCTTATTTTATTAACGTGTACAATCAGATTCATCGGATTCGTTAAGCGAAATTCAACGCAAGAAAGAAACTTCGACGATGACGATAACGAGGATTACAAGGAACGTATCAACCTAATCATCGTACACAGATATTCAACAAACTTGCAACTTTAGCAACTTTACTTTCATTTACAAAAGATGTTAATTTTCTCTGACTAGACGCTATACATTCTTCGGACGTAGTGTTATTCACGGTGCGGAATCTTTAAACAATTCAAACTCAATTAAGTAATTACGCTATGTTATATCGCGGTCATGCTATTTTCCGATACCGCCAGAGACAAGACGATTTTCCTTTATATCGAGAGACATGCGGCTGGATTCCAATCGAACAAAGTCCCAGTGATCGAAACGGTATCACTGCCACGTTTCGAAATGATCATCAAAGCTGTCTCCCGATTGAGATCGCGTTACTCGGATGTTTGAATTCGACCAACGGTTTGCTCGCTCTCTCGCGTCACATCAAAGAGAAAAGTAACGTAGAATATAAGAAAGGCCGATGCACACGTCGATACCAGGTCCTTTCCCGCCTTTGGACGCTTGAAACACGGTATTTTTGCGAAAGTCGCTTAAGGGTAAGTATTGGAATAAAAAAAAAAAATTTGCCAACACTATCGCGACCAAGGAAAATACAGCCACGGACTAGTACAGCGGAATGAAGTGAAACGATAACTCATGACGCATGCGGCGGTGAAATTCTCGCGGGAAATTCTGACAAACAACTCCTGTTGGCAGTAACGCAACTGGCTCGATGCAAATGCACAAGCGTGCACAAAGTTTTATGCACATTGATAGACAGGCAGCAGTTACCTGCACGAAGAATGTATTAGTGCTGGGAATACGAATGGTGACTAGAAGAAACGACGCAATTAAATTGAAACTTCGGAATTATCGATGTATCACGACTCGTTATGTAATACGTTTCAGCGTGTTTCATATTTGATATCTATCCTCGATATCCATTCCCCGCCTCGATATTCATGTTACACGTGATACTATAAAAATATCCTCATAAATATCCTCCAAAAATAAAATATCCTTCAAATTTAACTTTAGTAATAGATTCTTTCACTTAATTTTATGATAAGATTTTATTGTTTGAAAATATATGTTCGGTCGCTCTTTAAGGAAAACTCTCTTATTTTAATATAAAAAAGATTTTCTAAAAACTATATAAATATATAATGACAAAGAATTTCGTGCGTTTAATAACGGTTGCACAAATTTCCCGGTAAAATATGCTCTGATTGAGAAGTGTGTATCGTGTTTGTTAGAAAAAGGAATACCGGGCCGACTCAGCGCGGGCTCGGCGGTGCGCGTACGGACGGGGAAGGCGCTGCCGTGCAGAGAGGAGAGAATGAAGGCCCTGAGCCCTCGCTCTGGGCGCCCAGATCACGAACAGTTGCAAACGTGTGTGCACGGGCAGCACGTGTTTAGATTTTAACCTTGCGATTCCGAGTTATATAGTTTATTCTCGTAGAGCAAATATAAATTTCCGAAGCACATTATTCTCTTCGTTAATTTCTAACATGTTACTAATATAAAATGGAAAAAAAAAATCTCATTCCCCGGTATTCCTGGTGTGACGGTAAAAAATGCACATCGGCCGGAATTTCGTCGGAAAATTCCGCGCGCGTTGATACTCGAATGCGATCAATCGGCCGTAAAGTGCGACGCGAAAAAATAAATACGACAATGCAGACATTTTTATGAAATCTCGCGTCGCATCTCTCGGTTGCTCGTGATCAACGCTAGGACTTCCACTTTTCTCTCTCCTCGTTCTTTCTCTCTTTTCTCCATGCCTTTCTTTTTTCGTCGCGCTCTTTCATCACTGTCCCACACGCGACGCAATCCCTCGGTAATTCTCAAAAGCAAATAATCCGTAAAGCATCATTTTACGGTACTTTATGTACTTACGCCGCTTTTATATATGCAGCGCATCCCAAGGTGATAGCGTACATGATGCAGGGAGGATTGCAATCGTTGCAAGAGGCGGTGCACTATGCCGTGCCGGTAGTCGCAATTCCCTTTTTTGGGGATCAGTATTTCAATACGCGTAAAATCCTAGACGCCGGTATCGGACTGACACTGGACATCGACACCATAACCGAAAACTCCGTCGTACAAACGCTCACGGAGATCGTTGAAAATAAAACGTGAGTATGACCTAGTTCTAATACAGAATCGCGCCAGTAGCGTGACCTTTCAAAAAAAATTAATCCTGACAGCATTTTACCCTTTCAGTTGTTATTCTTGAATCATACTAATTTATAAAAGTATCTTTTACGTCTAAACAAAGCCGAATGACTTCTGTCTTTTTCTGTCGAATTCTTATATTATAAACTAGTGCACACATTATAATATTAAATTTCCCAATAATTTATAAATTTCCCAAAGTTTTTAAATATAAATTTTAAATAAATGCATTAAAATCGGGAGAATAATCGTAAACCACAGTCATTGAAAGAACAATAATTGATTAGCCGTAATTTTTGAAAGAATTATCGATTTCTGTTTAAATACTGGTCAAATAGAATACAAATTCAACATGCGATATCATGTCAAAATTGTAATTACAGGTACTTGAACAATATCAAAACGATGTCAGCGGTCGTGCGGGACGAATTGGTGAAACCTACAGACAGAGCAGTGTGGCATGTGGAACACGTATTGAAATTTCCAAACTCGAGACATTTACGATATCATGGACACGATATGTCATGGATACATTATTATGCAACGTATCTATACTTGGGTACATGCCTTACTTTATTATTATACGTCAGTCACATATTGTACAACAGAACCATTAATGTTTTTGTAAAAATTAGATGTGTAAATAATTTAAAACGATGGATGAGTAACTTGAAACGAAAACTTGATTAATGTAAATTTACGATGCAAAGTAATGAAGCAAAAATTGATATTGATCATATGCAATATAAATGAAGAAATGAATAATATATTACTGATAAAACAGAGAGATATATCTTCTTTTCCTTATATTTTCGTGTTGCATTATTATATGCTTTTCATTTATTCAAAACAATTCTTCGAACATTTGGAAAATGTTGAGAAATATTTTGTAAACTTGGAAATTCGTATTCATTATATCAATTATATAATTTAATTAGATGCGAGTGAAAAATTAATAAGAAAAGAGTAACTTGATCGAATTTTACTTTTCTGTCATTTATTACATTTTCAATAAACAATAAACGATTGTACAAAATTTCAAATTTATCGACAAAAGCTATATTCTTAGATATTATCTGTAAAAGATAATTTAGAAAAACGAAACGGAATCGCTTGCATCTACACTTTACCGACATCTAGTAATTACTTGCATCTTATACACCATGCCAATGCATGGTTTTTACAATGGATAAAGTGTCTGTATACCTATTTAATAGTACAATATAAAAAAAGGATTTATGTACATATAGGATAAAATAGTATACAATGTAGAACATAGTACAATTTCTTATATCTTAAATGAAATTCTTCTTGCTGTGTTCAGAATTGCACTTATTGTGGTACAATTTCAAATGATCCTGTACAAATAAATTCATAACTATGATCATTTTAATAATTGTATTTTAAATTCTTTTGAAAGATCAATTTGATTGCCAATTTTCAAATTACAATAAATTTAAAATGTTCTCATGTTTATTACGTTTATAAAATGTTCATAAAATAAAATATAATTTTATGTTCATAAAAAAAAACATATGTTTAATGTTCAAAATTGTACCATTTTACCTTATTCTATATTATATATTATACATATAGATTAACGCGAACAGCGGAAACATAGTTTTAAAACTTTATAAAAGATCCAGACGAAGTAAACAAACATGAATGAACAATCTACTTCAAACAAATATTGAGAACAAATATTGTCGCTTATCGTTAGTACTGTCCACTCATTTATGTAAATTTATGTATTAGTGTTTGCTTGCGCTTGTTTGCTTAGTTTGGATCAGATTGTATTAATTACAAAAAAATCGTATTTAGTTATAGACTAATCGATGATCACGATACAACATAATAAGTAATACTCAATCTTTGAACCTTTTCATATTGCCATTTCTTATCGTTATCTTAACAAGAGATGATAATAAATCTTTCTTTATCACATCATATTAAAGAATACTTGAAGAATATTAGTAATAGTGACTGAATAAAGAAACAGGGAAAAATATGTTAAACCAATGATTGATATGTGATTAGAATAGTAATTGGAATGTATCAATAGTTATTATATATGTTATATATATGGATATTAAATTCTTGACCTTATTCTTGACCTTATGATAAAGAAACATTTTTCATAAAGTCAAGAATTTAATATCTTGTTTTCTTTCTTATATCTTGTTTTATTTTTTATTTACCTGGAAGGTAAATAAAAGGGGTATTAAATCAATTTCAAGATATACAGACATGTTTAAAGTAATCCATTTGTTTCATGAAATGCTTTCGATATATCCTTTACTTTCAAATTTTCAAAGTGCAATTAAAAAAAATGAAATGTTCTTACGCTGAGCATGTTTCATTAATAACTGTAATAGTGTGATGTGTACTTTTCCTTGGTACTACACTTAGCCAAAAACCTCCTTCAGGCGTTAGACTTAAGCCGTTTTTGCCGATCTTGAGAGGTAACGGCGTCTTTTCGCAAATTTGTAGCTGGCAACGTGCAAGCAGGTGAAACAGCAAAACTTTCGTTTCTAATAACGCGAATCGATTACCTATGCACATCCTAGGACCCTGGCCGAAGGGAAGAAAAGCTCCACAGTTGAGACTGTGTTTTTTTCGCTCACCAAGAAATCGCTCGGGATCAAATTTCTCTGGCTCTTCGAAGTATTTAGGATCATGATGAAGTCCGTAAACAGGTATCCATATACCTTGTCCTTTTTTCACAGTAAATGGTTTCATCCCTGGTAATGTCGGAGGTAATTCAAAATCTTCCACACACAATCTATCCAATGCCAAACCACTTGGATACATCCTGAGAGTCTCATTGATTACTGCATCCAGATATTCCATGTTATTAATCGCTTCGTAAGGTGCTTGTCCATTATTATTTTCTAGAACCTGATCGATCTCTTTTTGAAGTCGTTCTTGTACATCTTGATTCACCGCGATTTCATGAGCGACAAAACACATTAACGTTGAGCTGCTGTCGAAGCCTCCGAAAAAGAAAGTGAATGCCTGCGCCACCATATCTTCAATACTCAGATTCGTCTTGCCATCTTTATCTCTACTCTCCATCATTAGCTGTAACATATCTGGTCGAACGATACCTTTCTCTTCTCTAGTTTTTATGGTGGTTTCTATGATATTCCGGAAAAAATTCGCTATCTTCTCGCGAACAAGTTTCATTTTAAGTATTCGTGCCAGCCAAGGTAAGGTTCTAAATAAATAGAACTTTAAAACGAGAAGAGCGCTGAAAACAGTCACCTCCTTGCCGTATACATAAAACTCATTCTCCGGATTTCTCATGGAATCTACACTGACACCAAAAGCGCAAGTAGCGATTACGTCGTTTGTATACCTCGTAAAGACGTCTTTCATTTCCATCATCCTCTTCTCCGGTGACAATTGTGCCAAATAATTACTAAAGTCGATACCATAATCCGACATCAGTTTGAACATATTTTTCATCTTACTAGACGTGAAGGCCGGGCTCAATATAGATCGCGTCTCTCGCCATTTCTCACCGCTAAGAGCGACGAGATTTCTGCCGTAGAATGGATCTTGACTTGCATCCACAAAACGACGATGATCCATGAACATGTCGAAATGTTTTAATGTAATAGCTTTAATAAGCTCGGGATCACGAAGCACTATGAGTGGTGTAGTCAAATCATACATGCCAACGTATTTGGCGTCAGAATGTAAATCGTACGTTGCCTTCACATGATCAGCAAGGGATTTCCTTTTAAATAGCGTCGGTCCCATGTTTCCCAATAACGGCAGAGGTTTTGCATATGGTATTCCATGTTTTTTAAAAAAATTCAAATCTTTGAAGAGAAAGTAATAGAGACCTAAAGTACCCGCTATCACTGACAAAATAATGTATATCATACTGATAATACACGATTACTTTAACTGAAATTAAAAAATAAAAACAACACTGCTACTCAAATATCAGTGTTATTAAAGTGTCGACGAATTGGCCCAATACGATATTACACGTCAAACTGTAATGCTCAACTGCTGCTGCAATGACTAATGTATCTCTTATATACGTCGGATGGAGAGCTATATTGCGCAATATGATGTAAAACGTACCTAGTTATTTCCAAACGTTGATACAATGGCATTAAATATCACATATAACGAAGGCGTGTATTTTAAACATATAGATACATGTTTAAATTAAAAAATAATTAATATTTTGTAATAAAGTAATACCCTATAATAATATAAGTAATATATAATTAATTAATAGCCCTTTTTTATTCTAACATTATTTTTTCCATATAATATTTTTGCAGTATATAATTAATTTTTATTTCTGATTTTTAATACAATCGTTTGTTGTTTAAGCTATTTTTAATAATACTCTCATTTGCATAGTATTTTATTTATCGCAACTTAAAAATTATAAAAATATTTCTTGCAAAAGTACAAGAATGCAGAGGAAAAGTATAAATGCAACACAGAAATAATATTCAATCTACTAATCATCTTTTTAATACTTTTTTTGCCTAAAAATGTTTAAAAGATAAGAAAAATAATAGAAAAATAATCTTAAGTATTATAAATATTCCATGCTATTATCATTTCAGACTACTCATCCATTTGTTTTTTCCAAGACCTGGTCAATTTCATTTTGAAATTTTTTGTATATACCTATTATGATTCGTGATTTCATAAACGACAAAAGACATTAATGTCGAATGCTATCGAAACCACCAAAGAAAAAGATACAAATATCTGTGCTATCATATCATCGACAGGCCATATCCATCTGGTTCTCTTTACCTCTGTTTTACATCATGCAGCATTTCAAAATGAACGATATCATTGTCATCTCTAGTTTTTAAGATATAGATAGTTTCTCTAGTTGAAATATTTATGTTTTTTTAAGTAATTCAAATTCTTGAATAGAATTAAAAATAATAAAGACTTAGAGTACTCGCAATTACCGACAAAGCAATTATACAGGATGAATATTACTAAATGTCTCACAGGATGAATATTATTAAATGTCCCATTTTTATCATGGAATCTTTTTTGTAAGGATATTTTTAAATTCTCGCACATTTTCTTCACCTTTTATTTCGACCATTTTTAAGCGTTCGTCTAATTAAAAATCTTTCGACCATCAAGAATACTCTCGTATTTTTTACGCTGAAATGGTGACAGTAGACGAGTCGCGAATTAATGATCAATTTAAATTAATATATTAGCTCAATAGAGGCTAGCTAAATTTAAAATCTAGCACTCACCCCGACGAACTGCAATCGAGCTCCATAAGCGGTACCAAAACTCCAGTTTCGCAAAATTTTCCTCGACGCCCTTTGTTTCCCTCGACGTTGGATGCACACTCGCGACGCGATATGTACTTAAAAACGGAATTCATCAGAGACAAAAAGTTCACATCATGATAGATATCGCAGACGATAAAACACGCGGAAAACCGTCCCTTCGGATGTCGCGATCCTTTGCCGTTTATAAACAAAACTATCCGTAAGCGGGTTTAATACAACGATTCGACAAGTTCATTGCGCTCGTTTATCACTATACGGATGTTATACGCGCGTAACTCGAATCGCAAAATGGCGGCGCATCTTCGCGTCTTTGCGCCACAAACGCGCGCAAAATTGGCGATCGCGAAACTTGTCCGTCCGTACGACGTGGATGACGAAATTTCCGTGAAAAATTCCTCGCCTCGCAGCTCTCTCGACTGCTTCGCGAAAAGTCTGAAAGAAACCTCAATTCAGTGTGTGCACACACGACGAGTAAAGGATTAATTCACTCTTTATTAGAATTAATGTCTTACCGCGTTGCCGTGGAACTGTCATTTCTCGTTCTTCTTCTTCTTGTTCTTTCGAAGCGTACGGCACTCTCGCGACGCGATTAATACCGAGCACGTAATAACGATCGACCAACACTCGCGGTTTACCTCGCGCGATACTTATTACGACAACGTTCCCGCGTTGAATTGCAGCCGCTGCAATCGTAACGCGCATGCGCGCGAGAACATACGATACTCGGAGCCACGACGACCGCTCACGCGAAATTTTCAAGACTGCCGTACGCGAACTTAAACATGACGAGCATCTTCGGGATATTGCTGCACTAAGCAAACTCACGATTCCTATAATATTGAACGCGACGAAATCGCGGCGTGCCGCGCGCGGAAGTAAGGACTATTCCACACTGGACGCGACGAGCGATATCCAACGAGAACTTCGCTTTTCTAAACGACGCTTGGAAAGCAGAACTCTCATTGGATATCGGTCATCGCTTGTCGCCCATCGTGTCCAGTGTGGAATATCTCTAAACGGAGCGATTTTTTGTATCGCCGAGCGTGCGCGAGATACTCAAAGCCATTAACAAGGCGTTACTGAAGACCGGCAACTACAACTAGAAATTTTTGCACCCGTAAAAAGTTGAGAATTACCGACACTTGTGTTCCAAAACTCATATCGACGAAATATTAAAAATATAAAAAAGATGTTTTTAAGAAACTTTGAGATATTGTCTGGGTAGTGTCTTATCAGTATAATATCCCTTATCAGTAATTTAACTTTTATTATTATATCTCTTATTATTGTTTCCTCTTCTGACTGTAACATTCCTGAAGCAGCTTAATAATCTTTTAGACATTTTAAAAGATGTTTCTCTCGACACTTTAAAATTAAAGTGAACATTTAATTCTGTATAAAGTAATATATTAATTAAATATAAAATTTGCCTGCCTTGTGTAATAGCTGGTAATAATAATTCTAATAGGAAATTTTTATGGCATTCTTTTAGACTTTCCATTTTTTACAATTCTGATCTTATGTAAGTAAAATAAGTCTCATATTCTTATTTCGGAATTGAACATCTTCCGATTTTAAACTCATAATTATAAATAGGTCATAATTAAATAGTTTTGAATTCGTAGAATTAAACAGACTCTGTTATTCCGAACTTCTTAAAGTAATTGTTAAAACAATACCGTTACCGGCGTGATAAAGACTGATAAAATGGCATTTTTTGCCATTGTTGTGTCATGAAAAATTATACGTAGATTATAGCAATGAAAATACAAATAAAAAAAAATGTATTGTATCATCGATATACATATATACATTTATCTGCGAAATAGATATAATACATCATAAAATTAATGTTAAATTGTGAACTACTAGTCCAAATTTTAGCAGTTATCTAAATTTTTACGTAAGACTATCTTCAGTAGCACCTGGTCGATGCTGTACGAACGCAATGCGATTTGCGAATCTGTCACATGGTAACATCTGGTCATACAGAACAGAGAGAGAGAGAGAGAGAGAACATTTGGAACAGTTGCTGAATGCATCCCGACAAGTCGCAATCAACGAATATTTAAGTATATTGAAACACAAGAAATGTCTTCGGGACACGTTTTAAACTAGTATTTTCTCGTTTGTGCGTTTGGATAAAATATTTCATTTTGCTTTATTATTTTTAACAACACCGGTGAGCCAAGCGTGTCTACTTTTATCAAATTTTTTCGAAGAATATATAATAATAACAGAGTATATAATAACAGAGATAATAACAGAGCAAACCTTCACACGCAATATGACCACATTAAGCGGATTTATAGAATTCTTCCAGAAAGGCAAGGTAAAAAAGACTGTTGATTTGTGGCGATTTGATTAAGGTAGTCTAACCTAGAATTGATTTTCGTTTGAAACCTACAATAACTTTTTCTTTTTCTTAATTATTTTTATGTAATATTGCTTAATTGTATATCACGTAACATATTGTACAAATCAATTTGTATTCTTTGTATTTTACAATTGTTAAAGAAATGCAATTACATGTTTATATGTATTACACGTATAGACGTTTAGGCCGAAGAAAAAGTTTGCTCATGGAACATTGCGTTACTCTTTACATAAGCAAGCTCAAGCTTCTCTTAATTCTGGGATCAATCTGAGATCTGTCGTCAAATTACCTCCTGGAGAAGATATGAATGACTGGATCGCCGTTCACGGTATATGAAATATTTAATAGCACTATAAAAATTTAAAATTGTATGTGAAGATTTTCGTTAAAAATATTTTCTTGACCGTTACTTTTATATTATATTTGATGAGAAAAAATATTTCAAATATCTCAATTCTATCTTATTTAAAAAATGCATCTTTACATGGAGAGAATATAATAATTATATATTTGTTTTTCTTTTGTTTTAGTTGTGGACTTTTTTAATCGAATAAATCTTATATATGGTACTGTATCCGAGTACTGTGATTCAGCGTCTTGTCCAGCAATGAGCGGTGGAGCACGTTTTGAATATTTGTGGGCAGACGGTGAAAAATATAAAAAACCAACAGCGTTACCAGCACCACAATACGTTGCCCTTCTTATGGATTGGATTGAAACTCAAATCAATAATGAAACAGTTTTTCCAGTGTCAACAGGTTTGGTATTTGTTTTATAATTTGTTTGATTTAATCTTGTTCTCTGTATCGAGAAATATATTTTATTACAGATGTGCCATTTCCCAAAACATTTATACCACTATGTAGAAAAATCTTGACACGCCTCTTTAGAGTTTTTGTTCACGTATATATTCATCATTTTGATCGCATTGTAGCAATAGGAGCAGTAAGTATATCAGCAGGAATTCTTTTAATATTTGATTATATTACAGAGATCCTTAAATAGGTATATTATTATTTTAGGAAGCACACGTGAATACATGTTACAAACACTTTTACTATTTTGTAACAGAATTTGATTTAATTAATCCTAAGGAATTAGAACCGCTAGCTGAAATGACTGCCAAAGTTTGTAAGGATAGTATTTCTCCTACTCAAAGTACAGCACCATCAAGCAATCAAGGCAGATAATTGTTTTGTAGTCACATTTGACAAAATTAATAATTAAAATTGTACAATAATAGAATTTCCAGACAAAGAGAAGAAAACTGTAGGCTCATTTCATATGAAGACAGAATATGTTTGTGACAATTTACTAACTATATATCATTTTTTTTAAATTGCTATAGGAAATATCAATAACGTTTTAAAAGGATGTCTTATTGTAAAAATCATTTTTTAAATATTTAATTCTAAAAATGAGAGAAAAGTGATGATATGAGTATTTTATTTTTACAAAATTTTTTCTCTGATTATACTCTAATACCTAAAGTAAATATAAGAAGTGCAATTTAATAATCTGTCATTGCATATGTTGCCTAAATTAATTTCTAATGTATTTCTAAATTTAATACAACAAT
>JAJVSH010000043.1:921184-1074655 GCA_021460005.1 Tetramorium alpestre | reverse complement strand
CTTGTATTCGGCGGAGGGCCGAGCTAATACGGCTATTTTTAATCTCGATAACTATTGCGAAAATTGCAAAATGGTAGAGGACTTTTCTACTCAGTTTCGTCCGCTCTACCGGCTCATGAAATTTTGTACAACAATTCTAGGACACCCTGTATACAAAAATATATATGTAAATATAAATCTACAATAATTTAAAATTAATTTAAAAATTAAAATATGATATTAACATTTTACATTTTTTATAATTATATTTTATTAAAATTAATAGCTTATCTTCTAGATGATTTATAGCATTAATTTATGTGTTTTTCATCCAATACTGTTTTTTATATCGGTTATAATAATATCTTTAGAAAATAAAATAAATTTCAGACTTGATTATAAAGTGTTAATATTAATATCAGTATATACCAAATATTTCAAATATGCATGTAATACAATGTATTGTATAATACAGGTGAACTAACGACTAATAAATTATTTTATTAAGTAAAAAGTAATTTTATTAATTTGATAATTAAAGAAATAATCAAAAATAAGTTTTATCAATTTATATTAAAACAAATCTTGATTAATTTATTTAATTCTATAACGATATTTGAAGACTGATATATTTTGTATGCAAGTGTAATTACATGAAACATTGAATGACGTAACGCAGTCTATCTTTTAGACACAGACAGTTTAATCGGCAACGAGCCATAGGTCTACATGATAAGCTATATTCGTCTGCTGATAGCAGAATAATTTGCACTTCTTGGACAAATAACAGCAATTAAGCATGCGTTTATACTATGCAGCAATGTACAATTACAATCTGAATTTTCAATATAATTTTTATAACTTTATAATGGATGATGGTTCCTTAGAACATTCTAAAATTTTAATATGTTGATTGATTATTATATGTATAATTGCAAATTAATTGAAATATTTATTCTGTAAAAAATTAGTTTATAAATCTATATATACATATATATGATAAATTAAAATAACGCATGTATAGCGTATTATGGGATTGCGCATTTATACGTCATAATCTGATTAAACATCTGACTAAACATTTTGATGCTATATTTACCTTCCCATAGGAAAGAAAGAGTTATATCGTACAACCAAGCTCGGGGCACTGCTCCAATTTATTGATTCCCTTCGGTCGTAACATTTATCGATCGAAATGCACATTAAGTCTTTCATACGAGCAAACCTCCGAATAGAATGTCAGGCTACTTATTTTCTTCGTTCGATATCCGTTAACGAAATATCGCGATGACACGTGTTTCATATGCAAATTAATATTACATACAATATTCCTCATATATCTCTCTGAAAATAATTATGAGAAATAAGAGAAATTGGTAATCTTTAAAAAACCGTAACTGTAAAAAAAATTTTAGAAAGCATTATATTGTTTATTTTTTAAGTAAAGAAAATTAAAGAAGAAAGATACTAATACAAAGAAATTTATTAAAAAGTGATGAGATATCACATATTTATAATATTTATACAATAATAATAATAATAATACTAATACATTAAATAGAAATTAATATAAATTAAATAGAAATATTATGACTATAATATTCTTTTTGCGATAAATCACATCCTTACAAAAATTCAATTTTATCATATATTTTCATATAGAAGCAAAATACTGATAAAATTATGCTTATTTGTTGAATTATTTGATGATGAAAAAACTCCAATGTGAAAACATAGCAACGCTGTTAACCAATATAGTCAAGTATAGATTACATATACATATAATTTAATAAGGAATATTAATCACAATTTCAGAAATATAACGTTGCCAAGCAATCGGTAATTTTCGAACATAAAACAATAAATTATTTATATTTTCTAATAATATTAACAATATTATACTTCAGAATTAAAAATTGACATCCAATGTTATCTTTTTATTATAAAACAATTTTTATAAATTATAAAACAATCTCTTTCATGTTATTAAAATAAAATAATTATTAATATAAAATATTTTTGTTTTGTATGTCAGTGTTGCTAATACATAAGGAAACGTATTTCTTTGGTCTCCCGCAAGTAAACGATCATGTTTCTTCTCCTTTTTTATTATTTCAAAATGCTTTTTTATAAATAGCTTTTTATAAATACTTATTGAGAAATGCATATATCTATTATATAACAATACATGCATTGTTTACTTGATGATATTATACAAAGTGTTATTATACTAATAATTTTGTGAAAAATTTGTAAAAATGACAGCCTTATCATGTAAACTTCAATAATTTAGAATTTTTATTATCTATAGGTCTTACAATGACGTATAGATTCTCTTTGAAATATGCTGAATCGAGTGTATATCTATAAAATGACATGAATAACATACAGTAAACATTTTTTGAGATACAATGTTTAAATCAGATACATCGAATAGAACAGAATTAAAGTTTAATTTAATTAAATTAAAGAAAGAATTTGAATTGAACAGATTGTATTACAGTTGTAACATAGTCTGCATTACATTGAGAGGATGATACTGATTTGATAGTGCGGTGCCCTTGCAACATATGTTCGTCGACGCTTTCGATCAATTTACACTTTATATAAAAGTTGTAAAAGGAGGAAGTCAGTTATAGACCAGCTGTTAACTTCAGTCTACGTAATACGTATCAATCGAAATGGACGGCAGTCCATTGACCGTTCTCTGTCGTTTCTATGAATAGTAAAATCAATATAGGGTTCACGAACTCTTATAAGCAGCGTAGACAAGTTCTCGGATGAGGACGCGCGACGCGAGGTTGATTATAATTCAGAAGGTGAAGGATTACTGATATTTGCAGCGAAAAAAAATCACAAAGAGATGAATGATAGCTTCTAAAGATTTATTAACAGCGACTTCGACTTGCGATATTTTCGAGTTACGCGGGAAGATATAAGTTCACAGATATTATTATATTAATATATTGTATTGATTAAATTTAATATCATGTATAAGTTTATACTTATGTAAGTAAATCAAATTTTTTTCTAAAACATATTTGCTGTACATTTTTAACTTCTCATTAAAAATTTCTTATAAAATAATCTGTAAATGTATAAATAATAATAAAAAAAATGTTTAAAATGTGTGGCCCATTAGCTCAGTTGGTTAGAGCGTCGTGCTAATAACGCGAAGGTCGCGGGTTCGATCCCCTCATGGGCCAAGCTATTTTTTTTCTTCTTTTTTAACAAAATACTCAAGAATGAATATTTCTATTTTTGCAAAAAATTTTAAAAGGTGAAGGTCATGTTAAAAGCACTGTTGCAAGGATACAGTAAAAAAAAAACAGTCAAAAGCCGGTATTTATAATCAGTTACTATTTCAAAATCGTCTTAAGTAATGTCTTAAAATGCTAATGTGATTGGTTTATAACCATATAAAATGCTAATGTAATTGGTTCATAATGGCATATAAACTACTTTAAAATGATCTTAAACATAAAAATTAATTATGAATACCAGCCAAAGAGAACCATTTGCTGAGAGTGTCATATTATTATTGTTGCGAAAGTCACGGGTTCAATCCCTTCAAGATCCATGTTATTTTTTTTTGCAAATTGTTTAAGCAAGACAAAGAAGGTATTATTATTTTTGCAAGAGGAAAAATGAGATTATATTGAAAATCCAGTTGCACACTATTATTGTCGCAAATGTCGCAGGACTAAGCCTCTTATAGTCCATATTATTTCTTTTCTACTAAGAAAGTATTTACATAAAATATTATCATTTTTTAACAACTAAATGTTGAAGTTATGTTAGTTAATAGAAAACATTGTTGGAAAAGTGCACTAACAAGAAGGCCTATTAGCTCAGTTGGTTAGAGCGTCGTGCTAATAACGCGAAGGTCGCGGGTTCGATCCCCCCATGGGCCAATTTTTTTTAAATGTATGTAAATAATATTATTTTTATTAGTGATTAGTAAAATATAGAAATTATGACAAAATATTTCCATTTGTTAATTTTTTACTACTGTTTGCTTTTAAAAATATTTCTTTTGCTCTAGTAAAGTTACGAGAGACTCGATAGCTTAATATGAAGTAATTTTTTAAAAACTAAAGCAAAAAAATTAGTTTTAAAAAATAGCGAAAATTTAACAAATAATTTTCATATCTTATTCGTTACGCTGTGATAATTTGGCTCATTGTCAGATATAGCTAATATAACAGGTGTAGGTTTTAAAAAACTAAAATCGATAAGACGAATTTCTTTTTCTTTATATTATTCTTTATGTTCTTAATATCCAATGTTTAATTTATAAATAACATAGATTTATATTAATTCAAATTAATAATTCATAAATATAATAACAAAATGAGTATGCGCAGGATCTTACAGCCATCAATTGTCATTTTCTAACATATCGATTTGGAAAAATTATATTTAAAAAAGAGACTTGAGCGACGATTTTCCTTCTCAGAATATATTCTATGCATAAAAATACACAAAATTTATAAAATAACAGGAAAATCGGAGGAGAGAGCGTTATACTGTATATTTACCATAATAGTTTTATTTTATTGTTACCAACAATTCATTCGTTCCAAATATTTCTGCTTCGAGTCGGTAAGGTAGATATTTTCAGTATGATATTTTCGCACTTTCCGCCCGCCGCATCTGCAGATGCAAAATCTGCAGAGTGGGGGTGGAAGAACATACCCGGGCAGCCACCTGTCGCGCGCATGCGCAAGTCTCGCATCGCGTAGCGTAGGACACCTTGCCGCCTGCACTGCACAACCAACAACCGTCAGTGTAAATCAAAATGGCGTGCGCGATGACGGTCTGCGGCAGTTAGTAGCGCGTTTTGGCTCTCGTACTCGCATTTCTCTGAACAGAATGCCCGTGATAATGTGATCCTCGTGACGTGACACGCGTCAAGAATCGTGGCGACTGCGGGAGGGTTCATCGCGCTTTTTTTCCTCTCTTCTCAACACACGCCGAACATCCTTCGTCCAGCGCGCGACTGGAGCACGTCGAGCATTCTCCTGTCTCCGGGACGAATTAACGAGAGGGTGACAGCGAGACGCGAGATCTCCCGCAGTTAATTGTAAGTGTCAAGCGATCATTCACGCGTCGATACATTCGTTTTGCGCTTGGCCGCGCGACGCGACGGTTGCAGCGCGTTATGTGCCCAACGTGCGCGAGCCGGAGCTAGCCGTCAACGTGACACATCGACGTAAATATTGGCCGCCGCCGCACGCCTATCGACTCGCATGCGTCTGGTGAAAAGCAAAGTTTCCGCGCTATTTCGCCCACGGATGGCTTACGTAAAGCGCAATTGTGTCGTAGACTAATGAAATAAAATCATGGTAGTTTCCCCGCCGTAGGTATGTTGGACTCTTCCTCCTGGGAGTGAATTTAAGTACTTGAGAGAGAAGAAAGCCGACTCTCTTTCCCTATTTCGGAGCCTCGCTGCTTTACAAAAGCAGGCAATTATTAGCGAAATAAATTTTATCTTGAAAAGAAGATAAGGCGATGTTTGACAAACTCTGTCTGAACTTTTTGTTTTCTTCGATAATATGTTTTCGCGACTCGGTGCGCGGCTAGAAACGCCATGCGGAAATGCCGTGGAAATAATGCAGATATTACAAATGAAATTCAGTTTCTGTTGTAAAGCTCGTTAGCATGTTACACGTACATTGAACGCTCCAATCTATTACCTTGACTTCTCGCTCCAATTTGCAACGAGAAACGAGAAATAATCGTGAGTTGATTAAATATCCTATAAATATTGAAATTGCGCTTCACACAGCTCTCGCTTCCCGGGATTGTGCCGGGATTTTCCTGGAAATCACATCGTCGCGTATTGATTTGCCCAAGTGCACAACGTTCGTTAAAAAACATGACACGCGTCGAACGCAGCTATCGAGAACTTCGGGAAACTTGTGTGGGACACGCTACGAGTCCGTCAATATACTCGAGGATAAATCGCGAAACAATACCCCATACAGCTCGTCGCGCATTCATCCCGGAAGTGCGTCGAGGCGCATTATCTTCCAATATCTTTGAATACTTATATCGCAGAAGCGAGTTGTCGACTTTGTGCGACGCGTTCATCAAATTGCAGAGGATAATAATCAAGCGACGAACATGAAAAATCCCGAAAGTCACAATCCTGAAATATCAGAAATGAGACAATTATATATAATTTTTTGGAACATTATCACATATTCCTCAAATTTCGAAATTATGACTTTTCACAGGACATTATAGTGTTTTTTGAAATTTCAGCATATTTGTTTCGGGACTTTGCAGGTCCACCATCGACAGTCCACGAATCGACAGATGTAGGCGACAGTTTTTTCTTGTGCGGATTAATTGCCAATAATTAACATCAACATGAATATTCGAAAATCTAATCTTTCCCCGACAAATATTTAATACGTATACATGTTAGGATCGCATATTTAATAAAAAACAAAAAAGCTTCCTTGCGAAGAGGCAATACATAGAATTTTCAGTCGAAACTTTTCATGATTGGCTGTGCCATCATCAATGTTGATGACGCTAAAACGAGCGGTTTGCCCGTAAGACGCATTCACACGTGTCCGTGAAATATTTGCCTCTCACGAAAGGAAGGACGTATGGATGTACGAACGTGAGATTTACAGACGACTGAGACGAGTATTTGCACCAAGCATATTTCACGAGTATAAAATTTAATGTAGAACCACTCGTTAAAATTGAAAGTTAACATTCTTTTAAACGTTTTCTAGAATCCAATGAGATTAGACACAATATGCAGAATCGAATATTGCGAAATTTTTATTTCAAGATAAAAATAGATAAATTATTCTTATTTCCTTAATATTTGATTCGATAATTTATCCCTATAGCAATAAATGTTCAAATATCTTGGATTTTATGCGAACGATAGATTAGGAAATATATGTATTCTTTTTTAAAAAGAAGATAAGATTAGACTATCCTTATTTTTATTTATTTTTGTTTAATAGATTCGTTACTTTTTTCAGAATTGTACAAGTGTGGCATTAAGAATAAAATTTATTAACAGAAATGTATCGTATTATGAGTTTTAAAACGTTTATAAGCATTAATATCTTTAAATCATTAAATATTCGTAATTAAAAAAATTTGTAAAGTTACATTGTGTTAGGTTAGGTTAGGTCATCGAAAGACAAAATATTATTACTTGCATTATGATGTTTTTATTATAGTTATATTAATATAAAATATTGAAAGTACCTTTTATTTAATGATTTTGATGATTTAATGATTTATATGATGATTTTTATAATTCCAAATGTATTGTTTAAAACTGTTTCACAATTAATTGGTCTTGGTCGCACAACGGTTACACGTCTGACTATGAAAAGAAAATTCCAGAATTGAATCGCAGCTGGATTAGAGCCTCTCCCCAATCCTATATTTTTGTGACTCATTGCACCTTGACGAGCCCGAGTGTATCGTTCACGAGGATTACGCAACGTAACCGGTTATATTCGATGCCTGAGCGTATGCGATGTATCATGTCAGAAAAAATAAAAAGTAGATACTGCGTAATTTGTTTTTAAATCAGTATCGAAGACTAGGAATATTTATTACACATAACACCTATAACTCGTTCGTAAAATCACAATGTATAGTATAATTATTCTCTCAACTATGTGTATGTGTTTCTCCAATGTCGTTTGCGGTCTTCCTCAGGTTTCCGTCGTGAAGCTCGCGAATTTCCGCACAGGAAGCGTCTATTTCCTTCGCTCGTTGTCATACAAACGACTGAAACAAAGCCGAGATTCGGTTTACTTTGTTCATATCTACTCTTATTCGTGAAGGTTGAATTGCGTTGGTTGGGACTGGTCAGGAAATGCCTTGTGGTATCCGTGAATCGAGGAAATGTTGTTAAATGAAATGAGTTACTACTTTCCTATTTCTGTCGAATCACTTCGAGTTCATACGAGCATGAAGCTGTCGGTGATATCGCGCAAACTTTTCTACAAAAACGAACAAACTTTACAATATTTCTTCCTACTAGTTTAATATAACAGAAAAACATCTAAATCTGTCATTTCTGTCGCTGTTACTATTATCGAGAAATAAACATCCGGATAAGATTACCACATAAATGCAGTTTGAATAAACAAAATATCATATTTATGTGTGACATTGAAACGATATAACGATAAATATACTTTTTGTAATGCATTCAAACACTATCGAACTTTCATCAAACGATTTTAATTTATCAAACTCTTTCAATTGTTTTGCAAACAGTTTTCACGTAAGATCCAGTGATGTTATCATTTCCTCAAACGCGATTTCCTTTCCGCGTCATGTTATCGAACGTGGTTTGCAAGACAAGAAACTCCTTTCTTTCTTTCGGCTCCTTTCGTTTATCTCGGCTTTTCTTCGCGCGCGAAAGAGAGTGGCGCGTGTTACCAGCCCGTCGAGGAAACGAGTCAGCCATTCTCTTTCTCATAATACTACTTTTGCACGTTTTGAAATAACAACGCGCGAGCGCGCGTGAGAAGGCTTTATTTAGCAGTTGTAAATTTGCTATTGTACGCCGTACATTACGGTGCGAGAGATGCATCAGATTTTCGTCGACGAAAGCGGGTGTATATGTATACGTGCATATGTATGTAGTATAGGTCATCCTGCTGATTAAAAGATACCTATCACGAGAGCTTTGTGCCGCGTGACCTAGAGAAGCGCAACTAGTAATCCTATTAAATGGGTAGTTCGTCAAGCATTATGACCAAGTTGTCTATATAAAGTTGTTCATATTAAGGTTTATATTTACTCTCACGCACACTGGCATATGAAATTCTGCGTATAACTCTCGCTTATCTGTATCTTACTTTCCGTGATATTCTTATAAGAATTTTCATTTAACGGCACAAGATAAAAAATGATCAATTTTTCGTATGTACGCAGAAAATAATCGCGAAAATATATATGTGAACGATTGTATGCGTAATTATATTGATTTCGATACCGCGAATAACATTTTTCTCCGAAATATGTGCATCCGTGTCGCAGATCCGCGCTAATTGCGACACCAGGACTTTGCAGTAGCATGCCACTTAAACGAATCTTCGCACCTGCATATATGTATTAAACATACATATGACGTTGATATAACTCTATATGTTCGCAAACACATTCGCTGCTCTTTAAATATACATTCGGATTAAAATTTTTTTCTGTAAATTCTACTTTTGTGACAAAAAAAAATAATTTAATATACGAGAAACGTCGCCTCTTCAAAACATTTTATTCTGCCCTGTCGAGAAATTAATTCATAATATGGCACAAACATTTTAGATCGTCATCTAAAACGAAATAAATGAAAATAAATAAATGTAACAATATAATATACATAAATTCTCGAAATACAATTGTTTAAAAAATTAATAATTTGGATCACACATGTTTTATAGAACATTTTACCGCTTTTATTATTTATACACTTATTTTAAATATAAAATTATTTAAGACTATTGCGCACGAGCATGTTGCAGAAATAATAAAAGTTTTAAAAGTTCTTTCATTAATTTATTGTGTTACGTATTACTGGTACGTAATATTACATGGTGGCAATTGTTATCTATTGTTGAAAATTATATAGGATGTTAACTTCGTTAACCTACTTTGGAAAGCTCTCGTTAAATCATTATAATATAATATAATGACTAAATTAAAACGGAATAGGCAATAACTTCGAAGGGTCGGCGTGTCACAGGTGTCGCTAATTTCGACTACTGTTACACACGTCGATTTTATCAGTAATATTCTTTTGTTTTGCGTTACAATTTTATAATTAGATTATATCGCACCTACGATACGGACTTATAATAAACGACTACGAAAGCGAATCTTTACTTTCGCCGATTTTACAACACGCATGCATGATTAGTGTAGCTGCAGACGTGCTTTCGCTCTCGCAAATAGTATATGCGTTACAATTTATTATCTCCCTCGTAAGGGCGGAGGAGGGGGAATAGAAATCGCGAGTACACGCAGTACAGACGGATTACGTGTTCAGCTATTTTTTTATCCTTCCTATCTTTTTTACTTCTATGGTTTCTTCGCGTCTAACGGAATATTCCTTTAGAATTGTGCGCCTGCCGTGTCGGCGAGGTAACAAAATCGATGCGTCAGCTAATATCACTTAAACGTCAGTTAAGTAATGATAACTGGTAATAGCGATCTTTAATTGTACATATTAAGCCATATCGCTGTCGGTATTGAACGTCTCATAAAAAGTTCTTACGTAGACTTTATGTAGAATAAAATTTAACGTCAACGCTTCGTGCATTATTCTTTAATCAGTTAGAAACTGTTTTTTTTTTTTCAACAAAGATGTAATTTATAATTCACCTACACAGTTATTTTTATATAATATCGTAATATTTTTGTATGAAATATTTACAAGAAACACTTTTATATTTTTAATCTTTGTAATCCGTTAAATTATCTCTTTTAATGTATCTTCGATAGAGCGACGTTAATGATTGGATGATTTATATGCAACATTCTCAAATAATACACGTTGCATATAAATAATATGCTTTCATGATAAAAACTATGTTTGCTAGAAAATTGACATTGCTTCTCATGCTATTCAAGTAGCAAGAGATAACTGTATATCGCTTTTATCTATTAAGTATCCATCTGTTCGCGTTAACGTAAACAAACCTCAATTGAAATGCATTGTCCAATTTAATAATAGATACACTTAACGATTTTCAATAGAATCTATAGTCCCTCCGTTCCATTCTCTGTCGATTATACTTTCAAACTTTTTAGTTAGAGCTCATTAGCAATCGAGATTATCCCCGATATAATTAATTTAATTACAAAATTGTTTACTATAAATACAATTATGTTAATGAAATCTGTTAATACATCAACAAAGAGATATGTCGGAGAGTGAGATAATCGATAGCATGTCAAAGGGAGTGACATTATAATTATAATATTTTACTACCTTATTCCGCATTTAATATCAATTCAGCCCTCTCCCTCTCTTTCTCTCTCTCATTCGCTATTTGTAATTAGCTATATAATAATCTCTAAAACAGGGCGAGCGTGACTAATGTTCCGAACCAATAGACCGAAGCAATCTATTAGACAGCAGCATGGTAAATTATGATTACAAATCGTAATCATCGCTAATACTATAGATAAAATTCGGCCGTCATGAGCCAAATATATTATAATATTATTATAAATTAATATTTGGAATTCGTACCGCGCGGCTAATTTTTGCTTTTCTGAGTTCCACTTTCGCGGTCGATAAGACTGTAATTGCCATTCGAATGAACTCATTCGAACTTTCGATCGTCAATAAAGATTTCATCTGTACTTTCTTTCTTTTACGAAGCGAATTTGACCCACAAAAATATTTTGTATATCCTGTTAACAATATACAAATGGCAATCTCAATCAGTTCATCATTTTCGTACGAATTTTTCCATGAATTGTTATTTTTACAAACCGAATTTACAGCAACGATATATAGATTTTAATAGTGCAGTGGATTAAATATAGATACTTGCAACATACGATCAAAATATTTCAATAGATGTTTTTGAAAATAGACGAGAGAAAAAATTTAAAAAAATCTCTAAAGTCATTTTCGTACATTTTTCGTGACAAAAGCTGATGCAAACCATAATGAATCAATTAATAATGATCAAGTACGAATTGCGAACAGTATGGAAAATCTGGTGAAATGACACAAAAGAAATCAATAGATTAAAATTATTTTTATTTATTTGACGAAGAAAAAATATATAGAGTGACACCGATTGCTCGGGGAACGATGTCGCTCTCCAGAGTATTGCAATGGCAAACGTGTATGAAAGACAATGGATTCCAAGAACACGTTTCGTGGCAGGTGAAACTGTTACAAAGAATAGGTCAGATTGTCTGAAAATCTACACCGTAGAAATCTCTTGTGTTGAGAAAGATTTCCATCATAATACTCGTGATCGTCACGCTGATAATTTCCCAACGAGTAACAAGCATGTTTCGTGATGTGTAGCAGTATAGCGGAATCGAGAGGTCAGTTTTTATAGAATTTGAACAAAAGATTAAAGTACTAACAATAGCTAGTGCTGAGTTTGAATAGCATATTCTTAAATTTTTATATAGTTATTTATAATTCCAATCATGTCAGTTTTTGGTTACTTTAATAATATTTGACAATTTTCAATCATTATTTGATTAATCATCGATTCTCTTAAAGATGAAATTGCAGGAAATTTGTATAACGTATAATTATATCATCGATAAAATGGATGAAATCCTAATTATTGATTTTCTTTCTCGCTTCAACGATTAAATATTTCCTCGTTGAAAAATTTGAATCAACGAATTTTATGTCCTAGAAAATTGCGCAGCGCGTACCACTGCCTTTACTTTTCGCAAATGATACGTTTTTACGTAGACTTTAAGTGGCGAATTCGCTTACTTAACAATTGAGGTTCTCGCGTGTGATACACTTTTACGTAAGTTTAATTGGGCAGAAAAGCGATCTCGTATGTGTATCCCACAATTGTACGTTTTGACATACAGTGAAACTTCACCGGAAGAAATTAGATTGCTATAGGAGAGCATGTGTGAAAGTTCATATTGTGAATATAATTGGAGACAATCCTAACCGCGTAACTACTGCTGCTGTTGCCACCTAAACTGGTCCAGAAAGATTGAAGTTTCTTTAACGCGGTTTCATTTTTGCTCAGTTGCGTATCATCGCGTTGGCTATTTTCGGCTCGACTGAATTTCAATTAAAATTTTTTTCACAAGATTGTATCCACGAAGAAATTAGAGATAAAGTCTAGAGACTAAGTCTTAAAATTGTAATTTTGGAGAAATTTTCCAATATTATATTCGTGTATTTTCAGATTTATGTTTGTTGGACATTTTCGCGGATATTTTGAAAGAAATAAGTTTCAGAATTACAGAGAGAAATCTCAATTATTCGTGGCACTTAAACGTGCCGAATATGCCAGGGTAGCGATCTCAATTCTTCATAATTTTGCAATGCCATAATATTAGATTTTTTATATTTCTTTTATGCTTTTTTGCAAGTTATATATCATATTATAAATATGTTGAGAGCGTTGTATTAATATGCCACGCGTCATATGTAACGTAATACAAATGTTCTTTATCGCTGCTGACAAAAAAAGGTTGTGTGATAAAACTTCTGCAGCGCAGTTGCAATGGATATGGGAAATGATGTTCAATAAACATGAAAAATGAAAGTCCGAATCTGTTCACCATCGTGAGATTTTCAATAATAGATTCCGTGAAGAGTATCGTATATGGGATAAAGTTTGCGAAAGATCTTAGCAATCTTTCAACAAGAACTCAATTATATACGAACCCGAATTGTTAGTCTGCCAGTTGCACGGAAAATCGAAGTAATAAGCGATCAGTTTATACAGAAGTTTAATTAGTGCCATTAGAGCCACGGAAATGAATCCTTTTGCAGATCGACGCACATCGCTCCACCAATAATGGTGAAAAAAAAACGGAGATAAAGACCATGTAATCGATTTACGGTCATTAGTTTCGCGGGTTGCGCTAATGCGCTCGATAATTCGCGTTCATTCGGACACTCGGCAGCATGAGGCTCATCGCCGGTAAATCGCGATTTACTTTAGTGTTCTCATTAGTCCCCACTTCTCCTCTTCACGAACATTTCTCATCGACGGCTCAAATGCACCTCTCTTCTCTTCGATGCATTTCGAACAAAACATGATGCCGAAAATCTCTCTGAATAAATAATCTGCGATTGCAAAAAATGTATCGTAATAATATCTTTTTTTCGCCGCGTTAACGGGAGTTTCTAAAAATATCTTGCATAAAAGATTCTCAGATTTATTGAATAGAAAAAAATTGATTGAATAATTAATTTAATCTATTTAAATATAAGAAAATTCAAAATATAAATCAACTTGACAGCGTAGTGTAATAAATTCAAGACTATCTTGTTTTTTACACACAAAATATCTTGTTTTTAATATAAAATTTCTATATTCTCTCTCTTTTTAATAAAGATTAGCTTTTTTCGATTCAATTTGATTTTAAGATTAATTTTTTAATAGAGTTTTAGGTAGTTTGGTGTTTGCCTTTTTAAAAAAAAATGCTGACATTAAATGTTAGTATTTAAGTATTCTTGTATCAATCTATATTAACCTTCAGTTGGAAAAAATAAATCAAGTGCAAAGAAACGAGTTTCCACTCAGCGCTACCACGTTACTTTTTATCACGATCTTTCTAAAGATCGGGTTATATGATTAAGAAACGAATGTGTATTTCTACTTTATCCACCAATGATTTTATCCTGTCACTTCTTCCATTTTTTACTAAAAAGTTTTTACTAAACTTTTACTATTAAAATTCTATATCCGATCTACAAATCAATGGCAACGAATCCAACGTCAAAATTTTCGCGTCACATTTATGATATATCATGGATAAAAAAATTGATAAAAAATTGCATTGCAGTTTCTCAATGATGTGCGAAATAGAAATGAGATAAAGATCTGCGTAAAAATTACGAGTACGATGAAGTATGCAGTATCTCGAATTGAACGACGCTTGAGATAGTAGAAAGATTAGAAATTTTACGAGAATCGCACTGTTAACTTATTAAATTTGTTGTCTCCGGTTCGGAGAACTTGATATGCGACGGTCGTTGAACTCTCCGGTTACGCGAACCGCAAAACAGCCAATTTTTCATGAGCTTTCACAAAGACTATATAAAACAGCATGCGATAGAAGCAAATTCATTAAATCAATTATCTTCTTGGTCTGAAAACTATGTGGAACGAAACGTAGAGATTATGGGCAAGTAAAGTTTCCTTGATTTAATATACTTTTTGTTTTGTATTTTAAAAATTATTTTTTGGTATCAATGTCTTTTTTATTATTAAGTCTTTGAATCTTCGCAAAAACACTGGAATACCAAAATACTTGAAATAATTTGAGTTTGTTCAAAACATTTCACCAGTATGGTTTATGTTTCCACAATTTTTTTTTATCTTCTATCCTTAATCCTGCTTTATCTTCTATCCTTAATCCTTTTGTTATAATTCGAATTACGATTTAGAAATAAAAATAACGATTAGAAATAAAAGTAATAAGTAATTTATTTTTCTATTGTACACTGATGTTATTTACAAGAAAAATAATTTAAGAGAAATTTGAATATTCTTAAAATGAAATTGATCTGAGACTTTTTTGTGCAATTATACATATATTTCTCCAGATCACTTGAAACAATTTCACACATATAAAATTACCTCAGCTCATGTTTTTGCCGTTTTAATTACCTACTTACAATTAGAGAGCAGAGCTTCTATTAACTCTGAATTCTTGTTTCCAATGTCAGAGACGTTCGCACGCAATCGATCAACGGTAATAATATAGCTAACAACAGGATTATTAGCATGTTAATAATTTGGGCGCGATGCGCATCCTTCCGTTCTGAAAATAAAGTGGAGCGAGACTTAGCACGCGGAAATAAAATTACGCAACGCGCGAAATGCAGCGCGTTTTTTCTTTTCCGTCTGCGCTCCGCGTGCAATTTCATACTTTACGGCGCAACCGGGATCGTGTTCGCCAAGTGATTAGAACCACGTTCTAATTGTTTCGTACGGAATACGTATTATCATCAACGCGTTAGCGTCGACCCAGTAGAGCACTTATTCGTTATCCTTTTGATCTCGAAACGAAATAGAACGCGGCGTAGTTGTAATCGGGTTAAATCGGTTTACTCTGCACTTTAAAACCGCACGAAATTCATAAACTAGCATTTACCGGCAAAAGTGGATGTATTTTATTTACAAGAAACTAGCTATTTGCAACAGTATCATCTGCGCTTATCTCGTCATCCGTAGAATAAACCGCAATTTTGCGGAAACAAGCGTGAGAAATGAGAGTGTAAACCGTCTTGTCCGTGGGCAAGTTCTAATCGCGGAACATTAAACGAATATCAAACATCGACAAAAAAATCGACAACAAGTATGTTTGAAAAGGAATGTACACATATATTCTTTTTAAATAATTTCGAAATTTAGAGTCTCTCTTATCCTAGTTAAGGCTGCCTTGCTTTTTTCTATCTTGTCTTTTGAGAATGTGCATGTCGCATGTCAGAGAACACCCGAAAATTTCTAGTTGCGTCCCTGCGCGTCCTTCCGCACGCGTTATGACGCGACGCGACGTGCGGGGCCGCGTTTCCGGTCGGTGAATGAATTCACGGAGGGTGCGGAGTTATCAACGAGATGAACCTTTTTTGTCGCCCGGGAAAGAGGCGCGGCTCGGTTGTGCCTTTTGTTCCAACTGTCTTTATTAAGTCCGGATTGACCGGTGGGAAAATTGCGTACAACGTCCTCCGCTTCTTCCTTCCAGACCTTCAATTCACCTCCGTGTGCAAAAGTACGACCGGTTACAACCGGGGGAGCATGACTAACTGTACACAGACAAGTATGTCTCACTCTCCATGCTTCTTGAATCCGTAATTACTTTGTTCAAGGAAGCAGAGTTGTCTGCACAGCCTCCAAGGGCACAGGATTAGATGTTTAGATTCTCATCCGTAAAGAATTAGCCGCAACTCTATTAGTTTTGTACGGTATTTTCATTTCTTATTATGTTTTTATAATATATATGACACATTTAATTTTATATCTTACTTTATATTTTTTTATCTCAATTTATATTAATTAAATTAAATAAAAAAAGAAATAATACTTTATTATACGTGGACATATTATTTATGTATATTTATATTAACTTTGATACTTTGACATTTCAAAATTTGTAAATTTCTAATCTTTGAAACTATATAATTATCTACGGATTTTTGTAACATCAAGAATTGAATTTGTGTGTGTGTGTGTGTGTGTGTGTGTGTGTGTGTGTGTGTGTGTGTGTGTGTGTGTGTGTATATGTTGTGTCGGTATATTAATAAATATGTTAATAGCAAAGTGTTATCTTCCGATAAAGATAAAATTCCAATTAATATTTCGATGAAATTTTCGTTTTGAATAGTAAGTTTTGCTTTCAGGTGAATTCGCTTGCTTCTTAAATGCGATAAAATGGAAAAATTGCGTCGTGCGATCTTTAAGTAACGCCGCGGATATCCTATTCGTGTCACGTCGCAAGTTGCAACTGGTTGCGGTCAACAGAGCATGACCGTCGCACTATATCCTGCTGTTTAACGATCGCATCTTTCCGCCACATTTTGTGAGCACGAGGCTTCGTAGATCAACGCACAAATGAACGCACTATATACTATATTTACCGTATTATTAATTTAATTACTACTTTATCAATATTAATACTTCAAATAAATTTGTTGATAAAGTACACTAAAAAAATTTACTAAAAGCAAGTAAATTCTTTTATTTGCTTATTATTTTATTTATTTTAATAAAATTTTATAGAACTCCTTTTAATATTTATTGAATTTTACTGTTAAAAACTTCATTGTACGCATGCTCTTAGACATGAAATATTATACAGAATTTTTATCCAGATTTCGATTTTGTATGTATAAGTTGTTTCACGCTACATTTGCCACGACTTATGATTTCCTGTAGTACAATCCTGTAGTATAATCGCAAATGCGTTCGGATTTCGCATGATCAGACCAAATCGGCCGGAGACTCGCTTTTAACGCTATGGATGCTGGCCGCAGGCACTCAAGATTGCGTACGAGCACCTGCGCAACGCAGTCAGCCGGTAGCATCGGCCATTATAATTTCATCATAATCTTACGTTATTCGGCACGAAAATTACCGGGCTGGCGCGTATCGAAAATTTGACAAGTGATATACAGCCGGGTACCAAACGGTTATTCTGGAGGGCTTGGAGTTATGAATAAAATTTCTTATTTTTCTCAAAATTTCAATGAACGGAAGACACCTGTCCGCACTTGAAATATATAAAATTGTTTAAAAAATCTCGATTTGCGTCACCGATCCCGAAATGATTCGTATACACGACAAACGGCCGCATGTCAAAAATACTTCATGATTTCTTACGAAAAGAATAGTTTTGCTGAAGTATGTAAAAATTAGGCTAGATACAGATCTTATTGGGATAATTATGTAGGATCATAAAAATAAATATGTAGGACGTTCAAGAACATAATGATAATGCTGCAAAAAGGCATTGACATTCTAATAACCAGCTTGAGTGTCCAATTTAATTATTTAAATGGTCCAACATAATTATCTTCAGATCTGTATCTAGCCTAATGTTTATTTTATGTACTTCAATAAAAGTATTCTTTGCGTGCAATCTTTTATCCGCCAGTATTTCATCATTTGCCTTATCTATCTGGAAGCTGGAACAGCCGGTATTAGTTTTAAAATTCCTCAATGACTCACGGATTTCATTAGGTAACACTATTATTGGTCGCAGATTACTCACCGGTTTTTAACATTCCCTTTTCTTAGAAGCAACCAGATTACAAAGCGATCTTTATCAGCCGTTTATTTATTTAGGCTAGAAAATCGCTAGAAATAGAAATGTAAGGATATTTAATATATTTGAATTGCTCGCGCGATTCCTCATATTTGCTGGTACACAGACGTGCTGGTACATAAGATACCTTCGTATTTGCAGATACAGCCAGATGACGCGATGACGCTACATTGGTGGATGCACTGGTTCTGGGTTACCGCGCAATTTCTTGGTGAGTCATCATCAATTTGTTCTTTTTTTTTTTGTTAAATAACATCTTAACACAATAAGATTTTTCCTTATGAACGCTAATAATCATCTTAATTATCTTTTACCATCTTCTATCTCAATAATTATTTTATCTTTAACCGTCTTCCATTAATTTTGTTAAAAACAATAAAAAGACTCGAGCAACTTATTAAAGTTTTCTGTTTTAATGAAGTCACTTTAGGCAGTTGAATACGATTGCAACATGATGAGAGTGTAAAAAACAGATAAATTCAATTTTTTTATTAGATAGCTGTTTATCATTCTCAACTGATTTAGAAATGTAATCTCAACTCAGGAATTGTCAACTTTTTATTACGATTAGTTGTGGTACGTCAAGTAATTTTAATATCATTTTAAATTTGATTACCAATATTACTTAGATATTTAATATTATAAATTAAGGAGAGGTATAGAAATATGTTATTCAATTACATACTCGTTAGAAAAAATATCAACTTATACAAGATTTTACGTTTAATTTTTCACTGTGTTATTTAGATTCTCAGTTAAAACTCGCAAGAAAAAGAAGCATTTTCGCATTACAAAATTTAATAATTGTGCAATTCATCTTTATTCCATGATCACACGATCCCGTTTTTGATTATCAGTGATTCTTGGGAGCCCTTTGCCGTCTACTACATCGGATCCCATCAACCAGTCTCAACCGTCCCCAACAGCAACGTCTTCGTCGATTGAAATCTATCGTACGTCAAAGTCAACCAGACCTAGTTTTCGCATCGCCAAGGCTATCGGACTTTATCCACAGACGAATACGGCCGTGGTACCCGACAGGCAACAATCCGTTACCACAATCGCCTCGTTATTGTTGGAACGTAGAGGTACCGTCTCCGGAACGAGCATCCACGAAACGGTCGAGCTAAGTTTTCGCGGCAATATTTCCAACGTTGAGCCGCTCCACACGACGACACCGCAGCGCGCCGCCGAGAACATCGATAGAATTAGGAATCCGACTCCGAAGAAAGATAGCAAAATCACGTGGATCCTGACGACGAACAAGTCGTTGGGTAGACCCAAGTACGAGCAGGAGGAGAAAAACCAATCTAGCATCGCCAGCAGGAACGTCAACTTCGAGGAAGTTGAGGATCTCACTGTGCTACCTCTTCAAGAAGAAATGTCGAAGGTTGACCTGACGCTAAATAGAACGAGGTCCTCCTTCGTAACATCCTTGTCCGCAGCCGGATCCGGGATTGGTAACGCCGCGATCAGGACGTTCAATCGATCCGAAGACGAAGTCGAAATCGACGAACAAATAGCTCAGACGCAGCATTTCGCTACGGCGGCACCTATCCTCGAAGGTAAGCTTCCAAGAGGAGTATGTTGCAGTGAATAAAAATGAATAAGAATGATCTCGCAAACAATCAATGATATTATCTCACGCAAAGCAAGAGAGCATTGTATTTTGATTAACATCTGTTTTCACACTTGCTGCTGACAACTGACCTTTTCTATATATGCTTAATTGTGCTTCTTTTTTAGTCTCTAATTAAATTTAGCATTTTAACAATTGTAAACAACAGAAATGTATAGACGCACAAAATTTCTTGGTTTTTAACGACTTAACGATAAGAAAAAGAAACTGTAAACTCTTCGTAATGATCATATGAAACAAATGTACAGTTGGCGTGAGCGAGTCCACTCGTTTGAGCAGAGCAAGGAACACTTTCATCCCGCAACATTTCCAAAGAGATCAAGTGCAAGGAGATAATCAGCCTCCCGATTATAATGACACCGATAATAATAGCGAAAATACTAAGCAAAGTTCGACAACATCCGCCGCGGGTATAGCCGCTATTACAGGCAGTTGTTTAGCGACTGTGGCTCTGCTCAGTACAATGGGTAGTCTCGGATTTATTATATACAGGTAATGCGTCATGAGCTATATTTAATTATATAATTTTACACTTTGTTAAAGCGTTCATTCATTAACTCCTTTTTTCAGGCGCAAGTATTTAAATCCTCCGCAAACGTTGAACAGTGATAAATGCAGCAATCCCGATAGCTCCGGTTATATCGATGATTCCACTATTCGCGTTAGTATTATATATATAAATATTTTAGAATGGAATTTTTTTAACTAATAATAATTTAAATAACTTAAGAACATATAATTCTTTTATATATGTATATTTACGTACGTATATATTTAAAGACACTTATTTTTTTAATGTGTTAAAATTTTTTCTCTTAGAAGCTAGTGAAAAAATTAATAAAAATTTTAGTTTGATAAAAGCATTATAAAAATAATCCTTGTTTTATTTGCAGGATAACTCGGAAGAAATGTACAGTTTGGATAACGACTCGTTCCTAAATTCGTTAGAGGCAATGACAATACAGAATTACTGGACGGATAGTGTAAAGCATACGAAACTATGACAAAAGAAGATAACCCATCCCGGAAAGAGAATCGAAACGTTCAGCATTTCCGACGGTGAAGCACATGAACAAGTTTCTCTGCTTGAGCAATAGTACTTATTCGTCCGAGACAGCCGTATTCTAGTTATCTAGTTCAGGAAGTTTTGTTGTCCGGCGTCGATCCGGAGACAATGAGGACATGTTTTTGTATGAGAATCGTTAATCAGCCATGATGGGCTGCATCGAACGTTAGCTACTTTGGACATTGTTTCTCTATACGACAAAAAAATTATAGATCAAAATTACGCGAAACGGTGCGTATCTGTAAACGTCATTTCGCGACGTGTTGATTTACATCACTTCCATCGTTCCTATATTTTTCTACGACGCAAAGCGACTGGCAAAGTCGTGCTTAGACAGAAAGTGGCGGAATTATACTTGAATATTTCCATTAACGATATAGTGCAATAAAAATGAAAATCGATGTGTTATTATTAAATTAATATAATATTATTCTAGAAAAGTAAGAGTACAAATAAGGCTATATTAGTCCATAGCTAGAGCATTCGTTGAACTAAAAGAGGTATTAATTTAATAAGGATATTGTGAAGTAATATCCCTAGGAGTATTTATAGTACAATGCTTCCAATAATGCGCATTGGAACTCATATGTACAATTTATGTACTTACTAATGATTTTTAATCTTTAAATGCCGGTGTCTTCTACAGTTTCACTTTAAAATTACAAGTGTAGTGATTAGCTCGGCCATATTGACAGTCGCTTAACCAAATAGCTTAAATATTTTCGAAGAACGGATTTACGGAAGATCGGACCAAGTCGTACGTAGATCTAGCTTTATGCCTTTATGACATATCCAGCAGAAATATTGATTCATGATGTTTTCCATTACGAGAAATCTAGCGTGTACCTATGTACATACGTACCATTGTAATGTTTTATGTATAGATGTGAAAATCTGCCGTCGTGCGTCGAATGATGCGTGATTAATTTTAAGTAGCATTAGCATTTACCCAGATATATTTCTATACATCCGAAAGAAGGCGGGGGATGAAAGGGAGGCAAAGAATCCATTGTGATAGATCGTAGCGTTTAATATGTGTAAAATTATCTTTGGCTCGTTTATGGTAACGGTTGTGAATAAATACGTTCATGTATTATACACATTCCCGCCGTCCTTAAAGGAAGAGTCCTTTATCCGTGATCTTTATCTTCAATTCGTGATTCGATTGTTTCGACTTAAATTAACAAATGGACAGACGCCCAAATTTTTATGAATTTAGAATCACAATGGTTATTTTACAATAGTGCGTGTAATATAAGCGTACGTTTTGTTCCAAAAATTTTAATAAAAGTTTTAAACCTGATAAACTAAAAGCTGAATTTTAATTGTGTCTGTCTGATTCAATCACTGTTCTTTATGGAAACATTTTACGAGAAGTGTCGAAAAAATTGAATTGATGCAAAATTAAAGAATGGTTTACCATATAAATGATTTATTTCGTTAGCACGTACATTTGCGCCAGCACAAAAAAGGATCGTATTTTGTAAAATAAAAGTAATGCAGAGTTCCTTTTCCGAGACTAGACACATGCGTCATAGGATCCCACTACCAGTTCGGCCTTGTCCTCCTTCATGATTGATTTTCATTTTCTGTTTACGTCGATTAAACGTCTCTCTATGCAACAAAGGCAGGATATGTGACAGTGGCATTGGAATCCTATTAGACAGTCAACATTTTTCTGACTATCGCGGTGCCTTTTCAATTTTCGGGAAACGTCCGACCGAATTTTTTTCAACAGCAATACTATTTCGCGACAAGAATTGTAATCGTATTCTATCAATCCTCTCCAGTATTGCAAATAAAAAAAACGCATCGAAATATTTATGTATATGTATATCTTCTATGATCATCACACTCAGCAAAATACTTCTTAACAATTAATACAATTAGAAAGTTATTAATACAATGATAATAAAAATTTATTCTGGATTTTAATTTGGAATTGAAGTTTTAACTGATTCGAGAATTCGGTCTACGTTTCTCGTTTCTATATCACGCGAGAGTCGTCTCGAATTACATTTTATCGTATTCACAGGGCAGTGTTAGAAATATTTGAATTACGCTAGTACGTAAAAGGCAGGCACTAAGTGACTCCGCAAGCTTCGTTGCTCGTGAGCAAAGAAATCGAAACTTGATACACTGTTCGCATTTTCTTTCTCTAAACACTTGGCCGAAAATTTCACGGCATGATGCCGGCGGATTCAAAGACAAAGCGATGCAACGCAACGTTCTACTTGGCTTCTTTTAACGAGCTCGTTCGTGCCCTAAATCGATAAGCTGTAAATGCAACGAGACATACGGATATATGTAGCATTCAAGAAAGGGAACAAAAAAATATACGTTCAAGCATGATTTTGAATCCATAATACGTCAATTATGATATGATAAATTGCAATCGATACTGCCTTTGTTATCACATTTAAGATCTATATTAACGCTCTATCATTGTCGTCAACATATTATAATATCTGTTCGGCTGATAAAACGGTTGCGTGATAATATGAAATTTACTCACGCTACCGTACGCTTCAATACCACAGAATTAAAAATAGTCGTTTGAAAATATAGTTGAAAATATACTTATTGAAATGAAGATACTGTACTTTTAGTGTTAAGTACATATTGCAAATGGACGATAGCAACATAATTTCAACCACACACGATTCCTGCGCGATTTCATAAATTTTCTCTCGTGTTTCACGAAATTCGTTACAACTCGCATCGCAATTTACGAGCTGGTGACAACTAGGTGTTTTAATCTCGCGCAGAATTTACAGAACAAAAGAGTTTACTTGTAAGCATATATCACCTTCGGAAAATACAGAGATCATTCATCAAGATGACAACGTAAATGGACGATGCTTTTGCGAACCAGCGACATAAATATACATTCTGCTATTCTTAAACTTACTCGAAAATTTCGCGTAAAGCTTCTTCTTACTTTTTACAAGCGATTCTCGCAAAAGAGCCACACGCACGCATGTGCGAACGCGACAGAAACGTGACTGTAATTGCGTTATATATTTTTATCATTATCCGGTGCTCAAGCGGGGAGCAACAAAACTCGTTCGTCTCATGAACAAGTGAATTTTATACTTTCTTTAAAGACTGCCCGCGATCTCTACAAAAATATTTCGTTCTCTTCATCACAGCAGTCTCAATGACGCGTCATGTTACAATCGTCATTGGCATCGCCTTAAAATGAGTCGAATCTTCTTTTACAATTTCTATCATTTTTTTTCTCGTCAAGCAAGTAGAATAAATCCTTTGCTCGCGTCATAGTTACATCGAATTTGACTGGATATTGAAATTCACTATGTACAATCTTGCTTCGCCATATTACGCTTCGTCTCCTAAGATAGACGAAAATTATCTACGTTAAAGAAAAAGACAGCTAACTATTTATCTAAGCATGTGTACGCTTGTACAGTGGACACAATAATTATTCTCTATGCACCAGGCTCGTTAGTAGCGATAAGTTTATACATCGAAGTTTCTGGATGAGTTTGTTATGCGAAGAAATAATAACAGGCTTGCATAAATTTGCGGTCTAGAAAAGAAGAATGATTTCTCGTATTTTTTGTGCATTGAATCCGAATTCGCAAGTAAAAATATTCTATCACGTCATGTTTAAAAAAAAAATCTCCAAATACGCGTTTTTACCTGCGGATTCGGATTCAACGTATAAAAAAACTACAGAAAACCATTCTTCTTTTCCAAACCGTAGAAAAAAAAGTAAAAATTTGCAGGCTTGTGTTAATAATCGCGTCGGACAATTATTTGCAATTACTACCGTGATTGCATTCGCTGAAAATGCATTGGCGGTTATAATTCGAATTGATTTTCAGAAATATCATTTATGGGAAGAAATTGTTGAACAATTTTGTCTCTGATAATTCACTGAATTTTCGCCAATTAACAATTTCACGATATCATCCACTCATTATTATTTCTAAAGTATTTGTGATTTAAGATAACGTTGAACATCTCGCAAATCCTAAATCCCTAATTCTATACATTTAGCTCATATATTTCCACGTAGGGAAGCATTCGCCTTCGAATCGTCCTCCTTGAATTGTAAGTTTTCAGTTTTCAGACACCCGCGACACATTTAACAAAACGCAGTCATGAAAACCGTGCCTCTCTATCGCTCTGTATTGTTGCATTTCATCAACGAGCGTTACATCGTGAGGCTGTAAGTGGAGATCAAAACCCGAAAAGTTATCAGATTTTTTCAATACCACATGATTCACTCGTTGTTCTTCTTCAGGAACGAATGGAAGATGTAGTCGAGGACGTTGACGCAAATCGATTCAGTTTGCTATCAATAATGATCTCGTCGCCGTTTCTAATGTTGTATCGATAGAGTTGCTTGTTTGGATACAGCATTTCCTCCGGTCCATACTGTGCTTTCATTTCCTAAAATTATGAATTTATTTTATTTTCTTTAATATTGCGATACCCAAATTTTATTTTAGAATAAAGTAAATGCTTAATAATTCGCACAAAATTTCATGTATATGTTAAAAATTCGCGTTTGTACCTTGCGACATACTTCGAAAAATTGCAAACTTTAAGTATGTGCCAGGATAAAAAGGATCGTTTGGAAAGATAATGCGATTTATATCGCGAGTTTGGGTTTCTTAAAGGATCGATTGAGGTGCCAAATATTCTGTGAACAATAAAAAGTCGTTTAGTTAATATAGAATAAAACAACTCACCTGATCAACATAGAAAAGCCTCATTCTATTGGCAGGAATTTTCACCATACTTTCCAACTTGGTTTTTAATTCAAAAACTGTTCTATATACATCTACCGACCGTACCTGAAATCATAAATTGTTTGTGACCGATTAGCCCGATCAAATATAAATAAAAAATATTGCTGACAGTATAGAAATTCTTTTATATGTTGCAATGCTTGCAGAAGTAAATACTTGTAAAGGTTTAATTATTTTTCGAGTCTTACATTCGGGAAAAATAATAAATCTAGTGAAAGTTCATCATTATGCGATACATATAAAGTGACGAAACTCGATACGAAATTAAATACCTCGACGAGATCTCCATAAGTGAACGTGACCTTGACTCTTTTCTCCGGTGTCAAATCTATGTTCACCAAGGGGTCCAACTTTCCATGAATAGCCACGAGTTCGGAATACCTGAAAATCATAGAAGAGGGTCAAGTTGGATTCCTCTGAGCGGTAAAGGAGCCAGCATGGCCATGAAACGAAAATAGTCTAATACACTCTGGCAAAAATGGAGCTGCTCGAAGGACAAGAATGAAACTTGTTGGCGGAGAAATTGAAACTTACATTAAAGACGTGTTAAAACAACTTATAACTCCATTAAAGAAGTATTTCAGACTTGTTCCACGCAAGCCTTGATTATACTTATAAAGGAAAAAAAAATAATCGAGACTGAACTTGGCGAGCTTAAGACTTACCTCTCGGGCCGGTCAGCTTCCGGTTTGTCCATGTAATAACGTATGAAGGCCCTCTCGGCGTCTTCGCGCTCCTGAGACGATATTACACCGCCGCCGTTCAAAGTTTCGACGTTTGGCAGTCGAGCTATTAATAGCTGCCGCCTCTCGTGTTCTGTGTACTCTCGAGGACTCTGGAAAATGTCAAGTGATAAATAAAAATTCGAAATATCTAGACTGGATCGCCACATAAATATAAATATGATGAGAAGCAAAATTAAGTTTGGGTTATATAATTGAATTAAATTGTATCAAAGAAACAATATATAGATTAAATTGTTCAGTGACGTAATCAGGAGAGTCTTCAAATAATAATAGAAATTTGAACAATATTGCCAAGATATGAATAAAAAAATTGCTTTTTTGCCAAATTGTAAAATACAGCAAAGCTGCTTTTATTATTATTTAACAGATGTATTATGCAATTATAGATTGTGATTATAGATGTTAGTAATTTAAAAAATAGGAAACTCGTTCCGCGATAGATCTAATTTCTCATTGAATCGAAAGCTACCGTGTTACGCATGTTTAGCACAATATCATGTCCATTTATCTGTTTCCAGTTCTTATATATGAAATATTATATATGAAATACCAATACTCTTTTTTAAATGCAAACGATGAGCTTATTTTTTTATTTGCATTTGTCTATTAATATCAGATTCTCTTAACACGACCATGTTTGGAAGTATCAATATAAGTAGAGGACTTGCAGAGAGTGTATTGATTCCAAGAACTTGTTTTTGAAGCGTATGTTGTATTAATCTATAAGTCTGTTTGAGCACGTGCCAAGGTTCAATTTCTGCATGTCCACGCGAAAAGATCTTTTACCGAGACATATCATTTCTCACTAATGCCAAGAGCTGTTGTAGTTTTGATACGACAGATTAAACACTTTAATCCGTCTATTACAAAAAATGCATATGTCGCAGACAACACAAAGACTTTAAGTAATATTTTTATTTAATACATATCCATTTTCAATTAATATTATACGCTTGGAAAAAATAGTAAGTAATATTTTTATTTAATACATATCCATTTTCAATTAATATTATACGCTTGGAAAAAATAAGATGTATATTGTTTATATTAAACATGAAATCGCTTTATCCTTCTTTAATCGAGTCACATACGAAATTAAGATGTATCAATCAAAATATTTCCTGACAAATGTAATGCAAGACTCTTCAATTTTCGATCGTCGAGGAGATCGAAAATCACTCACCTCGAAAAGCGGACAGCCTTGGATTCTGAGCGATTTGAGTGCGGGAAACCTGGCGAGCCTTTCAACTTCGTCCCAAGTCGATAGCAGGGTGCCGTTTACGTTCAAGAACCTCAGCATTCTGAAAGGATCGTGAGGCGATTTGATAGTTGTCCCATTCGATTCTGACTTGGACTCAGATCTGTCGTAATTGACTTTGCTCTCAAATATTCTATTTCCTTTATCGTCCGTCGACGAAGTATGTTCATCCGCGTCTAAGTGATTCATGTTTTCGTTATCCTGCCCGTGACCTTCTTCTTTTGTTCGGCGGTCATCCACGCTTGGCAAGTTCCAATTTTCCTCCAAACCAAGCGATCTGATTGGACACTCGGCAAGGACAAGGCTCTTCAAGTTTGGAAATAGATACCTGGAATGCCCATACAATGCCCAATGACAAATCTTTAAGAATAATAATTTATCTAACAAATTTTATTTTGTATGAAAAGAGAAGATCGATTTTCTAATTATTGGCATTAAAATGATATTATATGAAAACTCACCCTAACTTCGAGATTTCGTTCCAAACTTCCACTGGATTGCCGGTGAAGTGTAATTTCTTCAACGCCGGGTTCACGTTCTCTGGATTTAGATGATCCAGGTCTACTGTCTTGTACTCGTTCAAAGACAAATGGAGTTCTTCTAAATTGCGCAGGAGTCGTACCAGTCCCTGCACTGTCGACCAGGACACCCTGGTGCCATTAAGCACGATATTCCTCAGAAGCTCGTAATTACCATGCTTGATCTCCAGCACATCCGCGAGACAGTTGAAACTCAAATTTACAAACTTGATTTTGGGCATGTGCTGCAGAATGTCGAATACTTCCGTCCATTGCGACAGCTTGTTCTGCGCCAGGTCAAGCTCCTCGACATTCTTACACTTGCTGCGAAGCTTTTCGGCGTCGTTGCCCGCCGATTCAATGTCGCAGTCCTGTAGCACCAGTAGCGCCGGCACTGTGTGTCGTGGAGATTTCTTGGGGATGAAGATGCTCACCGACAGGGCGGCTTTGGGTGAACCAGACTCCGCTTCATCGTCTGTCAATGAGCAGTCCGTCGTTGAACTGCCATACTTTAGCTCTAATGCCTCCAGCAACGACGGCATTTTTACAGCATTCTAAAACATTACGAAAAGTTTCATCTAAGATGATTATTTTTACTATAAATTCTTTGCAGTGATTTAAAGAATACTTTTTAGTGTCATTATTATCAATTATGAAATTGATTATCCATTTAATTATATGAAATTATTTTAACAAGATTGTGTTTCAAGAGCGACATATAATCGGCGTAATGTAATTCACAGAAAAAATATTATTAGGCTAGATTCAATCCAATCTCTATTTACTTCTGGTCTAAAAAAAGCACAAGTGAAATACCTCTATTTGTACTTATTTATATCATCTTAAAATTCATATAATTTACATATAATAAGATGTTATTAAAACGTTAGCGGACTTCAGAACTTAATTTCTCTTCATCAAAAATGTGTCTGTTTAATTATCTCACAATAATACTTGCTTTGAGATCTGAAAATAAATTATGTTTCTTAGGATAACCATGGAAATACAAATGCAAGTAAATGTCCACACTGTCGGCCGAGCAACACAGAACGACACTGCTAACAGTGGGAATAGAAAAGGAAGGAAAAGGAAGAAGGAAAAACCTCTGCAAGCCGGTCATCCTCGAGACATGTAGAATCTAGTCTCGCCATATCCGCTAAGGTCACGCCATTGTCTTTTTTGCGCAGCGGCCGAGAACCGAGAACCGAGAACCGGTACCGGTTCTCTAGCAGCCGACAAGACGATTCTTCGCGATCGCGTCTCAGCTCGCCCACGCGTGCCAGCATCCAGAGACAACTTGGAACAATCTTGAATCTGTCCTATCGATAAAGCCACGCTGACTAACAGGAAGAAAAATCATCCCGGATGAAAAGTTAATGAAGTATAAAAGTAAAGAAAAGTTAATGATCATTGTTGCATCTGTATTAATGAAAGAAGAAAATATTTCGAGATACCTTGGAAGTTGAGTTTGACTCGGTTCAGACAATCTCTAATTGTAAGCTGATAGTTCTCCCAGAGTCTTAAATATGTTTTGAGACCCTTTTGAAAATCGAGATATAACGTAAGGAACGAATAAAACGGTTGGAAAACTTTCTTTTCCAAGAGATACTTTAGAGATAATCTATATAACAATTCTGAAACTAATTCCAAATCATCGTTGTTAAATGAACATTCTCATAAATTACAACTGTTCTTTTAGCGTTCACCGTCGAGTCTTGCAATCCCATTTGCAGCGATTAATTAATATCATGTCTTAGAAAAGGTTTTCAACGACTTTCCACATATCGCGATTTCTCGAGTGCGATGATATGTGTGCGACAACGACGTAGTTCGTTCGAAATCTATTACGGTTATTAATGCGTAGTCGGATTGCCACGTCTTCGCAATCGGCGATAAACGTCTTTCTACGCGCGCTATATACGGCACTCGGTCATTCGATGCGTCCTCACTATGCATGACGACCGCCATTCAACCATCTTCCACGTGTCGCAACGCCATGCGTATCCGACTCTAATGTGCGCGATTAAAGGCATTCCCATTATTATCAGGGGATCTCGAGAAGAGTGACTTGTGCATTTCTATTCGCGAAAGTATAACGAGCGAGTGTTTGACACGATTTGGAGATATCTAAATCTGTCTCGAGTTGTCCGACGACAGGAACGAGATATTTTCCCATTATACACACATATATGTATACTCTCGGCCAAAAGTTTGGATACATCAGTATATTTTATATATATGTATATTATTTTATTGTCTTCAACGTCATCAGGAACTTAATAATTTATAAAAGTATTTTTTGTGTTAGTAATAAATCATTATTATCTATCGAAAGCCTATAACAAAAAGATACACAAAAGTTTGTAAAAGTTGGCTATTTTCCTTGATAAGATATTGGTTCGCAAACTTCAGATTACTCAAGGTTACTTTGATTTTCTGTTATTTTCCATATCGCACTTATATATCGTTTGCGATATTTCTGTCATAAAATTATAAAATTGATAAAATACAAAAATCGTGATAGATCGACGAAATTGTGAGGTCACTTGCAAAAAAGAAGATTACGTTTCGGCGAGAGTCGTATAACACGTAAGGAGCCGTTCGCGCTTTTTTATGTTGGATGCACGCCAAATTGCGTTTACATAAGAAAGACATTACGATACATCGCGTATTTCGAAGCGTTATCCTAATTTGTGGTTTTATTGCCGCGAGTCGCTGTGGAAAGCAATTCCACGCATAATTAATGCAAATTCTACGACCTACATAAATATTCATCGTTGTAAATGAACGATGAAATGTGAGGCCAAGTAATTCCTCTTCCAACCATTTTTCTGAAAGATTTTATTCAGCTTGAAACTGGCGCGCAATTTAATCGTCATCGAAAAGAAAGGAAAGAAAGCATTCGCGTGAAATAAAAGATGTATACGGAGAGAAAAGAAAGGCGCATGCAAGAACGTATACGAGAAATTTCCTCAAAACAATATACATGTCACGAATGAAACGAAAGCTAGCGTTCGTCCACCATCTCGCCGGAAATTCGGACACGCTTCTTTTCGCGCACCGGGGCCCAACGCGCTGGAGCAGCACCGCAGCCAGCGAAACCAGCGAGCGTACGTCAGATTGTGAAAAGTTAATTCGGGATGCGCTAGTTTCGATCCGCGGGCGATCCCCGTACGTCGAATGCACAGAAGGCGGCGTTCGTTGATCGACGTCGAGTGGACGGCCGGTTCAGATCGAATAAGACGTGACTGGCCTAGAAGCAGCAAATTGCTCGAACCGCGTCTAACCGCGGTTACTCTCCACTTCCCCTAAGCGTAATAGCGGCGATATCGGTTCAACGGCCATGCGAAATTAACTTTCTCCGCTCTGCGGCTTCGCGCGCAACAGAGAGAAAGAGAGAGACAGAGAAAGAGAGTTTCCAGCAAGACGTATGTCCGTGCATTGCACCGCGTTACCGGCGCATTGGAGTCGTGACGGAGGCGCGTTGCTCTATCAACGAGATACCGGGAGTCGCGAAAGTCCGCAACGGTCAGTGGACACGTTTCTGAGGATTGTCTGTTTCTGTCGTAAATCCGCCACGAGAAACGCCAGCGACACCGACTGCGTCGTATGCGGATGGTTCTTGCGCACGCAATGAAAAAATAAATGTATGCAATCAGAATCAATTTATCCCGTCGAGAATGTGAAGAAACGTCGCGCGAGACGACGTTCAAGCGGAGCTTTGCGAGCGCTTTAGCTCGCAAAGAAGGACTACCAAGAAACGTGAGGACTTTTGTTACAATTGCCACATGTGAGAAAGATTTACGTATGATAATGATTGCGTGTTGCTTTACATGGCGCTTTAAATTCGCCCGTGAAATCACGCTACTTATAAATAATACGCACATACATCACCGACCGGCAATAAAATAGAAAAACAAGAGTGAAACGCCACGTGCGTGGATCAAAACCCAGCCTTTTACGATTTACGGAAGCCGCAAGTCAAGATTCACTCTCTACGTTTGTGTAATTTCACGCTGGGTGCAGATGTGTTTCGATCCACAAGATAAGGGGGCATTTTGTTATAACCGCCGAAAGTAAAATCCCGGGCGACCAAGAGATCCAGTCTGCAATGTAAACCGTAAACTAAAATGTAAAGCGCAGATTCACAAACAAATCTCATAGATAGATGAAACATTAATGAAAAGATTCCAAAAGCATATTGTTCTTGTACAACTCTTGTAAATATAAGTAATATAAAACAATATAAAATAAAAGGACTTTAAATGTACGTATCATCAAGCATTAATATCTATAAAGCGTAGGTTGATTCTTGCAGAAATAATATAGAAACACAAGATGAAGCTGACATGTTGTAATAAAAACGATTTATCTTGGAAAGATTGGAAGATTCAAACTACTTATATCGCAAAATACCTAAAAAAATTTAAAAACGGAATCGAGATTGAATGCAAGAGGCTTCCATGGATATTATAATTGGAAGAATTAAACGAACGAGGCGAAATAAGAATTGTGCGAAGAGAAAATCGCGAAGAGACATAGATAGACACATAGTTATATCGTATGCAGTTTGCGAGCGGCAAACTGGCAATCAGCTGAGTTGCAAGGCTTGAACGGTATCAAGCGAGCCTACTACAGCTGTCCCGTTCTCTCTGCCACACAGTGGCCACGCGTAACGTAACGCTAAATATACGACTAGTGGTGACGGTTACGAAACGTCAGCAAGAATCGTCGGCGCAGTGGGTCAGTCGCGTTGTGTTTGCATGCGTGAGCGCCGGAAAAGACACGGGCTGATCTTCGTGATTCCCCTCATGAGTCTCGACAGAGATAAGCATTCCCTGACCCTACGTTGCGAACAGAATTCGAAAAGAAGAATCCAACTGAAATCAATCCTAAAAGTCCCAAGTCATCTATTATGCAATATTGCCGCGTGAATAAATTTCTCTGAAACAGGGGCAAACAAATTGCAAAGCCTAGGTGTAGGATGTTTTAGTTTAGATTTATCCTTCGATCTCTTTCGTACTTCCACAATACAGAGATTTCAGAGTCGTGGTGAAAGCGCGATAAATTTAATTAATTTAAGTGCGCAATTGACGACGCGATAAGCCATCAAAAGCAGAATTAAGAAATTTAAATGTAAAGTTAGAATTTAAAAACCAAATTGAGACTGAATGCGAGAGGCAGTAAGTAATCTTCGCATTTAGATTTTATATCCAATATTTCACATTATGCGAATTTATTCATCTCTGAGAGTCTGACTGTTCGTTGCAATTGCGCTGTATCTAACGGAAGATACAAAGCGTCATTATACAAAATGCAAACAAATGAAATGCAGTAAAAAATAATAAACTGCTTACGATGCATTTGTATCCGCAAAAAGGATCTCTTTGTAAAAGAAGGAGAAGAAACGGAGAGGAAGAAAGAATGATAATCCGCGAAACAATGCAGTGTACAATAAACATGCTAACGTCGCTGCCTTTCCTACCCTCTCTTTTTCTTTTCCTCTCCCGAGAGGACGCCGCATGGCGGAAATGAAACAACGGATTAGGTAAGTGAAGGAGCTTTACGTAGCATGCATGGCGTGTCCTTTCACCGGTCGCGAAATGAGAGTTAAAAGCGCGAAACGCGTCGGAGCGGAACGCCACTTTTCCGCCTCGTGTCTCGAAAACCGATGAGGAAACATTGACGAAAGTCCGCCTCTGCTCTTCTGCTGCGTAAATGCGAGCCGAGTGCCGCGGAATATTACTCAAGGTTGCTGTGCGCTCTGCTCGCGCTCACGCTCGCGCCCGCGACCCGAGAGTACATTGTGTGAATGCACGTACCGATATACCTATACATATATCTCTCTCTCTNTTGCCTTTGCTCGCCTCTGTTTGCACCTTTATTGCATAGACCCATGCAGAACAGAATCTCAAGTCGCTGTCGGATGCTATTTGATCGGCGAGAGGACGCAGATATTTTTTATACGCGTCGCGTAGTGTTAAAACGACAGTAAGTGCGCAGCTTAAAAAAACGGCACGTTAGATCTTCGCGTTTCTTATCATTCGTATTTAAAATATTACGTCGCGTAGATACGAAGATAATGGACGGTCTTCTTTATTATTTGAACAGAGGCGATTTAAATGAAAATAATAAATACATATATTCACTTGTCAATATAATAAATAAAATTCTCTCGCGTAAAATTTTTATAAATTCTACAACAGATTGCCGTTATCTGCGATATCGTGGTAATAATCGATCATATCTTTGATCCCACCATACTTGTCTTGCCATGCAATCAACTTTGAAAGCATTCTGTATGCAATTAGACTACGTACTCTTTCTCTTGGTTTCTTTCTCGACTCCTAAAAACGCCTCGGCGCACGGCAATTAGTTCGATGTGTATGAGAAAGCGACGCCGACGAGAGAGAAATACATATGTATACACATACATACACACACATACACACACACACATGTACAGTGTTGTGAAAGAGACTATAGAGAAAAAGAGCGCAGTTTTTCAATTATAGATTCCTTGATAGATGCAAATTCCACTTCTTTTCGTAGAAAAGTCAAGTTTAATCCTCGTCAGAGCTTGTTAATTTTTGAAACACGCAAGATTAAAGCCTATTTATACGATACAACGTTTACAAAACAATCGTGCTCCACTAAAGTGCTGCGCAGTAGTAGTTCTGGAACACCTGGTGTATATACCGGATGGACCGTTCACTGGAACGTTATACATATTGCGACTTCTCCCTTTTGAGCTCGGTTAGAGCGGCAGCTTGCTGCTACATTACAGATCAAACGTTAGCCTTTATAGGCAGGCGATACACGTGCCAATCACAATGACAGTAATTGCGGTCAAACATGTATATGTGTATACATACACAAACGCGTTGTGTGTGCAACAAATGAAATTTTATCAAATGAGTACGAATTGAAGTCCTCCGCCATCTTTGCATCGTTGAGATAACAAAGTACTTTTCAAACATTTATGAAACGCACAAATAATCGCGTTCTATTGGTGCCAGTCAAGTACATATTTTGCGACAAATATTGCGCTTGGTCTCCGTGATTGTTTATATAATTCTCCAATAATCGGCGAGCGATAATCTCTCAATACTCTTATCGCTCTTGTTTCCTCACTCATCTCTACGTTGCCTGTCGGATTTCAATTTCATTGCACTCGGCATGTGGCGTTAGAAACAAATGCTTTCTGCAGAATGCCTCGGGCGGAATCCACTTTCTTTACTTCGTGAAGAGCAATAGGAAGTTTCGAATATGCATCCGCTAGAAAATCTTACGGAGTCACGCCATCGTAAGCGGAAAACCAGTATCAACGAGCAGAATTTCTTCAACGCCGTACTAACGAGAATATTCGTTCTGATCTAATCCGATCTAATTTACTCTGGCTCATTAAGAGCTGGCTCATTTACTGATGATATAAGAATTCAACATGCCACATATTATTAATGATTACAGTAATAATGTTTTTCACATTATCAATTTCGATTATCTGTCAAATTTTATGATAAAGGAACAATTTAAACAATTAATTTTTATTTATTTTTAATTAGATTGTCGAATCGCTATGCAAATACGTGCACATGCAAAAGTGAAAATAATCAAGTCTACTAAAAGAAAGAATAAATACTTAAAAGTGAGGATTGCAGAATCCCACTCATGTCGAAAAAATTATGGAATCTCTACAATGATGACCAACACGATATCACGATGCAGTTGCATTTTGCTTTTATTATGACAATCGAATGCGCTGGATATCTTGTAAATTTTACATTATTATTCCAAACGACTTTATTGTGCATCCGTCTCTTTCTCTCTCGTTTACATAATATCTTACCGACTGAAACTGCATGCAAAAAGCTGTTTAATGCGCCGCGAGGATAGACTTCGTTGCACAAGGGTATTAAATCATCGCGAATGAAAGGACTGCTGTCAATGGAACGTGAAACTGATTAGATCGCAAACACGTCTTAAAGCGCAACTACGCGTTTCGAAACGATGCGCCGTCGTAAATGTCAGAATAATTTGCGTATTATCACACTTCAGCAGCGACGTTCCACGCTATTCCGCATTAAAATGCGCTCTCCAAAAATTTGCAGATCTTATAGCCTGCTACTTTCACCTTTTTGATTTTGTAATTTAAGAAATAAGAAATAAATATACGTTGTACGAAGCGGATTATTCTCATCGTGCAACGGGAAAATGTGAAAAATTCTGTTTTTCCTTATTCTTATACCGTGACTCATCTTGATAATGCCGATATCGCAGAAAATTCAATGTTAATTATCTTTTTCTTAAAGATAAAAATATACGATGTTTATCAATCTTCAAGTCGCGCATCGGAAACGAGTTGCGCGAAATCTATAATTACGCATGAATTCCTTTCCCATTTTGACCTTGTAATCTTTCGGTTGCCAATTAAGTTGCGTAGGAGACAATGTATTCGATGTTTCTTTCTACGAAAGTGTAATCGTAGAACTGAACAATCAAATGACCACGAGATACTAAATTGACACGTTGGAATTCGATTGCGCAATTAACGAACGTTTAGAGATGTCTTTGCCAGTAAACGGGTTCGCTGAAAATTGCGTAAGCTACTAAAATACAATGAAATAAATAAAATACAAATGACATCATTGAAGATAAGCTTCGATTTGTTATCTATTTGGAATATTCCTCAAATTATAAACTCAATTATGTCATAAACTTAATATGACTATTAAAGTTATATAACTTATATATATTTCATTTGTAAGTAGTAGGCATCTATCTTTTACATTATTTAAATATTACGTAATATCCCGCGGAATTTTATTCACAGTGAATGAGCCTAGCAATAATTATATCACTTTGGAAACATAATTTTCATCGTTTATATAATAAAACTGTTAAATTAATCGCGTAACACGAGATTTATGACAATTGTCGAAAATTTTTCATGCGAGCGAAGGAGTCTTCTGGACAAGAGAGAGAGAGAGAGAGAAAAAAAAAAGAGAACGGTGTTCGATTTTAACAAAGGAAAGTAATGAAAAGAGAGGTGGTTTCTCTGTTGCAATCATAAACGGAAATAGTGCAATCGATTTACAGTCCGGCAATAGCCAAGCCCATTGCAAAACAGGAGGATTGGGATATAAAACTCAGATATAAGAAGCACAGAAATCAACCATGCACGACGTGCGTTCGCGTGTTTCGATGTGTTCTCTCTTTTCGCTTATATATGTATATATATATATATATATATATATATATTGCTCTTTAATATCTTTAAAGCATCGTCGACAGGATGATGAAGAACGTGCACGATTGTAAAAGCATAGAATAAAAAGCTAACATTCATTTACGTTTCATGGTCAGGAAGATCTTACAATTTCATGCCTTGTATCGCAACAAATTTAAAAGTTTACCGCAAGATATATGAAGCAAACACAGTTGTTTATTTTTTTTGCGCGACACCGAAATTACGGAGGAACGATCAAATTGCATTATGACGGGCGTCTATGTTATTCCATGTTTCTAAATTGCATTCTCACAGGCACATTTATGTTTGCACGGTTTACAATAAAAAAGAAAATCGAGTGCGTTGCAGCTACGGGACATATAATAATTGTACAATAGGTTTCGTAACATTGTCATTGTTCTATTGTCAGTGTTCCATTGTCACTGTTCCACTGTCAGCCATCGTGAAAAAAAAGACACGAGAGAGTTGATATTAACTGAATCACCCTGTAGAACAACGTTGTACGCTGCTTCCCGACGGCACCTTGCAATTAGATCTAATTGTTGATACCGCTCGACGGATGCGTAATCAGCGAGAGCCGATAGCTCTTCCTCTAAAAAAAAAAAAACCTACCGCGGCTATACGATTTACGTCCCCGTCATTCGGACAACGAGGAACGGAGTTCTATCGGGAATCCCACGTAGAAAGCCTCGCGGATTTTATCCATTACACATGCGTCGAACGGTATCAACGATCGAATCCATCGCGCTCAGCGTTCGGTGGGGCTCTCGGCGAAAAGAAGGAACAGATTTCTGGGCGCGTGTGTTGTACCACGTATTTAAATGCCAGACATGACGAATAACACGACATCGGTCGCGTTGCGTGTCGGGCATGAGCGTAACGAGCGACACGGTGCATTCACGTCGAGCGCGCACCATTTCCGTATGACGCAGGGCGCGAGCGCGGAGAGTCTCAAGTCGCGATACCGAGACACGTAGCAATCCCGAAGGGTTGTTAGAACCGACGCGTGTCCGAGATTCGTGTCAAGGACCAGACGAGCGGGAAACGAGCGTCCGCTTGTGGCCCTGGACGCAACGTCGCTTATTTATTTTTACTCACTGTTTGCGCGCCGCCCTTCGGACCTCGGTCCGCCGTTTCGCGTTCGCGGCCGTGGTGCGCCGGAGTAGTCGCACACTCTCACACACACTCTCTTTCTCTCTCTGGGTTATCTCCTTCGCACGCGGCCTACGAGACCAAGCGAACTGAGCGATCTTCCCGCGCGACTCGCGTCGCGTCTCAGCCACTTCACTGCGCGTCGAGCTCGCGAGCGGAGAACGAGTGTCGTCGCGCGCGGACGCGCCGTTCGCCATCCAGCGTTCAACTGGCTCCTTTGTTTAGTAAACAGAAACAGCTGAGCAGCCGATGGTGGTGGCATCGACGGTGGCGGAGGTGGCGGAGATGGCGGGACCACGGGCACTCGGCACTCGCCCGTATTGACCGCATCACGCGTGCGCGATGCCCGTGGTCCCCCACCGCTGGAGCCAGTGTTGCTAGACGGACCGCTTTTTTCGCGCATACGTACTGGCTGGGCAGCGATCATGTAACTTTTCCCTTTGGCTAAAAGTTTAAGGACCATACTAATAATTATTTTATGAAATCAAATTCTTGGATAATATTCATTTTGCGTTAAATCTGTAAATCAAACACACCGCTTGATCTCTTATTTTTAATGTAAATATTTACGTTTGATTTACAGATTTAATAAAAAGTTATTAGTACGGTCCTTAAACTTTTAACCAAAGGGAAAAGTTACATGATCGCTGCCTAGTACGCATGCACAAAAAAAGCGGAACGTCTAGCAACACTAGCTGGAGCTCTCGAGAACGGTCGCGGCTTGCGGCACTTCCGTCGCAACGATTCGCGCTCGCGAACAATTGTCGTTCTTTAGACTGGCGATAAAATTATCGGGTCTTCTTACACTTACAAGTTTCGGATATTATTCTATCAGTTTCATAGTAATGGAATTTTTATGCAGAGCGCATCTTCATCAGGGAACTACCGGATGTCCGAATAGCTACGAACGTGAAAACTGTATAAATAATAAAAATAAGTAATAAAATCGAAAGCTTAAAAGTCCTGGTAAGAAAGACCTCGAAATCATTTCTCAATCTAGAAATATTTTCCCAATTTAAGATTCTAAAAATTTTGTTTCTTCAATATTATAATGCTCTGGAGAATATGTTTTTATATTCTGTAATAATTTGCAAGTGCTTGTTGACGCGCGTGCGATAATGAAAACACATAGTCCCCACAGTCAGAAAAATCTCAATTTCGAATCAATCAAAACAGACCTTAAATATACGTAGAACGCATAAAATAAACGCGCGGACAATCTCTTGTAACAATATATTGGCGCAATGTAAATTTGGAAAATAGCGTAAATTTAATAAAATATAAAATAACTTTGCAACGTCAGTAATACATTCGTATTTATTCTACAGATATAATATTGGCTTTACATTGGGAAATTTCAGCTAATGCGCTCCCAATATAACCAATGTTTAGTCAATGCATTACTAGGAATAATTTATATTTTGCGAAAATGGCAAAAAAGAATGCTGCGAAACGTGCAAATTAAAAAATCCAGTAGGTATATGCAAGAAGGCAGGAAAGAAAAGACATGCTGAAGGAAAATAATCGCACAAGAGATTACATAATACATTATGCTGCAGACATGTGTGCGACGCGCAGTACGCTCTTATCTTATATGTATACTTACGGAAATGCGAAGATTAGAAGAACGTTGCGCGTTGCCCTCAAACACGGAGCTGTGTTTACTGACTATATAATTTAGACATAGAAAAGATCAAGAGTAAAAAAGGTTGTATGTATGTACCTTATACAAAAAATTTAGACGTTGCGTTTTCGAGGCAATGTTCATACGTGTGATCGCCGTTGCGAGTTGCAGCGGGTTGCGAGGAAAGTGAACAATTAGCGTTGGCATGGAAATGTTCTATTAAATATTTCCGGTATTTTATCTCTAACCGCTATATACGTACAAGTATCGACGACGACATAGAATATTGCCATTTAAATCTCTTTTATTACATTTTTTTTATCATAATGTGTAATAATTACATCCTTTCATGTCGTATTATTAGTCATCTAATTAAAAATTAGTGAACCGATTACGGATTGAGTAACCTCAAAATTCCTGTGTTATCTAATTGCTCTCTACATACGTATACATATATAAGGAAATAAACTAAATAGACGTAGACAATACAATTGCAATGGAAAGCTGCAGCGCGATTGTAAGCGCGAGAATGTTATTCAGAAAATATAACTTTGCAAAAATAAGGCGACTTACTTTTCATCTCTTAAACAATACTATATTATTTATCAATACACAGAATTTATCGCTGGTACCATTTGCTAACAGTGCTACATTTATTTTGTCTTTGCTTTCAAAAATGGTCTGTGCGCACATTCTCTCTCTCTCTCTCTCTCTCTCTCTCTCTTCTCTCATATATAAATTATTATACATGAAGATTTCTTGAGATATTTCTGCTTTATCTTGGTACTCTTTGTAAACATCGCATGGTTTTTGCGTTTATAGTATTAGATTACAATTAAAGTAACAGATACACGCATAAAGTAATTAGATATATTATGTATAATTGTACATCCATATATATTTATTTTTTTATAAGTTAGTTATAGAGATTAAAAGTTCAATATTTCTCCTTTTATTCGCAGGGAAATTATTTTACTGTTACACGTATTATACATTATTCTCGGTGCCATTTCTTCCGTTTTTGAAGGGCGAAGTCTTCGAATGATGAAACAAATGGAGAAACCGGAACGAAAAGTCTTATCGCTCTCTACATTACACAATCCACCTGTCGTTAATCTGCGTTAATTTACCGACTCATGAACTCAACGCGGCACATGTACATACATACGTACATACAATAATTACGCATAAACACTGGCATCACTATACATGTATAAATATTATGTAGCTGCGTTACAAAACTAATTAGCTTTATTTTTTCAAAATTATACTCGTAGCACACATGTTACTCAAAAGATTTATATAAACATTAACGTGCACTTTTCGTTTTGAAACAAAAGCTCGGGAAGCTTTCGGGAAAAACGTTTACTCTAAACTTTTCTTTGACTCTTTCTCTCGCTCTAGTATTTTCTTGCACTCTTCCTTTTTAAGAACTATATTAATACCAGAAAGCGAGCATCCTTTCAGCCATTTTTACGTTTACTTGAATTTAATGTCAATTGCTAATTATGTAGTTAGCTCGAATGCGGAATCTCAGAGTGAAAGTTCGACCGTTTAATTTATTTTTTATTTTTCTCTAGATCTTTTCTAATAGAAAGTCACATCTGTCAAATCGCCTCCTTCCTTCCGTAAAAAGATAACATTTCCTACTTTAGAGAAACATATATTAATTTGCTCTTCTGAATTATACGATCTTATCTATGACATTTTTATATTCTTGTTTCTATTCTTGTTATTTTTATACTTGTTTATATTCTTGCGCAAGAGGAATATTGCGCATTTTTTTACAATTAGATAATTCAAGGGATTTTCATAAGCAGAAATTATGTTTTTGATAACTTTTAATAATTTCTCTCTCTTGCTGTTGCAATCGCTCTAGTAAGATTTCACGGATTACAGGCTGCGGAAATGGTGGAGAATAACATTACAGTATCAAATACACCGAACACTGTATTATTAACACAGTATTAATAACACGATGAGGCGAGTTTGGATTAGCAGACAGCGCCACTGATTTACTATACTGAATTAATTTTTTTATACTTTCATGTTGAATTAACTTATAGATAGGTATATGGTGCCTCGCTGTTGCGCGTATACTTGGCGTTAGACACTGCCGTCTCTTGATATATATATTTTTTATAGATATATATATTTTTTTTTTAGCCTTTAATCCAATATTCCCCCTAATTATCTCAAAGCTTTCGCGAAAAAGGGAGGACTTTCTGCCACCAATAACCATCATTTTACGTACAAATCTAAAAGAAATGTCCTGAATATTATATTAAATTGGTCAAGATGCACGATGGTATGACCGACGAGTGCGATTACATGCTTCTTCCAGCGATTAGCTACTTGCGTAGCTTCGAAGGAACACGCGTGCTGTAATTCTATGAAAAGCTCTGGATTACGATATGTAACGTAAGTTATTTATTCGATCATGTTTGTTATACATTGCTATCTGTCACGACGAAATAAAGTGGTACACATTCGTTTCAACGCACCGCTCTTGCATTAACTAACCCTGTGTGATGTCAATCAACCCTTAAATGATATTATCCGCCAATATAATGTTCATAAGCAACGCGTAATTACAACATTAATATTGAATTAATAACGCGTGTAAATATACATGTATGTATATATGTATATATTTACTTATTTTAATATTTCTGCTCTACTATATCTTAACAATAGGCTAAAAACCTATCAACTTTGAGCACACTTAGAATCTTATAGAATTCTTGTAACAACGTGCTTGTAAACAAAAGACAATTATTTAAAAGCGATTTGGCAAAATTATACATATCGATATCTATTTCGCTTAGCATTTTAAACATATAAACGCGAGAGCGCTGCAGACGTAGTCTTTTCGCAATGGCAATACAAAGAACTCTTTTTTTCGAAGCTGAAAATGCAAGTGAATTATGTGCAGTTTCGAGAAAATTTCAAAAAATCAGAAGGATTGAAAGATCTTGCTTTACATAATCCAAATAGGCAATATGACGTCGCGAGAATATTCTACGACTATTATTATTTCATATCATGTTAGCTGTATTTTTATTTTCTTTCTTCATTGCAACTCTAGTAACTTTAAATTTGCTTGACTTGGAACTCGTTTGTAATGTTATATTACTTGTATTTTCAGTGCTTTATTCGCCCTCGCCCGGTTTGTTGTAATAAAATATAGTTACACGCGATAAGAAGCTCAACCTGCAATAAAGCTTTCTCCGATGATCTCATTTAAGGGCAATTGCGTGCATATTGAGAAGAAGCAGAAAACACACGTTACTCTCTCATCTCTACGTCACACGTCTCTTGTCATGATATTCCACGCGCCTTTATTTTTCCTAAATATTACATCTCGGTCTCACAAAAAGCGCGGCTAAATTTTATCTTTACAGACTTTTTTTCACCTGTACAGAACATTTCTCGATATAATAGGGACAACGATTATATTATTCTACGTGCTTATTTTATTTCCTTTACAATTTAGTCCTTACGCCAAGTCGGATCAACAGGGTTTAGAATTATATATATATATATTTTTTTTTGCCTACGATTACTACTTAATTTATTCAAAGCTATATAATGCTTTTTTCCTTGGGAATGGAGTAATAGATAAATAATTCTTTTCTTCTTGAAGGATCGATCAGTATACGCACATGACACATTTATATATTACGACGGAGATTGTGATGAATTATCTCCTGCCTACTTCCAATTATTCATTGCATACATACTAACATCAAAGCTATATTTTTTTTACAGAAATAGGGAATACCATCACATTTTTCACGAAATACGTGATTTATATATCATATCGTTATGATGAGCTTTCAAGGCTTATAACGCATCGCGCGTGATTGTATTAAAATATTGTAAATAAAATTAACAAGTTGCGTTATACAATGAGTCGTTTATAAAGTGTAATACTTGTAGAGACGATGTTCACAACATTCTTTATAATTGCATATCTGTCTTTCTCACAATTTTTCTTCTTCAAGTAGAAAAATTGTTAGACAAACAGAGACGCAGGTAAAATCGTAATAAACATGTGACAAGTGTTCAATTCTCCATCGTTAAATATTCAAAATCCAATTTGCATTACGTATAATCTCCTCTCTCCGTATTCTCTCTCAAAGTCATTGTAAACACGCCGGAACCACACACTTACTCTCGCTAATTACTTATCTCTTCCTAAAATCTATACATGCAACGTTTTACTGTATTTATGCCTCTTGTTTCTTTTTTTCTCTTTTGCTTAGATACACGCCGTTTTGCATCACACGACGGTAGGATTACGCATATTTTGAGATCACGAGCTGGAAACGTCATGTCTTGGCGCAAGCTTCCGTGAAGAAAAACTTGCCCAAAATCCGTTTTAGATATACCGAACTCAAACAAACTTTGACACCGTAGCGCGAAAAGCTTTGCGCTGTTTCAAAATGCGAGGATCCGATTTAAATTTGTATCACGTACACATTCTCTTGAAACTTTCAGCACCGTTACGTGACATCACTGCACATTTCTATTTACGAACAAGTGTCTATTACATAAAAGAAATCATTTCAAAATGCTAAAGTTACGTAGGTAATTTAACAAGTCATAAACGTAATCAATGATATTTGATTTTATAAAATTATATATATAAAATGAAATTAAAACATTTGATAAAATGTGTTGGCTTGTACACTTATGTTTTCATTATAGAAAACTATCCTTTTATTCCATTTATTAAAAATGATAAATTTCGATCAAATCAATTTCCACCAAACAGAAGTGCGATCCTGTGAGAGAGATTTATAATAGACTGATTTACATCGTCGAAGATCAGAGTAACAATTAACAATCAACAGCCGCGCTTAATCTATTTGGTTGGCCGCTTTTGTCAATATTCCCTATCGAAGTTATGCTTAAAATCAATTCTTAAATTAGTCCTTATTAACTAACGTATGATCGACGAATTCGTCCGTGTCATACGATTGTCTTAATAGCTAGGGACTAGAATGAACTCTTCTGACCTTTTTCAGAGGTTGAAAATGCGTTAACGAAAAATTCAAAACACAACTGAAACTTACATCTCTAATCGTTTAAATACCTTATCTTAGATATATATATACAAGATGAGATTACTATATGTAAGTAATGCAAATCTCTCTGTACTCATGTATACGATAGAAACCTCGTATAATTATGCCATTAGTACAGCCTTAATTCTAATCTTTGGTGATGCTGCTTTTCTGCCACAAGTCAGTATTGTTACGTACCGACTGAAAAGGAAAAATAAAATGATAATAACGAACGTAAACTTACATCTAGAATCTTGCAACAGGCTATCACTACAAGCACTTATAGATTATTATTATTATATTGTTGTGGACTAGAGACATACTCTCGCAAGGCTCCATATTTATCGCATTCACACTGAATTAATATTACATACACACAACGGATACCGTTCTAAAATCATCGATACCTTATTGTTGCCCGCATTTTATCTCACAGACTCTAACCATGATAATTGATTTATAATTTAATTTATAACTATAGTATTTATTAGCGACTAGATAACGGTATGCATAGATCATCTACAAGCTCAAACAATGGGATATGCTTGCGTCTATAAAGTAACGATATCTAACAGATCATTGCCCTCTGATCGTGACGACGATGTCATTTAACGATAGAAATATCTTTTTCTTTGTATGATCTTTCAATTTTATGAAATTTCATAAAAATTCGATGCTAGAAAGTTTATGAAAGTTTTTTGAAGTGTGATTAAAATATAATTCATAAAATTTTAAAATATTTAAGAGAGACACTTCAGTTCTATGTCCATTGAGTTCTGTTTTATGCAAGTGAAAAAATTATTCTCTCTATTATATAGAGTGAATCCAAAGATTATTTAAAGAAATTTTGTGAATTAAGATTATTTCATTGGTTGTACGTTGTTTACGATACAGTCCCTTACGTTTACAAGTTTCTATTAACTTAGAATTACTTCGAAGAACATGAAAAGTTCTCTATTCCTATTCCTTAAGTTTTGCAATAATCTATGGAATCAATCTATATAAATTTAAAGAAGAAAAAGGTAAATAATCCAAATAACTCCTATGATTGAATAATCTCTCAAATTTCCGAATGAGCAACTTTACACCGTCTGTTTAAAAATGCACAGCACGCTCAGTGTTTTTAAGAATTTCAATATTACAATTGCCTGCCGATGTCAATAATTCTTTAAAATGTCATGAACGCAAAGCTTTCCATCGCGAGTGCTCTACGACTTAACTAAGCTAAACGAAACGTAAAAGCAGTATTGTCTTTCAAATTATTTTCCCTTTAATTATTTTTACTTGTCATTAGCCACTATGTTGCGCGCGAATGCGGACGAGATGTTTCGTGAATTGTTCGCTTGCAAGAATATTTTGCAGACAATGGTCATAGCGAGTTTTGTTCAAGGGTCAAAAAGAAAAATTGTAACATTCATTCCCAAGTCTCAAGGAGATGCGAGAATCTCGGTAAAAGGCGAGAATAATTTGTATAATCGCAATTCTCGTTCTGGAAATGTCAGGCAAATTACTTTTTTGTATGGTTCTAACTATCTTGATTGTTCACCATGCGTTTAGAGATCAAGAGAATTGCTATCTTGCAAATCAAGTATTTTAGTCTCTGCTAATCTGATTCTGTTTTTTTTTTTCAATTATAACTACGATTGGCTCGGTAATTTTAAACTAATGAGCGATCGCACGAAGTCTTACGATTTCGCATTCATGCATGATGATCATCCGCTGTTTATTGTAACTATCGGCAAAGTTACGAAACATCCCGTTGCCGATTTTCACGAATTTTCTCTCTATACAGACTAGAAACACGTACACGATATAGTACCTATGTTCACCGCTTAAATGACTAGTGTGTCAGCCATATGTAGCTCTACCGATCGACTTACATAACCCGTTCTCTTTTTAGCTCTTTCTCTCCTACCCCTTTGATAACGTACTAATTCTTACAGCGCGGAAACGATCGATCGACGTTCACTTAGCAATGGATTATCCAGGTTACTCCGAATCGGAATCGGAATCGGAATCAGCCGGCGCATCGGTCGTCTCTTGAACTTCTGGGGTGGTCTCGGGAATTTTTTTGTTCGCAATCGTCGTCGCCGTAACGTATGCACCCGGCCCTTCGCCATGCGTATGTTCAATTCCCACCCTAAACAATATTTGATAATACAGCAACATCTGTTCAGTAATATCTAAGGCCAGCAGTCGCAAAAGGAAGCTAGATAACTTTATGAATCATAATAGATGAAATTGGACCGATATGAATTTCACAATTTTATTGAAAAGATGCCATTTTCAGTCGGACTGAATCTTAGATAGTATAATAATAATATTTCTGTAATTACTCACCTATACTCGTGACGCGATAAATTTCGGACGTACTTTTCTGGGGGCGCGTCACTGTCGCTGTTCTGGAGACTGACGCTCCTTGCGGTTGTATGCGACACCTGCGTCGCCGGCATCGTGAACTCCACGTAACAGTATTCCGAGAGATTTTCGGGGATCTGATCATAGGAAGTGAGAGCCATACGGCAAACCAGTTGATGCGTTGTATATGCGCCTGGAAACAACCGCAAATAACCGAAATTGGACGAGAGCCAGCAAAATCGTTTGAATGATGATTTGAACACGCGATATATTTAAATCATGATATTTTTACTCTTGTGCAGAACCTAAATATTTAGTAAATGTATTGTTGAAATTTCCTGAATCCTATTTCTTCAGTTCATAAAATAGAATAAAATAAATAAAAATGTTTTTAATATTAAAAAATTATAAAATAAATATAAGAAATATAATAAATAAATAATCAATTAATTTTAATTAAATAAAAAGAAATTATGGAAACAATACCTTGCCCCTCTTTCGGCAGCCTAGGCATCCTCCATACGATGGCACGATGCTGATGCTCGTATTTCGCTTGACCGGAAGTTACCTCCATCAGTTGCGGTTCTAATGTGTCGACAGCGCCCAGAAATCTCTCGATGCCCTTAATCTTTCCCGTTCTTCTGTGCGCCGATTTCACGGAGCCATACCTGAAGTGTTTCTCGACCCTAAAGAGATAGATCCAGCACTCGGGTATAGGAAAGCGAACCATCACATCTTCGCATGGTATTTGACCCAATTTTCTGGATGCAAAACCAGGCACGAGAATGTCTGCTCTCAACTCCACCTAACAATAAACAAATGAAAAGGATCAAATAATGCAGCCTCAACAAACAAGTCATTATAAAAGTTTGCTGTGTGTGATAAGAAATAGAAAAAAATGAAAAGAAATTTTAACAAAAATTTTATATAAAATCCAATATAGTATTTTTATAATAAAACGAAAAGTGACAATACTACTTAATATAACAGAGAGAAGAAAGATATGGCTAAAAATCAACAAATTTCCGATTTTATTTAGATAATGAATAGGGAATTTATTGAAAGTATAAAAGAAAAAAACTTACTTTGTTCCCAGTAACACACATAACAGCTTTTAGCTGAAGCGGTAGTTCTCTATTCTTAGGCGGTCTTACACGAAACCGCATCAACTCAATGTAGCATGCATCAGGTGGCTTAAACCTTAGGAAATATATGTTAGTAGGATATTATAATATATTATAATATATTATAATATATNTTAGTAGGATATTGGTTTTAATACAATTTTATAGCTTTGTTGTTAAAATATCCGCGTTTGTTAGTTAAAAGGCGAATCAAATTGTATTAGTTTTTTAAAACAAGTATGTTTCATTCGTCATAAAGAAATTTAATCCTATCATGGCCATGCTTATTTGTAGATGCAAATAAGGGATTGTTCAAATTTTATTAGAGAGCGTTTATCTGAGAAAACTCACATTTATCGTTTTTTATTATTCTAAAGCACAATGGGATACGTACTTTATTATCCGTGATTTTTCATACTCATCCAGCTGGACGCAGGAATGAAACTCAACATTCTCTAAGCGAATCCATTCCTCCGTTACGACGGGGATGATGTCGTGTCTACCAACGACCTCTTTACCCTGCCGCCACATATCGTTTATTCCTAATTCTATGTCGGGCATACCTAATACAATGAATTGAGTTTGTTTCATGTAAATTGTAATGTAAGAACGCAATTTTCCTATTGTAATACATTTCAAAATACGGAATATAGCACAATATATTTGCTGGGATATCTACCGGAAAGAAAACCCAGGAAGAAAAGACGAACACGTGCGATTTGTTTGTCTACGTGGCCTTCCGCGCTCTGTTCGACATACAGCTCATCCACGACTGTTACCTGGACCTCCTCCATTTTGTAATTTAAAGCTCGATCGCGATGAGCCGGTAACCTGAAGAGCGCTTCCTCGATAGCGCAAGAAAATTGTTTCATATCCTCGAAACATTGAGAACCAAGTTTAAATAACTGAGAAATCTGTAAGCAACATGAAACATTTAATAGAAATTGAAATAGAAAATAGATCGTGACTTATTATATACTATATTAAATTTATATACATTAAGCTTCTTATTGTTATACATAATTACTGTAGGAATTTATCTTTACGACCATTATGCAATGCACACAGATATATTAATTGCTAATTGATATTCATTTTGATTGTAATTTGTATCGCGAAACGAAAATAATTTACCTGAGGTGCGTGTTCAACAGGAAGACCCAATTTCTTCAAATCACTTCCAAATTCTTTGACACCCTGATAATCACCTTGAATAGCGTACGCTGCAAACTGGCTGAGTTTGTTTGTGAGTCTTTCTGCTTTCGTGACTTGGCCAGGTCGTACGCCAGGTCTCTCCTTATAGAAGATGTATTGCAATTTCACAGTAAAGATCTTCCCGTATTGATCGAATTGTTGGGCGCCAATGTCTGACACCGAGTAACAAGCAAGCAGAGGTAATTCTTGAAATGGATCTTTGTCGTCATGTTTATTGAACAACTGAAGGATTGGATTGTCACCCTGGTAGACCAACTTGACGAAGATCTTCTTCCAAAAACGTTGCCCCGTAATCTTTTTCTTGTTTGGCTGTCGCAATTGCATTTCCCAACCATCGCCAGTATAAGTTATTCTCGGGAAATCCTCGAGTGGTTGGCTAACGTCTTCGTCGAACAAAGGAGTAGGCGGAGTTTCCTAGAAAAAAAAAGAGAAAAAATTATAACTAAAAGTAGCTTTAGATTGAATAGATTATAAATCGAAGAAAATAAAATGGACTAATGTATTACAAGCTAGATTTTTGTGCGTGTACTTATTCTATATTATAACTTAAATATAAACAATGATATAGTAGATGTTTCCCCCGTAATAAAGTTATCTTTAGTACGCTGATATAAACAACGGAAATTTGAACAAATAAATGTCGTTAATAAAGACCAAAAAATACAAATTAAGTGCAAGTTGAAATTTATTGAAACGCTTACAATTTTTATATGTATAGAATTTCAATTTTTTTACTTTTTAAATTTGTAATCTCAAAATGTAGGGCTTATTATGCCCTTGTAATTAAAGTAGAAAAAAACAAAAACTGCGCGTGAAAATATTTGATTGATAGAAAAGCAATTTAAAATAATACAGTATACAATATTCATGATATAATTTAGTGCGAATACCTGAGAATCTGTCCTAGTCATTTCGGCTGTCTGTGCAGTTTCGGATACTACAGCATCTTGCGCGATTCCGGATTTATCAAAGGGATTAAAACGCGGTGAGGAATCCGCATACGCAGCGACCTGTGGACTTTTCGGCGGTGGCGCTAATGTAGGTACAGGTCCGCCTTCTATTGTTGTCATCTGATCTCCTTCTTTCGGTCTAAGAGGTAAATAGAGGATCGGTATTAATTGTGCGCTAATTTTAAAGTAGTATTATATTCTTAAGTCTGTGCTGCGAAATTTTTAGGCCATAACTGTAATAGATTGTAATTTTTTCATGATGCTACTAAATATTTAATGATCAACATGAGAAATAAATTAATCTGAAATTTTTTAATCTCTGGTTTTGCACAAATCAAAGTAATTTTTTCTTTTGACTCACTTGATAAATACACTGAAATCAGGTCCTTCGTCCGACTCCGCAGATTCGGATCTTTTCACTTTCATCTCCGGCGGTGGAGCCGTCATACTCAAGAAAGAATCGAAACCGTCGGATTCTCCAAAGCCGGTGATCGCCGTTTCCGAGCCAGCTACTGACGAGTCTCCCCAAACTGAAGGAAAATTCATTATTGCAATAAGTAGTTAAGTACAAATATAAAGCTGCTATTCGCATTTGTCCACTTACCGTCGCTGGAGGTGTCCATAGCGGTTGGTCCACCACCGAAGGCATCCAGGAAGGGATCTCTGCCGTTGGTTTCTGGTTCGGCAGCTTTATCGAACTTGGAGGCGAAAGCGTCGAATGAGTCACCAGTATCCTCGATCGCTTTTGTCGTAGCAGCGAAGTTATCCAACTGCTCTTCGGGCCGGTAAGCTTCGTTATCGGGAAATTCTGTTCCAGGAGTTGGACTGGTAGAAATCAAACCGCTGCTGATCTCCTTGGTCGTTTCTCCGAAATCACCCAATAGGTCCGAAGCAAAGGCGGGCTGCGTAATTTCCGATGGCGCAAACAAGGGCTGAGCTGCAGCTGCGAAGGGTGCGGGCGTGGTTTCGACTATGCCGAAAGGCGTTGTTGTGGTTGTATCGGTCATGGAGAAAAAGTTTGTATCAGCACTGGTGGAAATCTGTTCTGTTTCTATAAAAAAATAGAATTATAATATGTAAAATATGATATGTAATGATATTAATAATATAATATTACTTTGAATCGATGCTTTTATACTGTTTCCACTAAAGTAGGAAAAAAAAAGAAATATTTTAACCTTGGAAGAGTTCAGCAGCTGCTGTCGACACAGGTTGAACCGCAGGAGCGGGTTCCGCAAAGTCCAAGACAGTGCCAGATTTTCCGACGTCCGTTTCTATGACTGAGAAAGGAGTCGTTATTGAAGGCCGTTTCTCGTTACTGATATCTTCTGGATATTCCATTCCAAAGGCAGGTTGCGTTTGCGGGACTGACGCCTCCTCGCTCATGCTTGCGAAAGGATTATCCTTGATGGTAGTCGGGACTCCGGTGACAAGACTGGTTGTACCCGTGGTAATCATGGAAGTAGAAAAGGTCGGGGTGACGTCAGTGTTGGGCGCGTCGAAAAGATCCATGATGTCTTGATTTTTTGGCGGCGAAATGATCTTATCGTCCGGAATCAGATCCGGCACATTGCTATCGACATCCAATAAATCGGCGAAACTGTGCTCCGGGGTGGGTGATGGGGAATGCATCAGCGTGGGACTGGGCGTTCTGGTTGCTTGCAAACGATCCAAAAGGTGGTTCGAGGTAGCATCCATTGCTCCCGTAACTGACAATATTAGATCCTTCGTATTCTTCGCAGGTGGTTGTACCGGTGGATGCGGTATCGGCGGCGGCGGTGGTTGCGGTCTCGGCGGGGGCGGCCTCGACGGCGGAGGCTTTCCATTCCTCGACGGAGGCGTTGCTGCCGGCGATGGTTGCGGTGGACTGACGACTGCCGCCGGTTGTTTCTCGATTGACGTCGTCGTCGTCGTCGTCGTCGTCATTGTACCAAACAGATCCACGCCCGCGTTATCAGACGTGACGAAGATATTGGATGGCTGGCTAGTGAAGACGTTGGTTGCTGGCGTATTAGTATCAGTGGTCACTCCGAATCCGGTGTCCGGAGCGGTACTTTCAATGCCAAAGGAGGCGAACGGATTGGTAGACTCGACGGACATTGACGGTTCGTACGTCTGGTCGCTGACAAAATTTAAGAAAGGATTCTCGCTCGTGCCGGAACTTGCCGTATCGGCGAAATCCTGGAGGAAAGGATTGGAAGCTTGCGGGGGCAAGCCGCCCCCCGGTTCCGTCGCGTAATCATCCATTAAAAATGGATTTCCGCCCTTGGAATCCATGATTAAATTGATTTAACAAATTTCCAGTTATATATAAATTAACTGTAATAATTGTTGAAGCTTGAGCGAAATCTTTTGAATTGTACTTCCATCAGAACAAAAGACTGATTTTAGTTTGTTTCATCTATTCTACGTGTTAGGCGTAGAATATTTCTTGGTACAATTTCAATTCGTCAATCAACGCAAGCATTTTTGGAAATCTTCCGTTTGATTATAGTATGTAGAGATTATTGATGATGTGCAACAAGTAGAGCGTGAGGATTTAAATAGTCCTTCGTATAGTCTTCGAAAAAGACAATTAACATGCATCTACGTTGAACGGCTCAACAATCGGACAGTCTAAAAATTCTGAAGAAATGGAACAGTCAAACGATTGACAGAATTACTTCATCAGTTCGGATTCGAGTAGTTTTAATTCAGTTCGTCCAGGCTCGATAGTGGCAAAGCTAGTGTCAAAAGGATCCACGTCGTCGTCCAAAGTAAAATCTTTATTCTGAAGCGGCGTCAACACTTTGTCGCCGGGATCCTGTCCGTCCAAAGAGAGAAAATCTTTAGATTCTTTTACTTCGTGAGCTCTAGGATCGAAGTCGTCAATTACCGGAACTGTTGTCGCAACGATAGGTACAGCGGTGGGTAGACTGATGGGGCGCGGCGGTGGTTGCTGAGGAATTTGCTGCAATTCACTCTCCAATATCTTTAGTTCCGCTTTCCCGGGTAGAATGTTTGTCGCGATAGAAGTATCGAATGGATCCGAATAGGAGATCTCCTCCTCGGCGATAGGTTTGCTTTCGATTCTAGGTGTCAGAGGTTTCGCGTCGACTTCGACTTCCGCATCCAACAAACTTTCTTGTCGCTGAGATTCCTGTCTCGCAATCACTTCCTCTTCAACCTTTTGTATCAGCGACGACCGTAGCTGCGCAAGCTTTAGATTGCTCGGCGAGACCGAGGTGGCCGTGAAGTCGCTTTGTCTCCTGACTGGTTCCGCGGTAGCTCTCGGATCAAAGTCGTGATCGCTTAAACTGTGAGGCAGCTTAGTCTCCTGCCTCAACAATTCCGATTCAATGAGCTTGAGCTCTGTCTTGCCTGGCGCGACGTTATTGACGAAACTAGTGTCAAAAGGATCGACATCTACTTCGTCGTCCTCTATCGGCAACGACTCTTCTATGGATTTTTGGGTATAATATGGTGTCAACGGTTTAGAGGGTAGTGTTTTCTCCTCTTCGGTAGTCGCGAGAAGATCAGGTCTCTTCGACGGTGTGGGCAGCTCAAACGCGACGGCTTTGGTCGGAGCTAGCTCGAGGACTTCCGGTCGAGAAGTTTTTCTCTCGAGATTTGTCAGTGTCGCTTCGATCGTCTCGTCTTCTTCGAAGTTAACGTCGAACGCAGGTTTAACCGGCACTGATTTAATTGGCGCGGATGGCCTAGGTGGAGGCGGTTTTACGGGCGGCTGTTTTACTGATTCCTCATCTTTCCTCGGATCAAAATCACTGTCGTCCTCGACGTAACTGCTAGATTGCTCACCGAGCAATTCTTTTTCTAAGACCTTAAGCTCTGTTTTGCCGGGTGGAAGCTCTGTCACTGCAGACGTATCAAAGGGATCGACGTAAATGATTTCTTCAACGGGCGCGATTGGTTCGTCCGCCAACTGGCTAAGATCGGTGGTCGAGCCGCCTAGTAGATCTCTCTTGGTTGACAACAAACTGTCGTGATTGTCTTTCTGCTCATCCTCCAATTTCAGCAGACCAGTTTCGTAGTCTCTGTTGAAGCCAGCAGGATCGGTCAGCGATATGGACACTTCCGAAATAGGTAGAAATTCTTCGAGTTCCTTCTCGATGAATTTCAGCTCTGTTTTACCTGGTAGGATGTTATCCGCGAATGCAGTGTCAAACGGATCGGCCTCGTCGACGAAGGTAGCTGCCTCGAAGCTGGCCTCGATTATTTCCGTCTGAAAATCAGTCGTTTCGGGTTCTTTCGCGGCGAATGGATCATCGGCTTCCTCGAGACGAGTCGACTCATTTGGCGTGGCGTTTAGATCAAAGTCAACGTCATCCAAGTCGGGGATCTCTTCCAAGATCGTCTTCTCCTTCAAAACTTCGAATTCGGAAATATCTAGAGGTCCATTCAATGTTTGTTCAGTAGTCGTCGAGGTCGCACCCTCCTGAACAGGTGTAGGAGTAACCGGGCTGACTGGTCTCGGTAATACGGGCGGTAATTTCGTCAAATCAACGGGGATGTCGGGAAGATCGCTGTCGTCATCTAGCAAAGTCTTCTCTACTTCGGTTGATTCCGCTACAGCGGTTTCTGTCAACGGCTGTTCCGCTTCAAAATCGTCCAACAATAGATCTTGCTGAATTCTAGGTCGTCTTCCCTTGGTGATCTTGCACGTGCTTACATAATCGATCCTTCCCGATAATACCTCAACAGCATTGCCTAAGCTGACTAATTTATTGCCCTTTTTATCGACTGTACGGAGAACCTTGTCAGCGCTTGTGGTGTCGAAAGGATCATCCCCAGTCTCTTCCTCGGTTGGGCTGTCCGGTATGTAAGCTAATTGAACGTCGATATTTTGAAGAACGTCAATATACGTGGTGTCAAAGATATCCTCATCAGCGGAGTCCTCCTGCTCATCCTCGTCCTCCGGCACGTCTACAAAACCATCCTCATTGACCAACGGTTTCTCCTCCCTTCTCTCTTGACCGTCGAGCTCCGGCGGCGCGGCCTCGATTGGATTACCGTCCTTGTCGAAGCCCACCCACTTCTTTGAAGACGATTTGTCCTCCTGTTTCGCCTCTTCCGGTCTCTTCTCTTCCAACGGCGCCTTTCGCTGGAAGAACGAAGTAGACTTTATCCGATCGAGATCATCTTGAGTCTTCTTCAAGACCGAATCGACGCCAGCGGTTAAAGCCTGGAATTTCTTCCACTCGTCAGATCCGGTACCTTTGGCCGATTCACCAGCCTCCTCGGCTTTCCGTTGGGCCTCCGCCCGCTCGCGCCGATAACGCTCGAGCTCCTCCTGATCGAACTCCTCCTCCTCCGCGCCCTTCTTACCCTTCTTCGGCTTTTTCTTCTTCTTCAGGCCCTTGGCTAACTTGTGCATCCTCTAAGACCTACTATGGTGCGTGAGAGGCTCCTGTAAATAGAAATCTAGATTATTGCGCGAAAATGTCATAGGATCTACTATAATCTGCGAAGAATTTATTTCTCTGATTTGAGATGAGATATGATAAAAATCACTATTAATTCTTTTAATTCTTTACTAAATAATTATTTATATTTTTACAATGCAATCTTGCGAACAAATATGCAGTACAAAAATAAAATTCTGTATATTTTTAAATAAATAATCAAGACTTGTTACATTGTTACTTGTTACTTGTTACATTATGTTACATATATATGTATAATCAAGACGCTACAGAAGTGTCTCGAAAATCGTGGCGTTGGATGGAAATCTGTGTCTCGAGTATGGAAATATAGAGAGTGACGATGCGGGATTATTGCCAAAAGAGGCCGATCAATCGCGGTGCAGTAACCGAATGTATTTTTCTCCTGAGTTCTTCAGTCGTTCGATAAGCGAAAATAACAATCAGTCAAAATAAAGGAATAGTTTTTGGAGCGTTTCCTGGAGATGTGCACTACGTACGATGTCTAACTTTCTTACAAATAACCTGCCAAACCCGTCAAAATCGTCGAAGACAGTTAAAGCTTTAGATAGAAAACCGATAGATTAGATTCGCCGAGAAAAATGAAATTTATTATATTTTCGAAATTCTAACGAGATATTTCAGCGCATTTCAGCGACGTTCGATTATTCGCAAAGAGTCGGTAACAACGCGACACATATTTCATGAGAATATCTGAAATCATTCATCGTTAATTTACGCGCTAGGGTAAAATATCAAAATAACAATTCACAGATGTTTTTCTAATCCCCTTACGTCTCGTGTTATTATCTTACGTTAAACTAGATCTCGAGAATACATTTAGATAGATTGCAAGTTATGTACACTAACGCTTCTAATAAGCTTATGATCCTGCAACACATGCGTATTTGCATTTTAATCGAGTACATCCCAAACTTGCGAGTGTTGATAGAATTTAGTTAATATACTGGCGTGCGGATGCAGCCGCCGGATCATCAATAAGACGATAAACGTAGTATAGTATTTTCTATTTTTGACGTTCTCGAGCGGCAAGCCACGAGAAAAAAGCATCAACTAAAACGCATCTCCCGATGGAAGAAGTACGCATATTAAAGGAGATGGAGGATAAAGCGGAATCTCTCGATCGTAAAACTCTCAAGTGTGACACTTTTGTCTTTTGGGACTTTATGTGACCACAAAAATAGACAACGCGCTATGTACTACTCTCCGCGATGATAAGAATATTCTTTTATACGCACAAACTACTCAACACAGTTAGGGATTTTCGTTACGGATCGCCGACTGTGAGTCAGCTCCGAACTAGTCCTGATCCACATTGTAGTGATGCATACGTACATGTTTATGTTGGTGTAAAGAATTCGCCAGTGTATGTGTGACGAAATTATAATCGATACGCAAAAGAAGCGAGCGAGTCCGCTAATCCTGGAGAACAGGAAGAGATTTATTTTATACTGTCGACAAATACCTTGTACGGAACATTGCAAAGTGTATCACGTATGCGTCTTGTTAATATTATAATTGTTAGATTGTAATTTAAGTTTTAAAGCAACAGCGACGAACGATCAATGTATTAAAATTGAATACGAATCGATAATACGAAATAATTTAAAAGTAAAAGAAAATATAAATGTTTGATGGAGGAATTTCTTAAACTTCAGATAATGCAGATAGATCAAACTGATTCCTATTAGACGTTCTATGTTAGAGCGTTTGACTGTGACTCGTATTAGCGTCTCTTTCGCTTCTTATTAGAGCCGAAACGAAAATAAATTATGCAGCTCATAAATTTGATACATTTGCACTCATATCTTTGTTTCTTTAATTAAAAACCTATCAGCTCTTATCTTTGTTAGACAATATTTTTCTAATATCGTTCAATGAATCAATATTATTGACGATTGGATGCAAAACAAGGCAAGTTACTTCAGAAATAGGAACAGTACATGATATCTTCAATAATATTATTATTGAAGAAATATTATTAGGATCGAGTATAATTGGGCAATTATTATTAGCAAATATTTTATTATAACGCAATTAATTTATTAGCAAAAAAAGCTGAATTAATCAGTTGACATTTCTAATTAATATATTTACATATTACGTATCAGTTATTGCTAATACATCAATTATATTAATTATTATTCAGTTATTAAATTAGATATTGACATAAATATGTTTATTTAATGTTTTTCTATATTATTATAAAATATGAGTACCTTTGTATTATTGTATGTTATGTTCATTTCTATCAATACGGATTAAATTCAATCTCGATTTAACTTACTTTTCATCTTTCTCTAGTTTTAAGAATTAGAAAAGAATAAAAAGTAGATTAAAGGTTATTTTTAGAAAGAGAGAGAGAGAGAGAGAGAGAGAGAGAGAGAGAGAGAGAGAGAGAGAGAGAGAGAGATTAAAATTTGATAGAAATGGAGACATTAATGATTAATAATATAAAATTTTAAAAGTCTAATAAATTATAAATTATAAGCATATAAACTATGATAAATTATATCAGATTTTTTTCTTTCTCCNAAGAATAATTTCCAAATTTTGTGTTCAAAGAGTTATTTCAGAAACGAGATCACGAATGGAAAAACAAATAAAAGACGGTACATCAACAGTTTTATAAATAGAAACTTTCAACTATACAATTATATCGAAGTGTTTGAAAATCTGCTTAAAAATTGGTTTCGACAATATCGTGTGCCAAATCTTCTTCTTTCAAAACATGAACAATTTATTTTTTCTTAACTTTAAACATCATTAATGCTATCATTAATTTTACTATATTTTTAATAAGTATTAAATACAGAACAGTTTGTGATTGATATGTTGTGATTTCAGATTATTTGCGTATGAAATAAAAATATGTGTTAGTGAAAAATTTAAACAAAAGTAGGAAATAGTTATCTGATGCAAAAGCATTATCGAATGATATTCAGCTTCATCTCTTACATATCATTTAATTAAATTATATCATCAACGAAAAGATTCAAATTCAATAACCAATTGCATGTCATATATGTATATAATATATGTATGTATAGTATATACAAATACATATATAGCTATTGCAACTAAAAGCAGCATTAACTGAAACGATATCCCTCGAGGGCTCTATCTGGTCGTTATGTGCACTTGTCACTTACGCATTTTACCGGAAGTCTGTCATGAAGTTCCTGAATAAGAGAAACTTGGATGTATTATCGCAATTATATCTCGTTTCTCGATTATACATTTCGGCAATTACACAATATTCATAAAACGGACCATGATATGAACATATTTTTCATGCCTATAAAAATTTACCTTAATATATTATACTACTTGCAAGTTATAAAACATATACAGCCATTCCATTTCTTTATCTGTGAGTTTCTTCGGACAATCTCAAGTAATTTTTTCGTTGGTACAGAATATCGGGGCACTTGCAATGCGACAACTTCGAGGGACATTTTTATAATAGAAAAGTGACAAACTCGAAAGTATGAGATAATACGCAACACACAGCGATAAAAATCAATATCCTATAAACGCCAACGTTAACCAGCGAGAAGCTGCTAAACGTCCTTCTTGCGTTGCAGTCGATTACCGGGAAACGAAAACCACCGAAGACGGCCTTTCCGGCACCGTGATCGATCAGGTCTCCTGAGTCTCATTGCACATAGGCCTTGCCACAGTAGTCGCAATCGCGTCGGCCACATTCATCGAGACGCACGGGGAGACACGCGAGTGCTCCGCCGCGTCTAATTTTATCTGCACTAAAGGAATTCGAAGGGAGCGCTGTGTGTACCGATAATTCGTACTTCGCACTGAGGGAGTCTACAAATTTCCATAGAGGACGATGAATCCAACGAGCGGCGTCTGTGACATTTCGGTTCTTCAAGAACGTTCCGAAGGCACGAGTCCTAAGACTTTTCAACAACTCGAATCGTTGATAATTTCGAAGATATTTTAAGATGAATTTAACGCGAAGGAAACTAAGCTCGAAAAACTGAAACTAGAAAATAAAATTTCTAATCCCATTCTTTTTAGTATCCCGATAAAATGATAACTGACCAGTCACTGAAATAGCAGTACGTCGTTAAGCGATTATCTTATAAATCAAAGCTAAAAGCCTTTGAAGCTAGCGCTATCGATAGAAACCAAAGGGAAAATTAAATGGGGTGCTGTAGATACGTGAAATCAGGTGCACGCCTAAATGTGCCAATGCGATTTACGATTAAGGACGTTTTCTCCGCGACATGCGTGGAATATAATAAAAGAAATGTAACTGTCCCATCTTTTTTTTTATCTTTTCTACCTTTTCTTTTTCTACAGCTCTTTTTTTATCTCTTCTATTTCTATATATTACCACATAAGATGCGGCATAGGACTCATTGATTTGCGGCAATATTAATTAAACGTGCAACTAGTAATCGTGGATAGCACAATGGGATTCAGCGCCCGTGTGTCCAAGATTATGTGAATTCCGTTTGAAATTATAGCATAGGCGTTTCGTCCTAATCGCGAACGCATGACTAAAGCGCTGCTTACTTATTTGGAGCAAGGCAATTCGTACAATAGCGATGACATATCGAACGGAGCCAAAGCAACGGCGTAAGATCGATGAGCGGGGACACGGTCGTGAAATATACGGAGAGTTTCGCGGATCCGCGGAAAACACAAAATGCAGCTTTTAACGGCGCTGCGCGATTAGGATTACAGAGGGATGCCAGAACACGGCGATCAATCCGAGCGAAATACGCGGAGAGTGCCGCCGTTCACCGGGGGTGGCACCCCTCGTCCGCCTTTCGGCGACGGTTCCGCTAAAAACCGGGATCGTGCAATACTCACGATTTCAGCCTCATCAGCCACGTTGATACGGCACACATTTTTTTCGCGTCATCCCGCTCGACTTGGGGGTTCCGGGTCGCGGCTCAAAGTAGCTCGATACTCGCAGCCGGCGTACTTGGTTTGAGAGAAATAGATGTCGACGACAACGACGACGACGACGACGACGGCGGCGGCGACGACGGCGGCGGCGGCGGCGGCGGCCGCGCCGGATGCGGAAGATTAAACAGACAGGAAGTTGAAGACGGCGAGTTACGTGAAAAAGTTATTTGCTTATTTGTCAAGAACGAGCTACGGCTGCGGCGGCAGCGACGGTAGCGGCGGCCGTCGGGAGAGACGCGAAGGCCCTACCGAGAGCGAAGGCGACTCACCTCGTACTCTCTCCTGCGGGCCGAGCTATTTTCAGCATCGATCCGTTTTCATCGAAGAAGAAACATGCGCGCGGCCACATCGCCCACCATCACCACCCCCGGCGACGGCAGCGACGGCGGCGGCCCGAAGAATCGACGGCGTCTCTCCTGCTGAAGCGACGAAATCACGACAGCCGACAACGTCCAAGAGGCAAAGGGGGGTGCAAAGGCGATTCGAGGATCGCGATATCCAAGATTTGATATTGATACCGAGAAGCAGGTTGATAGGAATCACCTATCAACCATTCTCTCAAAGGAATTATTTCATAAAGATGGGATGTTATTTCTACGCGGATTTAGGGTCCCTATTGATTGGCATATAATTAGCTCCCTGATATTCTAGCTCTTGTATCATGGATTGTGCGAATCGGGGTGGCCTAATAATAAATGTCGTACATAGAGCTCGTTAAATAGGTCGAAAGCGTTTCTATATGATAACAGAAGATATCGATAACAGAAAATCACTCGTGGTACCGCGATATCGGCGACGAACGCCAGCTGTGGATACCACACGCGCTCGTATACGATTCGCAACCCTTATTAGCAAAGTTGCATATTTCGCTAATTGTTACAAAATGCGTCCACAAACGCAATGACGTTTTATATTAAAATATTGCGATAATTTTCTTATCAAGAGCAAAATTAAGACTAGTAATATTGCAACTTCTATGACATTATTCTTTTGCTGTTTAATAAATTAAAATTATACCAATCAGAGAAAAATTCAGCTAAAATAATGAAAAAGACGGGACTGTTAGGCTTGGTACGAAAGTATTACGAGAGAATACTTTGTTATCGATGGTCAAATATCTTTTTTTTTACGAACAAAAGAGATTAACATGAATAGAAATGGTAGTGTTAACAATGGAAACAATATATTATCTTCTACAACCAAGACACTCTTTCGGGACATTCGAGGTTTGGTAATCTTGTGGCTCTCGCAATACACGTGGGCATGTATATACGCTGTATATACATTTGTATATATTTCTTCTTCATACATATATTTCTCCTCTTTGAAATTGTACGTTTATTTTACACGTGGAATTAATGTAATTAATATGAATAATAATAATAATAATTATAAGAATAATAATGTACATACTTTCACCGTTGTTGTTTACATAATCATGACGGTAATCAGAATCATGCGTATAACAATAATAATTATGACGTAATTAGTACAGATTTGCCAAGTGAGGAACTGCCGTCGAAAAATTTGATTCTTAATGCTTAATTTGATACAAATTTGATACATCCGGGTTGATTTGAATCACGAAAGCGAATTCGTGCCGTCCGTTTGTTACGCAGGGGATCGTACGTTAACAACTGTCTGCCATGATCACTCGACAAAACAGTACATGCAATAACAATGATAATAATAATTCGGGTAATAATAATTAGAAAAATAATAGCGATGAATTCGAATAACTATCCTCTCCTTCTCCTCGTTCCTCTCTCTTCCTCTCTCTCTTTCTTTCTTTCGTTTTCGCTCTCTTTTTCTCTCTATACACAAGTGCACAATTATTTACATAATCAATATAATGACAAATTCTAAGGTGCCTCTTGAGCGCATTTTAAAACTTGGATTCGTCTCTGGAAATATAATCCAGGATTATTTGGCACATCTTAGTTTCTTGCGTCCTTTCACATGCGGTCTGATACTTGGCACGATATTGAACCGTCATGCATTGATTGGCTCTTAGAAGATCGATTTTAAATAGCTAAAAATGGAGATAACGATTTTTTTCATCGAAGACACATCTCTCTACGTCGCGCGTCCACTTTTACAACTGTTTCACATCGAATTTAGTGTATCTATCTTTTTTTTCTCTCTGAATCGACTAACATTACGGTTGATCTAATCACGACACAGTAGCCCACAATCTCTATACGAACTGACGACACATCTTTGCCGAGTTTACCGAAGCTCTTAGAGTCATCGAAGAAAAGAACAGAAAAATACGGAAAAGTTATCTTTCTCGATACACAATTGCTAATACAAGAATATCTGTAAGATACACACCGCGCACTTGCATTTATCGAATAATTTTCAACAAAAAACTACACCCTCTCTCTCTCTCTCTCTCTTTCTCTCTATACACATTTTTTTTCTATTTAGCCTCGATCCCTATTTCGTAGCGATACAATGACACAGATAAACACCTTTTACTCTATTCAATCGCGTCGCGTAATAATCGCTCCCTGTAAAAAAACATTCAGGAAAAACAATCGTTTTATGTGAAATTTCCAAAAGCTTGTATACCGAACCACAGTCGAGCCTAAGTCTATTGCGTTTAACGAATCTACAGGTTCGAAACACGAGTTTCTGCTCTCTAAACAAACACGAAATTATCTAGGGCGAACGGTAAAACATTAGCGAGTTTCGCCTTCTTCGAGATCGCAGACGTTTCCTCTTGCGTTTCGAAGAAACACACTGTGTATCGTTATGCTTGTGGGATCGTCGTTTGGAATTCTTCTTTTTTTTCTTTTCCTTTATAACAACAGCTTCCGCTTGATTAGAATAGCAGAATCATCAAAAATTTCTAACCGAAATTTCATGTGAAAAAACATGCGACTCTCTATGATCGTATGCGAAAGTTCGATTATACATGTCGCGTGATGTATGACTGATTCGCGATACCGTAAACGTAAAGTAGAATTAATTACATTACACAGTAATAGTAATCGCGTTAATACATCCGCACGTGCTACGCTGAATAGGAGTTTTAAAAAATCTGGATAGAAGCTCCACACACTTATCAAAATTTATCAAAACGTATTATGTACATACGAATCACAGAGAATTACATGGTATTTCCACGAGTTCCCTGAGTTAGAAATTTTTCATTTTTAGGAAACATCAGGTCAGGTACATTTCCTCACGTAGAACGGGCTAATATGTAGAAAGAGCAAAACGCTCGGCAGATGTGCTTTGGCGCACCGAGAAGATGATACTTTTTGTATACTCGCGCATCTCTATATAATAATATTAACTGCTCGTCAGTCATGAGAATATAACCGTAAATACTTCAGAAACTCGACGTATAAACATATTTCAGTCGAGATTACTTCAGGACACGAAAAATAGGCTAAACTGCAGCAACTCTGTTGGAAATTTAAGCGTAACTTAAATTTAAATTTTTCGGTCGATTATCGTCCGCGATTTGATTATATATTCACTCAAATTCAAAACATCGTTGATGCAACCGAGCCTCGTGAACTGCCTCATCATGGTAATATATAACACCAATTTTCTTTTTTTTTCTTCTGTACCAAACGCAAGAATCTACGTCGAGGAATAGTCCATCGCAGAGGTGTGACAACTTTTTGCAGAATATTTATTCTCTTGTATCTCTGTTCTTTTTTTTCCTTTAAAGATCGCTTCCGATGATTCTCCATTATTTTCATGGCACCAAAGTACGACAACACACGCGGAAGACTCTGTTAGGCGAGTAGTACTTGCCTACAGTACAGTAACCGGGGAAGATTTAAGATTTGCGTAAGAAACATAAAACTATGTAACCAGGCACCTGTAGAAGAACCAGTTCTCTGAATTTCTATCAGACTTACTCGAAGTCTCGCTTGGAAAATTGCGTGAAAGCACTTGTCTTGCAAACAGATACCGCATTACTAGCCTTCGATCATCGTCCTCACCGCCGAGACACGTAAAGAAAACGCTCGTCTTAAGCATGGCGATTAAGACCGTTTAAGTTACTGAACCCAAGACGCAGGCACCCACTGAGGTTCCCTTTCAAGTGAATTGATCTCCGTGAGAAGTTGATTATACGCCCGATCCGTATCGTTGTTGAGAATAAGCATGTCGAACAGATGGCCATACTTATCCTCCATCTCACGGGCTTTCTCGATTATGTCTTTCAATTCTTCTTCCTTGAAGCTCTCGTTGTTCTTGATCCTCTTCTGCCTTAGCTTCTCGAGGCTCGGGGGTGCGATAAACACAACATACGGCTTTAGATCCGAATTTCGCAAGATCTTGAGACTCTGGGGATGTAGATTTAAGACACAGATTTTCCCGGAATTAACCACTGTCCTGATGGCCTCCACGGACGTGCCGTAGTATGCTTTCTCGTACTCGCCATGCTCAACGAACTTGCGACAGAGAATATCAGACTCGAACTGAGCACGAGAAATGAAATGATAATCTTGTCCATCAACTTCGGAGTCCTTTTTCGGACGACTTGTATCTAGAAGACAGAAAACAAGACATTCGTTCAGATCAAGGTGTTTCTTTAAAAAAAAAATTATGAAATTAAACAGATTAATAAAGTGTGATACTTACGAGGAATCGCTGCGGCAAAACGTTCACTATCCTGCATCAATCTCTGCCTGAGTTCGTGTCGTCCGATATTAGGTGGTCCGATAAGTACAATTGGCCTCTTGTGATTTGCACGAGGATAGTATAAGGCAACTTCCTCGTACGTCAGCACTTCCTCGCTGTCGTAATCTATGAGAAAACTTTGCGTCTAAGAATACTCCTTAGCAATTTGTATTGAATCAGTTAATTTAAGCTCTACACACCGTCTATGGCAGTTGTCGCGTAAAGTGGATACCCGTCATCATTGAAATTGGCGCCAAACTTGTTTCGCTTTTTCTTCTTTGGATTCTTTCTCGCGCACAATAGCGTGCTAGATTTTTTCGAGCCTCGCACCGTCGATTTGTCGCCGGCTATTGTCTGCTTCATGGATTCTCGTCTGCGCAAATAAAATGGGAATGTATAATGCATTTTGATCGGGGATACGGTGATTAGATATTATATTCTTCAATTGTAGTAAACTCACTGATGTTGAAACGCTCTACTGGGTATCAGACCAGCTAGGGCGTTCTGATCCTCTTCGCCTTCTCGATATGCTTGCCACCAGTTAGGATCCTCTTGGGAAATTACGTGGAGTACATCGCCCTTTTGAAAACTGACGCCCAATTCTCTGCACGGTATGTACGGGTCTTCTTCGGGATCGTAATCAAAATGCGCTCGTATATGTATCTAGATGCAAAACAGTAAAAGGTTTATGGTTATTAAGGTAAATGTCATCATGTTATACTTGCGTTATATCCATGCAATAAAGCCAGCTGTTTCCTATTAGCGTCGATCTATAGTTAATTCCGTAGCTTGCGCGTAGCTTGCGAATATCAATGTCGTGTTGTTAAGATAAAGAATAAATGTCACAACGCTTACAAGTACACATGTGACATTCGCTTTTATACGCTTTTCACGTGCGTTAGTTCAGTCAATACAGGTGCACTAAACAAACTTTAATTAAGCGAACAACAGTGACTTAAATGATATTGATTTTCCCGAACTACAGATATCGAAATCGCAAAGAGTCGCTCAAATGTAGAACGACCAATAGTTATAAACGACCAGTATATTGTATCCTAGAAGTTGAAGGACAAATGTTTTCTATCTGACATTTGCCCTTTCACCTCCAACGCCATCACCGCAATATTGGTTGTTCTAGTTTCAAGCTCCACGAATACGAGCGGTCCACATTTCTAATATGAGAATGTGCTAAATATATCAGGATATGTGCTGTATGAGACAGTACCTTTGTCGTGTCTTCTCTCCTTAAATTATTTCTGTGGTTCGTCGGAGCCGGAAGTACCAAGAACGTGAGACTACCCTGCATGCCAGCGAGAATATCGCAGACCTCATTGACAGTCTTGCCGCGCATTTCTACTCCATTCACCTCGAGAACCTCGTCGCCCTCGTGTAGGAGTCCTGACTTATCCGCCGCACCTCCACGAACGACACGTCCTTGTGAGATAGATTAATTTTAGCGTTATAAGTACTTTTTGAAATTGAACAATCAAATCACACGATAAATATGCAGTAAATCGTCTGCTATATTTTTAGCAGAGATAAAAGCAATCGTATGTAACGATGTATTGTATGTAAAAGCATGATTACCTATTATTACCGCATCCCCTTCATTTCTGACAGTAGCACCCAGAGGTTCGTTAGTTTTCTCAATTCGGATGATTTTAATGTTGTCGACCACTCGGGAATCTTTCCAACTAGACGTCGGACTGGGCGGACCGCTGGGTGGAGAGGACGATGGGCTCTGCTTCCTTTGTAAACCTTCCACGTATGAGACGATAGAATCGTGCGCTAGAAGCAGAGCTTCCATGTCGTAACTTGTTAGAATACTCGTTAATTCCTCTACAGCGGCTATTGTTTCTGCTCCGCCGACACCTGTTGCGGTCGACGACGATTGCCATTTTTCAAGGATATCCACACACTGGAACATGAATGTCAGAATGTCAGAATTATGATATATGTAGATTGACATAGGTAATAACACAATGTATTTTTTTGACATGCAAGAATTTCCTTCACGAGGTGTGTTAAATAAACAATTAGAAAGATTTAACATCTAATTTTTGAGTTTTACGTACATCTCGCGCTAAATTCGATGCGTCATCGGCATGATGTTTGAAAATCTTGCTCGCCCTTAGTCGACTTTTTAAAGTGTGACGAGTCGCCAGGGCGGATGCAAATCGATTCTGCACCAAAAGTGTCCGGACTGCCTCGAGCTCGGCTTCAACACCTGGACCCGAAATACCGAGAACACCTGAAATATTTCGCAGTTGCAACTGCAGCCTCTCCAGCGTAGCAACGACCTCGCCATACGCTGAAATATGAAAGGTATACCTGTTAGAAACTTCCTTGCGGAATCTCGTGCCGCAGCACCCACTGTTTATTTACGCTACGCAAGCCTGTTGCAAGGGAAGGGCGAGCAACTATATTTAGTAGCATCCAATTTTCAGCAACTTTCAGGATTCTTTAAACCCGTTCTCATTTGCAAGTTCATAAAATTAAACGTGTCATTTAATATAAATGAGAGAGAAAAATAGATACGAAAATTTCTTTAAAACGAGAAAATGAAATTGAAAGAGCTTAAATGACAATGCGAAAATAAAGTGAAAAATTGCGCCATATTAAAATTTTCTAACTAAGTTTTTCCCTTTTTAGTTTAGAAAAATCTGAGGGAATATGTTTTGGAAAAGAAAAATTGCTTACTGAGAGGCTTCGCGGGCTCCTCCACTTCTTGGACTGCATTAGGAGTGGCGTGCGTGACTCGACTGATGCCGGTGATCACCTCGTCCTGTGCGTAAGCAAGATTTTCTTGGCCACTAAGATTCGTCGCGTGGCTCTCCAAAGCTTGGAGCTTTTTAGAGCCACGGAGAGAACGACTGAGCATTTCCTGCCTCTCCTCCTCATCTTTACGTTTTCGTAACTGCTCCTGTAACCATGTAACTGGTAAACTATCTATTTTCTTTTACAAGATATATAAAAATATTCATGGAAATTCAAATCTCAGAATAGAACTCTACACATGTATTTTGTAGACCGTTTGAGATATCGAAATTCTATTATTTAAATATGCGATACATCTCTTTACAAAATATTTCATATATATTTTTCAAAAGATTAAATACAAATCTACTTAATTATTTTATTTTATGCAATTGTAAGCGCAAATAATTCGTTAAGAGATATAAAAAAGTTTCAAGGAAAACTTTTATCGAACAAATTTAGCGCGTTTTTTCTAAATAATCTAAATATGTAATATTTATTTATAGTTTACAATATGTATTATAAGAAATAATATTTAATAAATTTTAAAAAGATAGTAATATTTCAGTCCAAAACTGGTTACTTCATCGTAAAGAAATCTTACCTTATTGAGAGTTGTTACATCAATTATGCTGATTATGCAAGAGACTGCGAAATAATTGCTGTACATGCAATTGTGTTACATCGCAAATACATACGGTTCGCTGCGAAATTTATAGGCCACTCAATACAGTTGCAGCTCGCGCAAAATAAGGAGCTCTTGAATCACATCAAGCTCAAGGATCAATTGAACCTCTTTGCGAACATATACTTGCGCGTCAATTATTTCGAGGTAGCTTATACTCAAAGGAACAGGGAGTATTTCTTAAATACGTCATATTTTTAATCTCCAGAATTTTTAACAAAGTTATTGCATAATAAAAGTAACTATTTTAAGCAAAATCTGTCTCGATGAGAAAATCTCTGATTACTCTGTACTCTGGAGACTTAATAATTTTATGAAACTAAACAGAATCTCTGTTGTATTGTTTTTCAAGAATAATATTATCATATTCCATGAATATGTTAATTAAACAGATAAAAAACTAGGATTTTACAAACCAATTAATTTCAAGCAGTCTCTTTATCGCAATGAAAGATTTATCGACCAAGAGATTTTCTAAATTACAAGGAAAAATGGTTCTAAAAATCTTAAAAAAATTTCTAAACTGAATATTCACGTGCAGTTGAAACATAATTAATTCTATATTTTATTACAAATTTATTTTCGATATATGCAATGATATATGTATACCTGTATTTATCAATGTCTGATTCGTAATATTCGTAATTCTTATCTTTTTAATAAATTAGTTAATAGATAAGTTAATAAAATAATTATTTGCGATCAAGTTGCACGAATTTGTGACGCTATCGGCCGCGTTATTCCGTGATTCTGACGCCCACCGGAGTCAGCTGATAAAGTCGACGTTAGTCAGCCGTTGTGTTTTACCGTCGTAAAATTGCGATGCGATAAAGAATGTTTATCTGCTATGCCGCGGCAGCCGGCAGCGCGAAAGAACGACTCGTAATTTTCATTTATATAACGAGTACCACATTTTGCCGCATATGAGGATAGAAATATCTCGGTGAAGCCCTGTTTCGCGCGACAGTGGACGTAAGGTTTCCTGTAGGAAATCCGAGCTCGCCCTCCCGCACAACACGCTTAGACATCAGCAACAATTAAACATGAAACACGTTACAAGTGTCATGTGTATGTGTCGACGTAAAATGAAAACTGATCATGAGACAATAAAATAAATTCCGGGAAAAACTAGTGTTTTTAATCGTTTACATAAGCATGAACGACGCTACAATCTGTTCCTATACGTGATTTCATCTTGATAAAAAATTTATTCTTCGATAGAACAATAAATCAAATTGAATTGAGAGAGAAAACTGTAATGCTTTGTACTACATGGACTCGGAATTTTTTCATTAAGGATTTTTATATTAAATAGCAGCATTTGGTAATATCGGAATATCAAAATGTAAATTGAAAAGAAATGTAAAATAGATCGGATATTCAGTCGACGTTCATTGCAACTAATAAGTTTCATAAAAACAAGAAAGTAGAAAGAGATGCGTTGAATTTGGGACACCTGCCGCGGTGTATCTCGAGATATTAAAGCAACGAACCGAATTGAAAGTCTGAAATAGATTCCCCAGCCGCTTGAGGCAGATCAAGAAACTGAGGTCAGGGCAGCGGGCATAATAGAAAAAAAAGCCGATACAGAGAAGACTCTGAATGTAGCAGGCCTGCGCGAGTCACCCTACGTCTACACCTATCAAAAAACGTTCGTAACGCTACACTTGAGCGTGTAATCTTAGACTATCGCGGGGGTTCTTTACATTCCAGACCACACTTGACTCAAGGCAGGTAAGAGCGTGTGTGGTGTGAGGATTCCATAAGATAAATACACTCACGCGGCCCCGGCGACGCCAGTCACGCAACGGGCTTCTGGCATTTCTCACACTTACTGATACCGAGATTGTATGAATTTCAAGCGCGCCGCGCTCGATTCACGAGCATATCCAGATCTCATTCGGATCCCTCATGATTTTTCACGAGGGTGATTTTCTCCCGCTTTTTACCAGCCCAATGAAACCAAAAGTCAACAAGAGGGAAAAGTTGTTCGGGCGAGACGTCGAATGGAGTTTTTTTGCTCTCCACACTGTAATCTCAAAAGAAAGATTTTTCTGCCTCTATCCGCCGAGTTATAACTCTTATTAACAGATAAATTGGTGTTTTTTTCTTTTTAGTGCCACGCGTGTTTCATAATGATTGTGAGAATAAACGGGATTAAAAATTGTCCTCGTTGACCGACGTTCGTTTATTTCAATTAATTTTCGCACGCTCATTAATGCGCCTAATTAATTGCCGCTCGCGCGAGGTCGCGTCGCAGTTCATTTGTCAGTCGAACTTGGGGGTTCTCCTGGGATGTGGGCGGAATTTGGAAACTGTGCGAGACGATTACTACGTCGCGCGACGAATGACGCTTCGATAATAATCATTGTCATCGGCTCGCAATTTCCTGCGCAAGTGGTCACGTGAGTAGCAAGTTCTCTTAAATAACAATCTGCCATTTACTGCCTTCGCATCGTTACGCAACGCAATCTACTGTTTACCCGTGGCTGCGCGCTATTCTCACGGTTAAAAGCTTCCCGCAAAATCCAGAGGCCGAAATGCGCCCATTAACGACTTAATCCGATCACAAGGCAAAATCGTAAATTCCGACGGAAGCAAGAAGCGCGAAGTTTTATCGTCGTGACGAAACACCGGCGGAAGCCTCGTGCCAGTTTACGAGCCAGACCGGCGATGTTATACGGCGGTCAACCCTTCTTCAATATGCAAATATCGTGTCTCGCGTGAAGCTGCCTTTTTACGAGAATGTTTATTACGTCAAGCGAAACCGACGCGTTTTCGTGGCAATTATCATGGCCGGACGTAATTTGCATCCAGCGAAATCGAATTTGTCCTCTCCTTTCAGATGCAGCTTCAGTGTTAATAATAACAAAAGAAAGAAAAACGAAAACACCTCGCAACTTACCAATTTCAGGCAACGTTTGTATCGCAAACCGATCATGTCAAACTCGTGCTCCTAGCGGACGTGACTTCGAGCTTAACAATGACGTTTCGAATGTGTTCTAGGTACACGTTTAGCTTGTTTTTTTTTTCCTTATGCTCTTATACTTACATTCCTTCACGTCCTTCGAAATTCGACGCGGGATCGGCGGTGTCCGCATTTCTCGAATGCTTATCATGCGTGCTTACGTGATTCAACACAACGCAGGTGCGATATCCACGTTTCTTACCTGATATTTCCTAATAGAATGAAGCTGCTGCTGCGTCGGCTCGGCATTGGCGTTATCGCTCGTCTCGACATTATTGTTCTGCGTAGATAGGCGCAGATTATCTTTCGGCGGTCTGGCAGGTGCTCTCTTCTGATCGCGAGGCGGGATGGCAGGCTTGACCCCGTTGAGACCGGCCTAAAAATCCATTCCGAAATAGCTCGTATTAATGGTTCCACATGCCTGACGCCGCGTAAACTACTTTGCCAAATTTCCCAACTCTTTTCGTTTCGCATTCCTCTTTCTTTTATCGTTCCACTTCCAGAACAAACTATTCGTATACTTGGGTCGAAGATGCTTCGTAGAACCGCGATTTTGCACGCGGCTAAGGCGAGAAGGAAGACAAAGAGAAGAAGCTAAAGCGACAGATAAGCGAGAGAAAGAAAAGATAGAAGAGACAGCGAGATACATGCAATAAAAGAAGGCATGTCGAAAGCATTATAGAAACAGAAATAAAATGCCGTCTCTTGAATGATCTTGTGAGTCGTCAGTAATCGAAAATGATAATGTTTGATAACGTTTGATACTATTTTTAATTTCGAATTTATATCAACCTTTGTTTACTAAAAACAGTAAGAAACCGTGTTATTTAGAATCTCGGACTGTGAATTCACTCATTATTTCGAGATATGTTAATTAAGATATATAATTTACGATTACGATCATGTTTCCTAATATAATTAAATCGACGGGCATTTTACTTCGCAAGTTTTGTTGCGCAGCTTGTAGCTACTTTACCATGCTGTTGATAATTTCATGTTAAATATTCCACATTCCTCTACGCATGCTCCTTATTTTTGCGTCTTTAATTGAACGGCAGTCTTTGCACATTTTGTCCTTGCAATAATATAATAGGTCTTTTTAAAATAAAAAATATTACATGATTTTGTATCTTTATTCGATTATTTAACAAATGGGATAACACGTATAGAAGCGATTGGTCGATTTCTAGTTAGAAGGTCTCAAATTTGATCCCGAGTCTCATTTTATAATCATGTCTCGGTGTATAAAAGAATTTTTAATTAATACTGCGCTTCTCAGATAACAGCGGGTCTGGAAGAATTGAAGAATTATGAACACGATTCTCTGTCACAGTTTCTACGGTCAGAAGGCAAAGAGAAATTACTACTCCGAGAGTATTTCTTTAATAGACAGATCACGACTGTTAGCGTCAAGGAATACGACTAGAATGATGATGAATTTAATCAAGTAATTCAAGAGGCAATCAACCGCAAAGTTACTTTGCAAGACCTGCAAATTTCCAAAGTGCAAGGACGCCGTTCGAATTATTCGACGAGCGAAAGTTTCTAAACTCGTGGCGAAGTCCATTGTGGTTTACCTGTTCGAGAGCGTCGACGTGCGACTTGAGCGAACGATTCTTCAAAGTGTGCATCAGTGGTTTTGACGCGTTCTTCTCTGTACGTTCGTCAGAAAGTCCGTCATGTAAGGACTTGACTATAACTGGATAGTCAACTTTATCCCGCTTTACAACGAGTCGTGAGAATGTGATTTTCGAACGTGCTACCGAAACAAAATCAGGGAGCGAAAAGGATTTCTTTATAAGTGCCGAGGGCCAAGCGCCTAAATTTGAAAGATCGGACATGCTTTTCCAATTAACGCGAAATTTCACGCTATTGTTGGGAAGCATAAACGGAACGTTCAACTTGAAATATTCGTACTCGAAGGATAGCCTGGAATTCTTTTTATTTTGTTTTTTCGGCAAATCATCGAGACAGTAAAGGTTGTCACGTCGTCGCTTCTTTTCTTGTGGACGACGATGGTCAGAAAAACGCGTATCGGCAAACAGAGGTACAATGCGCTGCTCTGCGGAGGAAAGCTCGCGCAAGGAATTCCGAGAATTCTGATTCGTCTCTTGGATGAAGGATAAATGGTTGTGGATGTTGTCCGCGACTTTGAAAAACGCGACGTTTTGCCCGGGAAACAAACTAATCTCATTCGGACAAGCAGGAAAGATAACCTTCTTGGTTTCCTTCTTGAAATCAACGAGGTTTTCCGAAGAGCTCACTTTGTCCTGAGAGAAATCAGAGAGAACATTCAAGCATATAGAATCATCGGTCGTTCTTGGGAAACAGGAGGAGATCATTTTATTATTTTCAGCTTCCTCGAGAAAGAGGTTCTGCAAATTTTTAAAAACCTTCTCTCCATGAATGGCGGAGAATGCGCGTTCTCTGCTCTCCAGGAAATCATCGAAACAAGGATTCTCAAATCCTCGACTCCCGGTGAAAAACCGTCCGTCTCGTTCGTTGGAATTTTCAGTGTTTCTGACGAACGACTGTAAAACAGGCTCGTTAGAGTGAGACTGCGTCGGTACGTTAAAGCGTTGCGTGCTGTAAGCGCCAAGCGAATCGCCATGCTCGTGGTGCAGGATAGATTGTAAGCTGTCGCATATCAAGCTCTTGACTCTGGACCTTACCTTCTTCAAGCTGTGCTTATGGTTTACCGAGCGCGCGACCACGTTCTCTTTAGCACTATCGTCGGCACTAGACAGCGTCGTGAAGCTATTATCGTTCGGGGAGAGGCGAGGGGAGGCTACGAGCGTAGTCGTCGTAGTCGTCATGGTCATCGTCGTTGTCGCAGCGCACGAGTTCCCCTCGTTAGCGACGCTCGCGCGATCGCGCTTCGGTTCGAGGGTGTTGTGCTTGCTGTTGCCGGGGGTTTTATTCGGCGGCGGATATATCGGGTGACACTTGGTGACCGGAACGAAATCCGGTGGACAATCGACGGCCACTTCGCGGTAAGGCTTTCGGCCCACCACGAGGAAGCTGCGTTCCGCGTTCGGCTCGAGATCGCCAGAGGCCTCGCTCCTCAGGGTGGAATAACCGCTGGAGATCTGCTGATGCCGTTTCTTCTTCGGCCGTTGCCGGGACGAGGAGGAGAGATTGCTCAACTCGATGCCGAGCAGATCGTCGGTCGAGCCGGTCCGAATTAATTCCTCGATATCGAGGCTACGAGTTTTCGTCTTCAATTTAGTCCGCTCGTCGTTTGTACGACGTTTCGTCGGGCTCTTACCCGCGGACTTGCCTGCTAGCTCGGTCTGGCAAAGTTCCGTCTGCTGGTCCTTGACGCGGACAGGCGACACTTTATCTTGATCCTGCGGTGTCCTTGGGATCGGAGATTGTTCGTCTATCAGTCTGGTCAAGTCCGATATTTCGTCGGATCGCAACAGCCCCTGAAGATCCTGCAAGTCCGTCAGTCCGTAAGCCGGATTGTCGAAGGAAGTCGTGTCCCGGTTCGAACGACCGAAAAGTGGGGCCACCTTGATGTCGGGCACCACCGACCTACACGGAGAGCCGAGGTCTATCCTTCGAACGTCGTAAGTCGGGGAGTCCTTATGGTTTTTGCTGTGCCTGATCATCAGGCTGGTATCAAGGGGAGCCGTGCTATCCGATCTACCCGACGAGCTCCTCGGACTCGCCGAATCGTCGCTACACGTTTTCAGCATGGTAGGGTAATCCTCCTTGGCAAAAGGGTAATCGTCCTCGATATCGACGCTGGACTCCTTCTGCCCGCCCGCGTCCTCGTCAACGTTCGCGTACACTTCGAAAGCTTTGAACGTATTCTTCAAGTCTGGCGAGCCGGTCGCAATCAGGCCATCGCGATACTTGTTTAGCCCCAAATTCTTCCTGGTGGATTTTACTTTCTCCTCCTCGTCCTCGATATTTAGTTCGATCTTTAGCATAGATGGCTCAAGACCGTTGTGGACGTTTTTGATCGTCCTGGCCGCCGCATCGGTGACGTCGTACGCGCGATCGTTCGATACGAGTCTAGCACGTCCGTCCGCGATGGTGCGTGTCTTAAGAGTCTCGTTTTTAAGGTTTAGGGAGAGATCGAGGTCGCTAGCGCTACGGGGACGATGCTGTAGCCCGTTCCTATAATTGGAAGAGCAGTTTTTTACCTTGTTCGGGTAGGCCTTCTGTAGAAGGGTGTCGGGCACATCAACAGGTAGCTCCCGATGATGGCCCAGGGCGCCAGGGGCCCACATCTCATCGGGCCCCAGTCCCTCCTGCGGCTTCTTCGCGTCGCGCGAGCTACTGTTGTTGTTCTCTTGCAACTGCAATTGCTGCTGCTGCTGCTGTTGTTGAGAGTGTATGTCCGTCACGCCACTACCGCTACGCCTTCGGGACCTAAAACAAGAGACAAGATCCTGCGTTAATATCACTGTTAATGGACGATATTCTTTAACCATGTGCTTTTCCGATTTCTCAATAGTATACTATAACGTATGTGAAACTAGAATCTACGCGTACGCAAAAGTATCTCAGCTCAGGCTAATAAATTGACAATGCTTTGGAAGACAACGTTTTAAGATTACATCAAGTAAATATGTATTGTTTAATATAAATAATTTATATCTTACAATAAATAAGATAATAAATATTTTTCTGAAGATTTATACACTTTTAAGTATTGTTAAGCTCTATAAGATAAAAACATTATAAATGTATTATCTGAAAAATAGATACGGAATGTTTGATCTTTAACGAGATAGAATGTTCGATAGAATAATAAACAGACGAGTAACTGTAATTCCTTTTTTTTATGAGACGATGGAAACTAAGTGAAGGATAACTAGTCATTGGTATATATTTCTAACACGCAACCTGAGTAAGGTAAATTGCCGGCTGTTACGAACGAATATAGTACGTCGGGATACCATTATGCATTTGCGGTTGATTAGATATCTTTAAGGCGTAAACTAACTCAATGTTGATGTAAGGCACCTACGACAACGTACCATTAAGGGAAGTCATGCTCGCGATAAAAAAGTACTGATGTAAGAAACGATACAATAACCCAATTTTGATAACCATAGTGAAATAATAGTGAAGTGACAGAATAATTAAATGCCATAGTAATAATACTTCATTTCTCCTCGGTGAAATAAATAGCAGTCAAATTATGTAATTGATGCGGCAACGTACAACGTTTTTCTCAAAAACCACTAAAATCGCGAAAAATTATAAAAATCGTAAAAAAATATGCAATTTATCTTTCGTTGAGAGAGAAAGTGTCATTTATCTCGGCGATGCTTCATTCTTTCTTTTTCCTTCTTTCCCTAGAATATTCTTTCCTTCCATATTTTTAGATTTCGCAGAACGTGACGGTGCTCACGTGGAAATAAATTCAGCCGCTATATATCACATGACTCTCGATAGTGCATGTTACATGATGTCTCAAACGAATGTAGAATCTCTTGGTCGTTCGATCGTGCGAAAAGTCCCTGGGACATGCACACGGTAACAGATCAGAAAGAAACTTTCGATACGATAAATCTAAAATATATGTATTACAGCTTGTCAGTCGCCGTTTTATCATGTTCAAGAAAGAGTCCACGGTAGTTATTTTTCGTTATAAAGTTGTTTCTGACTAAAGTCTCTTAAAAGAGTGGCATTAAAAATCCTCAATAAATGTCGCGATCGCGGAATATTAAATCGTATAAATGTCTCTCGTATTGAGTAACTGTTAAAATTTTTACGGCAATTGAAAAAAAAAACCTACAACAAACATGTAACTAAACTATATACGGGATTTAGCAGATTATCATTTTTGAATGCAAAGTTTAATACTGCAAAGTACCTACATTACAAATTTTGATAATAAATATAATAAAATATATTTAAATTTTTTATCAAACTATTTGCACGACGTTATCAATTGATTAAATAAAATTTCTTTGATCAAGAGTTTATTTGTTGTATTAAATTTAAATATATCTGGAAATCTCTCTCTCTCACTCTCTCTCCATCGCATTAAAATGTAATATATATTTCTTGATTTATTGACTCGCAATTTTTATTTGATCTATATAAAATGTGTCAGTGCGTATATTTTTACCAATAAATAAATAAATGGAATATACGAATGTATAAATATAAAAATATATTGGCAATGGAAAAATAGCTATATTCGGTTACGTATTATTTTTTAAAATAAATATTCATATGTTATAATCTTATTTTTATATATATTTTATATATATATATTGCTTTACAATAATAATTAATATTGAATATTTAAATATTGCAAAAAGCGATGATAGTCCAGTTCGAGAGTTCTCTATGTCAAATCTAAATTCATAGAAAAATCTACATTTTTTTTCTAATATGATGGTGCTATTAAACGTTTAGCGCAATAATTTCCATTTACACGTGTGCGTTTCTGTTTTGCATTATAACGCAAAATATCGGAAATTAGATTTACGCGACAAAGACCGTCCACCTATATAGGACCAATAGGCCTTTTCGCAGATCTGATTACATTGTAGGGTGCAGAGCATTCAATACAAGAACGCCATTACACTCGTTTGGTCCTTACGCAAATACGCGTGGAGGGTTCATAGAGCGAACGATAAAGAAGGAGACAATGGAAATCGCGAACAAAGGCGATAGGAAATACGGTACCATGATTCAATATACGCTTGAGTATAAACGAGACGCCCTGCGTTTTTGGTGGCATCTTATGCAACGCATTTAATGAAATCTTTAGAATTCTTGTAAACTACAAATAGGAAAAGCGAACGTCGAGTTTTTCTGTATTTAATAAATTTAATTTTATTCTTTCGTAATTTTATATTTTTCATTTGATATAGAAAATTTTAGTATATAAAAAAAAATCTCGGAGATAACAAAAATTTTTGTAATTTCGAATTATATTTTTTATCAAATAATAAAAGACGAAATATAAATTTTATATCTGTGTAAAAATTATATTCTGGCAATGCGTATTTTTTTAAATAACCCTTTCATAGTTCTTCAAAGTTTGTCGAAAATAATTTTAATTTTGACTGTTGAATTTTACGAGAATTAAACAAGGAGGAATGCAAGGACCGGACAGTTTCGCTAAGAAACGCCGCAGATCATACTTTTCAATAGTTAGTCGATCTTTAATGTATGGTACGCTCCGCGTGCATCTGTTCCACGTGGAGCCTATAATAGAAAACGTGAGCAGGTCAGCGTGATCTGCGAAACTACAACTAAGCCAGTCGACCTGTCAGGGCTTTCAAGAAGGATCGCCTTTCTTAAAGGGCAGACCGGGTATATGAGAATGCGTTTCCAAGAAAACGGACACGCTCAGGCCAATTTCGAACCGAGGCTACAAGAAAAACGTTCTGAAATTTGTGACAGTCCTTTAATTTAAGCTAAGTGCATTCTTGCATTTGGAGGTCGATAAACTCGTCAGGAAAAATGGTATTATTTTTTGTTTTATTGTTGACAGTAATAATCGACACAAGAATCGTTACGGCGCAGTTTCGTCTCGTGCTACGCGCAACACAAATCAAGCGAAGGGATCGAAAGCGATGAAAATGTTGCATTACATTTATAGTAATTTGAGATGATCGGCTATAAGGTAAATTGATAATAACGATAATAATCTAACTTGCAGCGTGGGCTTTCATCCGTGAGTTAACTAAAAACTAAATTGACTCATAAAAGCTGTATCGCAGCGTTATATCAATATAATAATCTATCTATGATGCAATCAAAAATAATAATATAGCTTATAATTAAATCTTCATAAAACATGATGTACTTTATCGCCGTCCATCCGAGCTTTCAAAACGACACAGTTCTCACCAAGAAGATCCAATTAAAGTTTTTATTTTGCATTTCCCGAGTTTGCCAAATTAAATTTCGGAGCCCCATTTAACTACGTATAATACTCTATAAGATATCTTTTAATTCTATATAAAATGGCAGTTTTTTTCAATTGAAAGAACTTTCCTTTGTTCTTCATCTTTTTCATGTAAAATAATGCAGAAATTAAATCCGGGAATACGCTGCTTTCCACGAGGCAAGCCTCGTCGCATTTGTGACCGTGTCGCTAATTTTTCCTGTAATTGCGGCCGAAAAATTCGCATAAAAGGCGCGCAAAATATACGAGTGAAAGTATCACGTGTCCTGACGAAACGCAGACTCGCGAAAGGAATGCAAGTCTAATGACGATGGCAGCGGTATTGCGTCTTTATACAAATCGTGACTCCTGCGAAAGGTCACTCTTGGTTTCTTAATTAATTTCTCCATTCATGTCTGCATTTTTATCATACCATGGTTTTCTCATCAACGTGACGTGCGGCTGTCTTAAGCGAAATTGTTCGACTTTTCAGCGTTGTCAGCGATTATTATTACGTTATTATTACGCAGCAGAGATCGTTCAAGTTCGCATAGATGCATGAAACGATCGTTACGAGTTACACAACAATAGTATTTGAAAGGACAGTGTCATCGATTATATTGTCGTGATTTGCCGGGATTCAGATGGGCAGCATTGTGCTGACGTGCGCATGCAGTGAATGGCAATCGATATCAGGAATTCGTCACTTTTTTCCGAGTTGACTGAATGTGAGAAACGCGATGGAGCCGATAATTACACGTTAAGGTCACGAAAAGCCAGAAATATTGATTTCTACGCTCAATAGAGATCCAATTTATTTTTGTAGCAACGCTTATCGATAATTATGGCCGCTCACCGGATGGCGTCGCCGCCGTTTTACTGCGGAAATCAAGTTGCTAAATTACGGCGAGCGTAACTACCCATGTTTAACGAAAAGAGATCAGGGCGTACTCAAGGCCCGAACAATTATTCGCGTAATCGCGTGCGAAATCCGCGATTATGTAATGTGAGTTACGCCGGGATGAATACATTACGATGCCTTGCGTGACTTAAATTCCTACCGAGTATTTTGCATTTTCGCATAAAAGTTTTGCGCGAATTTTGTACGAGACGGCGGAAGAGTTTTAACGCAGGAAAAACACTGGCGCGTTTCTCGTCGTATGAAAACTCGATCGAGGTATGTCATAAATACGAAAGAGAAACGGAACGATTCGTTCAGCTACAGTTTGTCTTCGCGGTATTTGTGGAAAAAAGTGTAAATGTAAATGGGAAGAAAATGTAAGTGGAAAAGGTGTAAATCTCTTGTTGTATAAATTCCTGTATGGGAAGAATAAAGCTCGTTTCACGAATGCGCCATTCGATTACGTCTCGCAGTTAACAGCCAGTTAAAGTTTTAAGCTACTACGCGTGAAGTAAATTAAATTAGATTTTTTTATTCAAACCTATGTGCGCAGTTAAATTTCAATATTTATCGTGCCGAACGACTGCTTTCCATTATCAGAAATATCTCAATTGAAATGTAAATTATAGTTATGTTATTATAGTTAATTATAGTTAAATGTAAATAATAGTTTTCTACTTATACACGCAATTTTTTCACTTTTTGCACAGATATATCTTAACAAAAATAAAAAGGCAATTCCGTGAGGATATTCGCTGCGTTACTTCGTGCATATCACACTGTATTCATTGTAATGTACAACTCCGTATATCCGTCCCTGGCTTAACGATACCTGTGGAGGCGGACAGGTAAGCAGGGCTGCAGTCAGGAACGGAAACACGTGATCTCCCCTTGTTTCGAATTCTACGTGAGAGTTCGCGTTTGATGTTCCCAGAGTCGAGTACAGATATTCCCTAGCATGATTCTATAAAACTTTCCACGAATACTCCATTTTGTACATATCTTCACATTACACGCACGTTTATCCCGAATTTTATTCAGAAGCACTGCATTTTATGCGCGATCGAAATTTCGTTTCTTGACTTTTGTTACCTTGCATGCCTTTCGTATTTATATCTATTCTCTTGAATAAAAGAATCAAGGATAAAGATAGGAAGAGAGAGAGAGAGATTAAATTATACATATGATAAATCTTGATGCATCGTCATCCATTGCTAGGAAAGAATTGAGATAGTTAATCATCAGCTCGCAGAGCATTACATTACTTCTGGATGCGACTGTCACGAATACGGATCTTAAGCCATGGCGATTTAGAATTGTTGTATATTTTCAGATATTAGGTAACTCCGAAAGTAAAATGCGGGACCCCTTTGCAATGCAGCTCTGTATCGCGGAACAATTGGCATCCGATAAGTAATCATATATATGCTGGTATTTATATCTTTTAACTGTGGTAATAACGCACAGTTATTACCGAGATCTTCCAACTGTACTAAATAATAAGTGGCACTTGATAACAAGCAGGCTGCTATTAAATTATCAAGTAGCTGTCTCACGGGGTGGGCTTAATGCGTTATATCTACATCGCGTTAAAACTCTCATTCCCTGTGGAATATCTATATGCACGAAATCCGGCCCTTTGCCTCTCCACATTTCGTTCTCCCCTTCGAGCAGGCATCTTTAATTAAAGTGCTACAAATACAAGTTTATATTTCGCTCTGTGCAGCGTAATTCACCTATCTCGAAGAAAATATTTAAGTCACTTCGAATTTAAGCACGCAAGTGTGACGGCAGCTTGCTATTAACGCGCACTTTTTACGCATATTTCTTCGCAGACAATTAAATGCTATGCGCTGTAATTCCATACGAGGCATATCCTGCACAACTTGCAACGCGTAAGAATTATGATAACGATTGTGATATCAAGCGGAAGTGATCTTCGCGAAGTCGTAATACAGCCAAAAAATGTGCTACATGTCGTTTACTCACACTTCACGCGATCGACAAAATGCTTGTATCATCGCGATTATTGCTGTGAATAATACGGCTTGTTGTACGTTAATTGTAACGCTATACCGGTATTTACAATATTCAATGTGTTACAATATTCCATGAGTTACAATATTCCATGTGTAACGTGTATGTGAAAACTACTTTCAATTATGTACCAACTGGCTCGGAATAATGGCTCACAAAAAAGATTCATGACGATTCTGGCAATAGTTTGTCAATGCTCGAACCGAAAAGTATTGATGAGTTTTTGTCAGAACGTACTACCTGCCGATATTTCGTGCATGGTACGTCCGGAAGTGCACCGAACGTATCGAAATTGTGTTATCATGTACCTAAATTATACATCAGGTATCGAAACATGTGCAGCACATATGAGAGAACGGTGTATCTGCAAGGTGCTTCGCACAAGTATATTACAGAAATTCAAGAATATGGTATACGAACTGAAAAGTCGAGTTTTCTCTTATTAAAGTCGCTTTTTCAACTCGCATTCATTCAGGCACGTATTTTAAAACAAAAATAAATGCTTCATTGATTTCAGTGGAAATATGGAAACTGTAATAATTTGCAAATTAGAAAAAGATTTTACTCATAATATATTCCAAAATCATTTATTGCCATTCAAAAATTTGCTACTTAAAATTTGCTTACTTTTAATTTTCAATTTCTATTCTCTCTGTCACGAATCTCCTTTGAAAATATCTACAGGTATACAACTGCCACAAAAGAAGTCGCAGATAGTTTCAAACCATTCATATTTCTCTGTATCATAAAAACGTATAAAAATCGAAAAATGTTTTTTCTGTTTTAAATTCTATAGTGAAAGTAACAAATTGTGGGATAAAAGTGTGGGATAAAGGCCTCAGGCAGCAAAATTCCTTTTCCAATTGTCACTTCCCATGCCAGGAACGTGAGTCGATAACGGTTTTGTTATCAGTTTTTCGTGACGCTACAATAGAAAGCAAGAAAAGAGAGAGAAAGAGGGAAAAATGAGAAAAATTTTCCACAATTTCTTTTTACTTCAACTGCGGCGAACACGGCGAATTCTCGAATGAAAAGGCCCAGGTGTAAAATACTCTTTTCCGTTCGTATCTCGCCTGGCTTCAATCTCCTTCGAATCGACTCGCAGCGCGAAATTCTCGATCGCGCGCGTGGAATGCACGGCGCGAATTACTGCGCGGGGACGGACGTGCAAAGACCGCGCGGCGCGGCGCGGCGCGACGCGGCGTCGCGTTGCATCCGCTGGAAACCTACCAGTGTAGCGTTTTGAGGATTCTCATGGCGTGGACCTCTCAACGGCTCGTCCTTCGCTCAAGCCTCATGGACGCTCGCGCGACTCGCGACAAAGCTGCTGACGGACGAAGAATCTCAATGCGCCTCCTGCAGCACTGAGATCTTCTGGATTTTCCGATTCTTCAACCGTCTTCTCTTACGATCCCCGTAATTCAACACTGAACATTCTTCATTCTCTTCAAATTCATCCGTGCTTTTCTAATTGACTGTGTTCTTCGAGAGAAACTCTCTTTCTGTTCTTTCTTACAATTAGTCCATATATATTTTCTAATTATCTTTTATCTCAGTCAGTCTTTAGTTTTAATTTTTTTCGTTTAATTTCTTCCTGAATACTTTTTAAACGTTTCTTTTATTCAATCTCAGCTCGCCTGAATTATTGTTCTAGTCTTGATCCGACCTTCGCTAAACGTTTCTACATTCCGTACAGGATCTTCTGTTTCCTCCTACCACACCCTGTCACTTTATATCTCGCCAATCGCAATGTCATTAGATAGTTACGCCTATCTATTTGCGGAGAGCGAGTTTTGCGTGCAATATTATTTTTATGCTTTTTGCGTACTATTCTCTTTTTCCTGTTTTCGATGCTTAAATATTCCGACAATAGAGCGGCCTCGTGCTTGTTCCCACGCCGATCCTGCGCCTATTTGCCGAGTCAAGTGCCTTGTCGCTTACGATTTCCTCAATCTTGGAATTTTTATAAATCCGGATCTTCTTCATCCGGATTCCTCGCTTTCCATTCACGTTCTTCAGTCGCAACTGTGTAACTATATCTACGAAATTAATACATCCTCATAGATGTACATCAGGTCCCAAACATTGAAACTTTTCCCTAGAATTTTCCCTCCGCGCGTCCTCTTTCGTTCGCGAGAATCCTCTTCGTGGATCACTTTACACCTCACACGGCTCGACCTTATCTCGCCCCTCGCTGGTTTTACGCGTCAGCGTGTACATCCGTGTGCCGCGCGCGCACGGTGGCACATTCCACCTGTATACGCGCACACTGAGAAACAGAGAGAGGAAGAAGAAGAACGAGAGAGTGGGAGAAAGAGAATACACGCACACACAAACACACCACTCGGTTATACGCTCGGTGGCCGAGCGCGCGCGTATACGGTCACGCGACGGACGCTCGGCGTGGATGCACGGACGACGACGACGGAGCTGCGACCGGCAGCTCAGCGAAGGAGGTGTATGCACCTTCCGAAGGCTGTGCGCGACGAGGGAGGAGTCGGCGGCGATACGACGGCGGCGGCGGCGGCGGCGGTGCGGCGGCGCGCGCTATATCGCATGGAGAACGCTCGTACCGGTTTTGGCCCGCCGCGCCGGCCGATGGATATTCCCGGCTCCGTTAACCGCCTTAATTGCGCCCAGTTCACGCCCCGCTCCAACCCCGACGCGACAATCGGCCCGCGACGACCGACCGTTAGCGATAACAATCCAATCGCGGTCCCGTGGGCTCCGATATCGGTCACACGCGACACGTCGCCGGAATCCGTTTCAGGGGGGAGCTCGTTGATCGAGTTTTTCTCGATCTTCAACGTGAGACTGTCGTTCGCACACCTCCCGCCCCTTCCCCCCTCCCCCCTTCTAGATGTCCACGAGAGATTGGGCCGGAGGCCCGCGGATATTCACACAGTTTTTGGCGGGGGAAAAAGGCTACGTCGTGGACGTGGCGGAATAAACGGAATACGGAGAACGCACGAGGAGAACGAGCGTCCCTCCGGCTTCGGACTGACGTGAGTTTGTTGGCTTCGCTTTACCCCGAGAGAGCCAAGCCAACCGGTGCCCCCTTCTCGTTTTCCCTCTCTATCTGTTCTTCCCCTCCCCCTCCCCCTCTCTCTCTCTCACTCTCTCTCGCCTACCTATTCAGTTCTCTCCTTCTATCATTCTGCTCCCCCTTCTCTTTCTCTCTCGCTCTTTCTCGTACATATACATACTGCTGTCTCTTTCCTTCTGCAGGATGTACCCCCTTCCTCTCCTTCAACCATCTCCCCAACGCTCACCTTCCAGCTGCGCGTTTCTGCCTTACCTCGCTCCCACTCTACCCACTTTTCTTCTCCCCCTCCTCCAACTGTTCACCGGTTCAACCACGAATGTCTCTTTCCATCTCGCAGCATTCGAATCTTCCTTCTTGCTCCCTGCGATCTTCCTCCGTAATCCTCCATCCTTCTTTCGTCGTTTCGACTCCGTCCTCTTCCCATTTTCGGCTCTTGTTCTCCTGCTCCGTTTCTCTCGTCGTCGCTTTATCCTTCCTTCTCCATCTGACTCTCTCGGCCTGCATTCCTGTCTCCGGATCTCTATCCATCTCGGTAAAGCGTCATTCTCGGCTGTCTTTTCGTCTTCGGACGAATTTGGAGCTCTCCTCTCTCGGCCTCTTTATTTCTCTCTTTCTCATCTCTTCCCTCGTCTCTCTCTCTCTCTCTCTCTCTCTCTCTCTCTCTCTCTCTCTCTCTCTCTCTCATCCGCGGTGGCTCGATCTGAGGATCTCAAGACCACTCTCTACTACCATGGCGATCACATGGCTCCAGCATTGAAGTCTCTCGCTCTTTCCTCCCTCGCCTCCGCCTCCATCGGCGCTTCGCGCGAGCTCACGCGCGTGGACTAAAGGTGTGCGTGAACGCACATATTCTCACGCACATGCCGCGCGTTTACCGTCATCGTTTCGTTCCTCGTATAGTATTTCGACTCTCAGCTGATCCGACGATCGTTTTCATCTTTCTCACGATTATCAATCCGACCTTGCTTCCTGAACGTTCCATGCCCGAGGCGTATCCCGCGCGCGAGAAAAAGGCGCGATGGCGTCGCGCGTAGCAGCGAGATTGGAATAGTGGCGAGCTCGATGGTTTCCAACGATGTCGATCTTTCGCACAAGGCGCAAAGACGTATTTCCAAGTAGCGGCTGTCTGATTAAAATTATCTCGTCCCTCAAAACCATTACAAATTACATTCGATTGTAATAATTGTAACAAATTGAACTTTACGCGGAGAGATGTATCGAGACCTCGTCTGAATGAAATTCTACATTCTCACACTGAGCTGATCGATATACGTTAAATATAACATTTCAATGGGAGCGGCATGGATACGCGTTAAGTGCCGCACTTGTGATCGAGGCCACAAATGGATGGGGCACTCGACCATCGGATACAGGATGCTGAGTGGTATCGTGAGACACCTTGATATTGTGTGCAGATTTTTGTCTGCAATTTTATTCTCCGTGGCGAAGGAGGGGACGCGCGGCGCTTTGTCCGTTCGTGAATGTGTGTCGCGTCAAATGAAACAGAATGCGCGTATCCGCCCCTCTCCCCCTCTACCCTTCCGATCATTGCGCAACTCTCATTACTCGAATGGTTCCGTAATGCCGAACGCGCATTTGGATTAACTTTAGACCGCGGAAATATTTATCGATTGTGCTTAAAGCTTCCATTACATCCACCTGCATGTGCTTACTGATCCGAGCCACGTACGTCCGAATGTTGTTTGAACAGTAAGTTTTGCGGGATAAAGCGCGCGAAGACGATTGCACTCGTGCATATGCTTGATTAAATTATGTAACTCTTTACCCCGAGGTGTTCAATCATTTCGGGGCAAGAGGACAGATTATGCCGATGATTGTGTGTAAACAGCGTAATCATCGTCCGGCAATATCTGTCGCACGCGGGTCAATGATTCGGTGATCCTTTGATAAATTAATCGCCAATGTGCCGTTAATAAAGAGGATGTTCCACATCTCTGGCACACACTCGGCTTTCTAGATATAAATCCTTCGATCAATTTGGAAACGAATTTCTTCTGTTCAATGAAAATGTCGAGGAAAATCTTATAATATGTTACATTTTTAATTTCTACATTAAATATATCGTCGTATAACCTTTGAATTATAAAGTTTCCTTAAAATTGTGTGATGTGACCTGAGAAAAATTCAGTGAAGAATTTTTCAGTTCACTGCATCTTTATTTATGCTTTTAAAGTTAATACCACAAAAATATATGTATTTTTAATTGTCCAAAGTTATCGCTCTTCATGTTTTTATTCAGAAAAAAAAATTCAATTCTAAATCGGTTAAAGCATCCGTAGATAAAAAGATGGCTTGGCAGATCTAGGACGTGTACCAAAATATGCAGAGATGCTAAAGTTCTCACCAACTCGTTTTCTTAAAACGAGATATATCTTGATTCGCAAAGTAAATGTTACTCATTTATTCATAGGGATTCAAGAATAGCTGTAATATCTTCCAGGAAGAAACAAGAAGATGATGAGATAGAAAGCATCTTTCCTCATCGCTCGGATGTTCGTTTATCGAACGAGTAACTGAGTAGGTCGTACTATTATCTTCTTTCGTTCGGGTTGTTTTACCACTATCTGTGTCAGAATTAATGATAGAGTTCCTTTTCTTTCGCGCTTCAGTCACATTGTCGCACTCATTTTCCTTTTTGTACGCTCTTTCTTGGCCTCTTTCCAATCCTTTTTGAAGCCAGAGCAAGCATACGTCGCATGCCGACGCAATGTGGTTTGCATAAGACAAAAGAGCGCAGCTCGTGAAAGGAAAAAGAAAGAGAGATGATTGAATTCGATGTGGTGTAATCCAAGCATACTGCTGTTTTCTGGCCTACCATTCTGAATAGTCCCATTGTGCTTTCTCAGAAGACATCATGTGGCAAAGAATCCATCATAATTTAGTCAGTTCTTGATAACCGCATCCGTTTAAAAAAAAAGCACTTATATCCCCTGTTTAATAAATTTCAGCAAATTTCTTATTGTGTGCTGCGATATCTAAAATTGTTAATAACTTGTGCTACTGTATATGAAAAGTATCGAAAAGTGATATTACTAGTGCAACGTAAAATTGTTGAGTCATGTTTGCAAAAAAATAATATCCAAGCTGTCAGTTTGATTCTAATTAACGTTGCAAGACTTTTCGAATTAAATATGCTAAAATAAAATCTTTTAAAGCAAATCTTTCCTTTTTGTTCGACATCGAAATGGTAGCTCGGTCAACGTGTGGTTTAATCATATCGATGAACGTATAGACATTGTCAGACAGTGTTGATCATCAGGAACATATTCGTCGTGCCCGTCCGAGAGATTAACTCGCCTATCGATACTGTTTGTCTACCGATCTGCCAGGTTCGGTCGTCGAACCCGCGAGCACGTCGAGCTCGCGTGCGCGCGTCGATCGCAATACCGAATTGACTTTTACCTTGGCATGGGAAGGATACGCTTTTTATGAAACGGGTGATGTGATCGCTTTTACAAACCGCGTTACGCGACTCGTCGTTTTACGATCACTATCGTGTCGATTTTCGAAGTCGGGAAGAGTCGACGCAAGAGGCGCACCCTTTATCGGCCTTTCGAGGGGCGAACTCTACACCGCGCTTCCGCGACCTCCGACCGCTTCGAAAATTTCGGAGCGCGTATCACATACTCTAGCGGCAACACGTGTGCACGATCGCCGAAAACTCGAGTTACGAGATCTGACCGAGCACTTTATGGGCGTTTGAAGGACAATGGTCCCCCTCTTGCCACGGGTTCCTCGAGTGAAACCAGATTCGCCGAGTTGAAAATCGGTCGTCCAAAAGTTCCGCGTGGCTACGGAATCCTCTAATCCGTGCCTAATATTCTTCTCGTCTCAAGTGGCTCTGTCGCCGAGACCCAAAGTTCTCGGTAATGGTAGGCGTAGCGAACCCGGTGACGGCCGCTCGTTTACACTCGTAGGTGGTCCTGCACGGCGGGGAAAGAAACGAGCGCTCCGAAAATTCCAATACGGCCGTTCCGTCAAATTCGAACCGTGTACCGGAGACCATTAGCGTCCTCTAATCGAAGGCTTAATGGACGATCCACGTGGCCGATTCACCTATTTATCCCTCGTATTACGCATTTGAAGCTGTTACATATTTTAGATGTGTCAGATACGTTCACGTTACGGCTGAAGAACTCTAACAAATTTCGTCACATAAATTTATTTTATTATTAATTATAAAAACCAACCGACCGAATCGCCGTATGTGCATTATCCAGTGTACCTTAATCCTCGGTATGGACTGAGTTTTAATTCGCGATATTGCAGCCAAGGATCCTTTGATGGTTTTACGGTTGGCTGATCCAAGGGACTAGTGTATCGACTCATATACAGGGTGGCCCAGGATTACTATTCGCTTCTTTCAACTTTCGCGTATAACACAAGGCAATATATATATATATATATATATATATATATATATATATACACACACACACACACACACACACATCCCTTCTAGAAGATTCCCTTTAAAGTTCCATCCTTATGTCTCATTGCGTTATTAATGTTTTATTACTAACGTGTAGCGTTTCAAAGGGACGTACGGCAACGTTAGACCACTTTGCAGAAAGCGTTCTGTTCCCGGCGCAAACAGTTCCGTTTAATATCCGACCTTTCTGACCGTCTCCCAGGAAGTTCCGCGACGCCACTCGACAAGTACGAATTTAGGAAGGGATGTACAGTTATCCGACATTTTTCACCGCAAAGAGCTTGGAAGAGATACTTTCAACTATTGGCGCCTCTTTAAAGTTTGGAAAAAAAAGGTAAAAAATCGTAAAACAATTCGCGCCCTTCGCCCCGCGGCGGATCTAGGCACAATGTTAATATCTCCCCCCCAGGAAACGGAAACAGAAGTGGACACGTTTATGTGTATGCGCGCCCGGTGTTTTAAATAATCTCACTTAATCTACGAAGGGATATTAGCGGATATACAGTTACCGCGGCAACGCCATGAAAATGCACCCGACGCGCGTGTTCACGGACGACACTTTAATTAAATCGACTAATGCGCGAAAATTTATTGCGCTCGCAAACATCGCGGTCTGTCAAGGCGCCACGGTACCGACGATATCGTCGAGAGGTACGAACGTGGGTGTGATGTTAACGCCTAGCTCGAATATCCATCGCCGATTCTTTACGTCTAATTCGAATGAAGTCGGGACTTTCATGAAAATCCGTGCGCGTGATTATCGTTTGCGAGAAATCGGATGAGTCACACTTGACGGGGAAAACGCGATGATGCCTCCGAATGCGAGAACCAATACAAAAACGGTGCGTCGCGATGTATCGAGCAAATGCGAGTAAAATTAGAAAACACGAAGAGCTTAGCTGTAAAACGTCCCATTAATTCCAATATTACGACGTGTGAAATCGACACGTATCGATCGATAGAAAACGGACGTTGTTCTCTCGTGAAAGATAAATTTCTCCCTTTACCATCTCCGAGCGACGAGTTTTAATTATTCACGCGATCACGCACGAAGAATTCCTCGTCTCTCCGTCGACCGGCGCGGCGTACCAGCCGTTTACCTGCAAAGAATGGAAACTCCGAGCCGCGGAGCGAGGCATGTCCAACATGCCTTGCACGGGTCGCACGCCCGGTTCTTTAGGTCGATCCACATCGCCATGGACTTGCGGGCGGATGAAACGTATCGAGAAAGTTTGCGATTATGCGATTACCGGTCGAACGTGGTATCACGCGCGTAATGTACGCGGGATGGACGGGCGCGAAATTGTTGACACCGCGACGACGGCGCCGTGCGCGAGAACTGCCGCCTGGAATGTGGCTTATCGGTGTCGACGCTTGATATCGAGAGCTTATCTTGAGCGAGTCGCCTCGCCACATCCACATTGCACGCGTATGCGCGTACGGTGTATGTAAGGTACACGCGAGACGTATGCGCGATAATGTCTCCATCGCGTCGCGTCGCGTCATGTCGGTCGATCCGCGAACGAGAGAGAGACGAATTTCGAGGCAGCACTCCGCCCGATTGTTTCATGCATAAATGCGCGACGTCCGGATTTATCGCCTCGTTTAATCCCAGAGGGATGACACTATTTAGAAGACCGGGGCTTCCCGCCTCGTCTGTTAAGTAAATACGAGAAATGATTTGATTTCCTAGGCGAGAATTCGAGCCCCTCTTAATTCAACGATTATCTCTGCTTGCATTCATCAAAAGACGTTACAAAAGAATTTTCGATATTAACTGAAAATTCGTGAAAAGAGAAAGCTTTGCCAAGATTGGGAGAAAAAATACTTGGCGATTACGGTCGACTTTTAATGTAATATGTGGTACAATCTTAAACTTTAATTTTATAAAATATATAGAATGACGCCGTATATTCCAGCCAGACTTTCTGGCAGGAAATTAGTTTTTAACAAAAAGTTTCCGATAAATATGGGTTAATGAAAAATGCTTTCTTAAAAAGACAGTGCTCAAATACTTCTAAAATCAATTTTCTCACACATTTTTATAAATATCTAAAAAGGTATGCATTTTTTAATAAAAAGTATCAATACAAAAGTTGTAGAGAATAAAATTATCTTTCAAATGAGGCTAAAGTATTTTTATTATGTTCCATAGGTTTAGAAATGCGATATAAAAAAGTGTTTTTTCAACTATTGACACTGGAGCAGAAACAATGTGGAAAGATCAACTTTTTTTATGGACCTAACCGTTATAAGAACCTTATTAAATATTTTATTAGTAACTTAATAATAGAAAAATTGTGTGTTCCCTACGGACGATTGATGTCAAATATATCAGATTGCCCCAACTATCGATCCACTCGCCGAATTAGACCCGTTTGAATATTTTCTTTCTCTACGCTATCGTGCTCGGCGCGGTGTCTCAAGTATCATCGTATCTATTTATACCAAACGTATGTGTCGACTCGACGCGTAACACAGGAGCGTGCGTGTGCGTTGCACCTGAGGTTTCGACTTGTGAATACACGCGCGTGCATACGGCACAGAGGGGCGAGGGGGGGACAAGTGGTACCCCCGGGAGTGAACATGTGCTCGATTACACACGCGATAGACAACCCCTTCGATGAGTCACTTGCGGCAAATAAAGGAGACGGTCGGCGAAGAAAGGAAGACAGATTGTCTCTTTCACTCGCGCGCGCACGCAATGCCTTTTCACGAACGACGAGGATGTAGTCGATAGGCCTCACGTTCCCCCCATCTCCCGATACAATCTTTTTTTAACGTGACGCATCCACCGGCGTCGCCACGACGTCACGAGATATCACGAGACGTGACGTCACGACGCGTCCAGCGCGGAAATCGAATCTGTGACGACAATGTACGAAGACGGACGCGCGGTTCTGCAAACAATGACGAATGATCGGCGATATACGTGCGAAATTCTCGAGCCGTCACGGGCGCAAGAATCGCGAGAAATCGTTCGCGGGCAAATTGTTTCGCGGCGAGAAACCTACCCTAGTAATAGAATCGGCTGAATATATCCGGCTAACTATATCCTTGACCTAAAAACTCATTGATCTGCTGGTAATTCCAGCGCGGAGTGTTTCTCGCGTCCCACAAAGCGCAAGATGCGATTACGCGCCAGGTGACGACGCGACGCATAGTTCGTATTCGAAGAATGACAATGCGACTCAAAGCGGAGGATAATCCCTCGGCGATAATTGAGGTCGAAAAGTGCGGACCTTCGCTTTTTGATCAAGCGGATGAAAAATCGCCGCGCCCGATCTCGCCCACTAGAAATCCACTATGTCATGACAAAAAGTAAAGCGCAAACTTTTTCGCCAAAGTACTTTGTACGTTGAATCATCCCTCGGGAATCTGCCGAGTTGTTCTTCTATCCGTCCTGCACGCTCGTAAAAATCGCGAGAATTAAAATAACGATTCTTATGCAAGAGTTTGTCCGTTCGATCGTGTTTTCGAGCGCGAATAGCCAAGAGAAACAAACAACTTATTGGTAAACAAACAAAATGAGCGAAATAGCGGTGCGACAGGGCGAAACGAAAACACGGAAAATTTACTTTTTTTCCTGTTAGCTGCACTCTCCTGTAATCAGAAGAGTACAATGCCGCCACCCTTTCCCCGGAGCCTCGGGCGGATCAGCATTTTTGTTTCATAGAACGAAATGGACCGTGGGTTTTTCGCGTCAGCGACGAGTCTTCCGGCGCGTCAGGTGCGCGCGTCCACGATCATGTGCACCGTACGACAGGAAACGCAGGTGCGCACACACGCCGGTAGACCCACCCTACCAGTACGCTGCGGAGAAGGTCGGATCCCCAAACATCCGACCGTACTTAACGATTACGACGATGCGTATCGGACGATGCCACGCACGATGCGTGCAGCACGGAATTCTTGAGAAAGTTTAGACGAGGGGGGCCGAGTCGAGTCGACAATGGCATCGGGTACGAGCAAATAGCGGCAGGTAATCCTGCCGGGGCCCTCGGCTTTTCCCCTGAACGCTTCCATTGTGAAGGTCGCCACTGCGAGAAATGCAGACGAATCTTAAATTCCACAGCGTGCCTCGTCTGGCCTTCAAGATGCAACGTGAGAAGCTGCGTTGGAATATCGTGAAAGATCGCGACGCGTTGAAAATAAACAAATAATATTTTTCTCTCCTCGTAACGCTCGTTTCATTCGCTTTCTGGTAGTTGCGACGGAGAGAAAATTCTAATTTACTTTTTAAGGGGGATATATTGTAGTTTATTAGGGATGTAGTCATTTAGAGACATATATTGTAATTTATTAAAGATGTCGTTATTTAGGGACATATATATTGTAATTATCTTTTCCGCATCTTATTCTCGCAACAGTAAAAAAAAAAAAACAGCTAGAAAATTTGCAAGCATAACTTTTGATCAAGCTTGCAAAGTGACAATTTCTAAAATAGAGAAATACGATAAACTTGCGATACAATAAAGTTCGCAGAGAGTCTGCAAATTTTACTATATCCAAAGTTCATTGCGCGTTGAACGCACGCCAAGAGTTTTTGCTGCACCGGACCAAATCTTGTTACGATAATTACGTTCGTATTCATCAACTTCGTTATTATAACTTGATACAGCACTCGTTATTTATAATTTCATTGTCCTTTGTGAAACACATTAATCTTCTTAAACTATCATATATTTATTGTAAATTATGATTTCTCTTTGTGGAAGGTCTCTCTAACGAGACTCCATAAAATAAATCTTTATAAAACGCTGGGAGATCCAATTAATGTTTTTAAGGAAACGTATGTAGCGCAAAATCTCATTATTCCGTACAGAAAACCGTATTAATTGTCAAATGTTTTCCGTCGAGTGTTTTCCTCTGAGAATTCTCCGCGGCGGACTGTCGTTATATTTTTATTAACATGTCGGCGCATCAGCGTTTGCGACGTTTGATTAACTCCGTAAACTGTATATTTCCGAGAAGTGAGCTGTAACGTGAGATTCGAAAGTGCGAAGGGGTTTATCCGGATTTCGTGCGGTCGCGACGAGCTGATTGCAATTCCCGCATATAATAGAGAATAAGCTTGATATTTCACTACTTTCTGTGGACAGCGACGCGGGTGAATTAGCGAAATAGCGAGAGCAATAGCCGGAACTAAGTGGAACACGGAATTCATTACGGGAATGTGTTTGAGCAATTACACATCCATGTACCGTACGCGCGCGCTGTTGATTGGATTTGAGTTTATGCCAAGGAACAGTATAGAGGGAAAGATAGATAGATAGAGAGAGAGAGAGACTGTAATGAACTTTCAATTAGTACCGTGGTCCTTGACAGTGAAATCAGTGATTCTCATGCCGATGTGAACGGACTGCACAAAAGCAAAAATGTTTAAACTCGATCTGTCTAGGAGAGAGAACAATTAGGCATCACAGGTGAAATCGAAATTGATTGGTGACTAATTGACGTAGATTCATCTTTCACGCGTACAAATAATTTTTTTCAAATTACTCATGAAACTATATAATTCACTTGTAAATCGCAACGATAATCACACTTTCAAATTTAAGCCATACTTCTTTTCAGTCTTGGAATAATTCGCTATAAATTGTATATATAAAAACGCGCTCAGTCTTCGATAGGACTCTCCTCCTTCTCATTTTAATTGGATATCAAATCAAACCTTTTCCTTCTCAATTTATTAACTTGGCGAAAATTTCAAAATTCTCACTTGTTTACTCGCTCGTTATTTAAATAACAAAAGAGAAAAGAGCACGATATATTTTGCAATTGATTTGTACATACGTTAGTCAGAAAATCAATTACAATTTATCCCGAAGCGTATAAAAAGGCAACATAAACAACGTTGGGTCATCGTTCGATCTGATATTAGCCTACGGCGTTATTACTGCAATTGTACGCGACGACTGTATATACGATACCGATCCCGCAACTATCATCATCGCGCTCGCTATTGCAGCGGTAGAGGAAACGCGATGCGCCGGCGAAATGCTCCATTTCCCAGATACCTCGTTGTTGTGCCTCGTTATACGCGGGGATCGGTAAGCTATGCAGTATTTAAGTACCGTTTTCCACGGCGAGGCATTCGCAGCCTGCCGGTTCCGCGGTGCTCAATTAATCGGCTTGATTAACGACCGTTCCTGTCAACGGCCACAGGCCATTATTCGCGACTCCGGCAGCTTTTTACCCGCGCTTTTACACACACGCGTTTCCGCGTTTCGAGAGGCTCGCTTGAACTTTGGACCGGCCGTATTTCCTACGGCGTCTTAGTGTTGTGCAAGCGATTTTTAATTGTAAAGCCGAGGTGCATCGCAAAGCGAAAAATTAGATTCGATCATAGAAAGGTGATACCCTGCTTACACGTAAAGTATGCACTGAAATAATAAGGAAGAGATGACTTCGGCGAATGTATATGCATGTATTGTTCTACAAACGATGATTGCATTATTACATGCTATACACAGAAGAAAGGAAAGAAAAATATATATTTTTGCGGGGAATTCAATTCCTTCTCAAAACAATTTTATTTTCCCGAGAGAAACCTGCTACGTCGTATCCATCCATTTAAAGTTTTCCCGTCGTATTTTCAGTTTATCTGATAAACAGCCCTTAAACTCAAGCGTCGAGCGAAACTACTTCATCCCCGTCCGTTACATCGCGACGCACAAACCAACCGGAGAGTGGAAACTCAGCGTCTGCGAATGCATTACGCTGGAGTCTAACTTCTTGGTGAAGCAAAGTTCGATTACCGATCGAATGTGTCGGGCTTGAGGGTGTCTGTGGTTCGTCTTCGCCGCCGTGAGCCGCCATTGTCCGGCTGCTATTTCCAGAATCATCGCTGCTTTCCTCCATTTGAAGGAGGCGATAAAGCGTAAATAGGTCGCCGAAGCGATAAGTTACGAATATGATTGGATCCGATACGATCTTCACGATGTAGGTCAGGTTCTTCGCAGATCTATATTCTAAGCGGAATATTTCGGATGCGATCATCCGGCGAGACGATTCGCCATTTAATCACGAGCGGTAGAAATCATTACCTCGCCGCTGAAGCTGCACGATGCTGTACATTCGAAATAAAATTAATCTTCTGATGTAACGTCTTTTCTCAGCGTAATAGTTTTACGTTTGCTTTCCTAGAAGCTGAAAGGCATAACGTTACTTTTATCGACGGTTAACGTTTTCGCGAGTTTCGCGAGGTACATTTCGACGTCGGAATGTTCGCCTATCCTTCTTCTCATTTTAATTCCGGCGTGAAAAAAGACTGAGCGAGGCATAAAATCAGTTCGTCTTGAGAATGAAATCAAGTCACTTGTGTATAAGACAATAAACTGATAGAATAGCGTCACGTGTAGCACTTCCGAGATTTACGACGGGGGTTGACGACGGCAACGACGATGATCCACGTGCATTCGCGTTTACACTCGAGACGTCGATGGTGTTGCAACAGGCGACTGTACGACACGGAGCTGTTTACAAAATTGTTTACAGCTGTTTCACGCGAGAAAGTGTGCGCATGATTTAGACGAGGCGGTGCTATTATCATACCAAATAAACTCACGCTTCGTTACATGCTGTGAATTCCATTACAAATAACGCCGACGGAATTATTCTACAATTTATCGTCATTATAAAAGTAAACAAATCGTCTTCGCTATATAACTTCTCCTATTGCAACAGCTATAAAATGCATCGTGCGAGCTTCTGTCGAGCAGTTCAGATTACGAGACGAAACGCGGTGTTTAAAGAAGGAATATAACAAACTTGAACGTTCAAGTTTTTCTGTGATCTTACAGAACACTTCAAGATAACTGCATCTCCGTTAACAGTTAAGTAATCTTTACACACCGATAAGATAACACATCTTTGAACGCATCTTTCGAAACAATATTCTTCATCCGTGTGTTCTTCATTAAATTATTCTCTCGGTAGGGTTCAATTTCTTCTTCTTCTTTCGTATTAATTCAAATATAAGCGCGATGCAATCGCACGGCGTGGCGCGCTATAACGTAATATGACATAACGCGCGATAGTACACAGCGTGCCTTTATTTTATCTGCATATTTCAATGGAGCGACGTGCGGCATCTCGAGCGTGCGAGCGCGAGCGTTTAAACGAGCAAATTCATCCAATGCGCGCGCGTTCTCGTCTCGGCACCGCCAGGAAAGCGGTTCGAACAGTTAAACCCGACGCTTTCTTTCCACACTTTCCATCGGCAGGTTCTGGAACACTTTTTTCTCATGTCGCGGGGATCCTCTCCCGTGGAAAACTAACGAGGGACAATTTCCATGCAACAATATTATTCAATCGTCTGTACGAGATGTTTTTACGAATTAACAAGCCCTCTCTCTGTGGCGTGGCGAGTATGATCTTATGGTCGAGGGTAGGTGCGAGCACGAGAACTATCAAATGTCTCCGTGTACATCTGTTAAGTTCCCGTGGCAATCGTTCTCGAGTGGCGAGAGATGTATGAGAGGCGAGAGACAAAAATAATAGAAAGAACTAATCGGCGTTCTGCTTTTCCTTCCCACAATTTAGCGATTTAAACAGCTAATCTAATTTAATTCTGTGTATATATGTATATATATATATATATATAGCTCATTATTTAACGACATTAAAATTCAATTAAATTACGGCTTCCCGTCGCAGATATGCCGTAAATGCGGTTGAAAATGTATTAATCTTTTACACTTGCTATTCATAATGCAGTAACTATTGTATGTTCGCTTCGTGCATTTAAATTGTTGATCGCTTCTATAAATATGAAATAATAGTGCATTTTTTTTATTTCTGTGCCATTGTATCGATAGTAGGTCAGGGAGAAACGACAAACGCGTCGGAGCAACGTCGTAACGTATTTGTAATTAAAGAAAGATTGTAGATTGCAGCATTATTGTCTTAAAGTACACTGCACTTTATTACACGCAGTATCGTTGTGTAGCTCGCCTTTAAGTTTGCGCTATTTAAAGAAACGCATATCTCCAAGTTATCCGCATAACGTAACCGACCTAAATCGCCATAAATTGTGCAGCCGATCTCTCTTCCAGAAGAGCGGCTTGTAGTCGGAGGAACTCGCACGGAGTTATTGCCTTCTCGGAGGCGCAAAAAAATTGAAGCAAAAAGGTGTAATGTTCAAAAATGCGTACATGTACCTGCATATAAGTATATCGTGATGTGTAAAAGACCGTAAATAATATATACAATTATTCAGAAAAATTTCATTCAGAAAAGTCTTTTTTAGTTTAAAAGAAAAGACAACATTTTTCAAATAAAAGTATTATAATATCATGAAATAAGCGAATGCTTATTTCTAAAAAAAGAGAAACTTAATTCTAAAAGAATTCTAAACATTCTGAAAATATTGAAATCTCTATTGATCTATTCATTTTGTTTCATTTCTTCACACAAGCATTTAATTAAGAAGAGAGAGAAAGAGAATATTTTAATAATTGAATAAGATTGAGATTCTGTTAAAGAAAGTTGAGTCCCCAATTAAATTTAGATCGAATAAAGAATAAATTTGATACCGTATTTATATCTTTGACGCTCGCAATTTTATTCGAAGAAATACGTCACTCTCTGATAATTAAAAACCTATTAATTTTGCTGGCGTATTTTATTAAAATAAAACTCTTAAAGAGTCAACTCCTACGATATCTTTCGGCAAGAATTTTAGACTATCCTTTGTACGAAGCCGAGAGTTCAGTCTTTCAAATTCTTTCTTGATGCGAAATCCGACTGACTCGAGATTAGCCTGCTGAGAATTAGCATGAACTTGACGCGAGGCTCGGCGTAAAAGGACATGAATGATGCGCATAATGTGTTAGACGTGAACAATGGGCAGCAGGCGTGTCGCCGATACATATATATATACAATGTCGCCGATCCTCGTCATCCACATTGCACCACCTATATCCTCATCCCTCCTCTCCTCTCCCCCCGGTCGATTCTGTTCTCTCTCGCCGCGTTCCACCTTCCCGCGACATCCCGCGTCCGTCCGCGCATCGCTCTCCTCTTCCTCCTTCCGCGCGCGCATGTACGTATGTACGTCTCTTCCTTTTTTTTATTTAGAAAGCGGGATATACGTGGTCGGAACAGGAAACGCCATGGGAGAGTGAGCAATCGGTATTCCGTAGCTGTGTCACACACAGCGGGCCGCGATACCACCGTAGAGAACGCGCTCTCTGTAACGAGACGGACTGTATAGCTACAAAGTTGCACCGGCAGCGGGAACACGTTTCAATCACGGGAATGCGCTTCGAATTTGCTCGCCTCCTTCTCCGGCCTTACGTTGCGTCGCGTCGTCGTGTACATCGGCCGCGCGTCTCGCACGTACGCGCACAAATTGTCATCTCTCTTTTTTGCGATCTATCTTTTTTTGCGATTCCGGGAAAACATTCGCGGACGCGCCGCGCCGTTTGCGGCAATTTTCGCGCGCGAATCCTCGATGTTAGATATATACATATATACATATATATCTATATAATGCTTCCAGCTGAATATTTTTTTAGTTAATGCGACAAATGATATACATTTGAAATTGATGAGTCACATTTTTAAAACTTTATTTTTAACGCAATCGATATTTCACAAATTAACCAGAAATTACGATAACTAAGCCACTGAAATGCAATTCTACATGAAATTTTCATCTAAATTGAATTAATTAAAAGATCCGTAAAATGCAATTTTTAGAATACTTTTTATTTAGTTCAAAAAATGAGATGTAAATGAAATTGATTAGATTCTACGTATGATATTCTGATTGAATGCAATACATCGATGAAGGTGACTTTATATCAGATCACGATATTCGTTCTTTTAAGGCAATCATCGGTTGTGAGCTGTTCAATGCAAATGCTATTACGACGTGAAAAAATGTCACCGTTCCAACCGGACGCGCATAAACGTAAATGCAGTTGCCGGGCACGGACGATATCGATTACGGAGTAACGAATCGATATTGGTGACTTGGATAACGGATATGAAATTACGAAGCGCAAAGCTGAACGTACAATATTTATCGCTAAAGGAATTATTTGCTTGGTAAATTTGATGTATCTGTCGAAAACCGGCTTTTTAAAATTGGAAATGCAACAGTTTCGATTAATTCAAACACAGTTCATCGTGCTCGTCAAGTTCTTTTTTATATTTCTGTTTCTTCATTTTTTTATCATTGAGCAATCGAACAGCAATAAACAAACGACAAGATCTTGTTGGAATGTATCCCCCCAAACATTTTGAGGGATATCGATCGCACCAGAGTCAAAAAAGGGCTTCGGCGGAAAAAGCGCGAGGATTGCATTTGGGTCGTTGCAATTGTATACTAATGCAAAAACTGGCTTCCGCAAATGGAATTCTGTACGCGTGCCAAAAAATGCGTTAGCCGCAATAACTACGAGCTTTTAGGACGTGTCGTGCATGAGATGCATCTTGCTTTGACGCGGAAAACTGGGACGTTCGGAGGAGGGGAGAGAGGTCGATCGCGATTTCAACGTTTCAAAGAAGAACGACGGCAGAGTCCTTTCAGTGGATCGCAGGCTAGCTTCCGAGACTCCTGTAAATGTTTCACGCATTCATTTTCGAACCATTCACCGGGCAGCATCTCGTTAAAAGCACACCGTGTCGATAGAGCGGCATTCATTCGCACCTGAGCGGTGTGATGCACCTGGGCACAAGTTCATGAATAAACTGACGTTGTTACGCTCGTTTCGGATGGCTCGTCACCGACGCGTTTCGTTATGACGCCATTAAACTTTCCTCACACCGTTAATAATCTACGGTATTAATTATTGTCTACTTGCCGCCCGCTGCTTTGTCCGCCACGCGACGCGGGTTCCGTCGCAAAGTATTAATCTTCTGAGCCGTGGAGACAAACCTCGGCGAGACGGTCCCCGCGATTCAGTTTATTAAATTAGAGAATTAAAAGCGCGAACAATGCGGGCTGCTGCCAACGCCAAACAACGGAAACCGGTCGCGCGGCGGAATTTGCGAAAGATTGCATTTCAGAGAGAGCCCGCATCCGAAAGAGAAGAAGAAGAAGGAAGAAAAAGAGAAGAAGAGATGAACAACAAGAAGATGAATACAAAGACAAATTCTTATCGCCGTTGGCAAAACGATTTCTCAAGTATCAAGCACAAAATAATGTGCAGCTCTTTTCACAAAGAAGCTGCGTTACTTGTGGAACTAGAAAAAAATCGCATGGTACGACGGAATGGAATTTTGTCGTTCGATGCAAAATTAGAGGAGCTCGTAGACGAGTGTGAGCACCGAGAGTACTTTCAGCAACCCGTGCCGAGCCGCCGCACTTGAAGAAATCCCTCTTCTCCCCACGCGAGTTCTTATGCTACGTATCCCTTTCGTGTCACATTAGAATGCGCAAAGGAGAGAAGACGAAAAGGAAGAGAGAAAGAGAGAAGACGGAGAAGAAGGAAAGAGGAAGAGCGCGAAATTCAGTGAGGAAAGAAAAGAAAAGAGAAGGAGGGATCAGCACAGGCGGCTCCGCCGAGGAGCTGCATACCGAGGAGCTGGAAAACGCATTGTTTAGGCTGCACTCACACCGGTTCAGGTGGGTGTGTCGCGAGCGTGAAATACCGGCGAAGTGACTCCGTCGAGTGATCCTGCACTTCGAAGCTCGGTGTTCGAGTCACATCGCAGATTCCAGCGGACCGTCTGCGCGAGAGAGAAAGAGAGAAAGAAAAAGAGGAAGAAACATATTTGATCTACCGACAGATTGGACGCGACTCTTTCCGCGGAATCGATTCTACTTGGCTCGGGGACCTCGTCGTGCTCTTCCAGAGTGCATTTCAGATTAGCCTACTCGTCCGTACTCTCTGATCGGATAATTGCTCACATTTTTGCGTTGAGTTAAACACACTATTTTGCAGTCTATCGGAATTCAAAATTGTTACGAACGTTAGGCGCGATGTGTAAAATGAATTCACTTCAAAAATCTTTTTCTAGTGTAGAATGTGAAATATTAATTTCATTTCGGAGTGAGTTTAAAATGGTTATCAAAATTGAAATCAGAGATTTCGGAAAATTTTCCATTAATGATAGAATTGTATACAATTGTATAAAAAGTTCAAATAGAGTGAGATCTTAGTATACATATATTTCATGACTTTATGTAATGATGTATAATAATGTCGCTATGCTAATACGACAGCTGACAAGAACGGGCTGCATTAGACGCAGCGAGAAATATTACGTTGCAAAATAAACAAGATACAGCGCAGAGTTGCACTTTATTCATGACATTTTCTGTTTTTTTTTCTCGCGTTTTTTAACTCCTAACTCCTTCCGAGACTTCTAGCCAGTTTTAAAGGTTTTTAATTAACAATATAACTAAAAAATGAGCTTTAAAAATGAATCTTCTCTCTCTCTCTCTCTCTCTCTCTTTATTCTATTCTATTTGCACGTATATGTATAAAGCTTGTTCTTTTTATTATTGTTAAATGAGGTTGTACCTTGCTTCCATTTTTCCACAAATATTTACTGCATGTCGCTCATAAAAACTTGTGTATGTGAATGTATATATGATGTATAAATGTGTATGAGTGTTAGTAGGGTATCGAGCTTGAATTCACCGAGTCTAAAATGAGTGCACGGATCAGTCATCCCTCCGGGAGTTTTAAAAGATCACGCTAAGTACGTTGATGGCGACATCCAGCGGGCATCGGTTGAATTTATGCTTCCCTATCGCGGTAAAGCAGAGAACGGCGGGGAAGTAAGCCATAAATGATCCAATACAGATTCAAATAATCCATTAGACCACTCTTTTCATTAGACAATTGTCTCTCTCTCTCTCGAAGAGACCCGCCTTCAAATAGATAACATCGAAATCACAAAGTCCGATTAGAAGTATGATTATTCGTGGTAATTATCGAAAAGTACGTTTCGCCCGAACAAAATCGTCGTCTCGATTTATCTCGAGTCTCGTTCGGATCGCTCGATCATCTTGTTAAATCGATGATTAATTACGCGGTCGAATAAGTAAACGGTAATAATTAACGAGTGGTCTCGAGAGTGGTTGTCGATAAAAACTTTTATATCGGGCTATAAAGGCGAACGGGACGACCATCGTTTAGCAGATTAAGCGCCGGGTAAACGCCGCGTACAAACGTTACTCGCGGGAGGGCTCGATGGGGACGCGAAAGGACGCTGCGGTTACAACACCGAGGAGAATCTGGCGACCTGCAGGACACGGGGGGACGTAAAAGTTTGCCCCCTTCCCCCATTTGCGCTTACAGTTCAATGTACTTACCTGCAAATTGGTTCGTCTCGCTCGTCCGGCGGATTCAGGAAATTACCGTCGTTCACCGCCGAAGACGTCGATCCCCGCGGCGACCTCGGGCCGCCCTCCGGTTCGCCAATCAGCACTTCCGTCCGACCATTTTGGAAAGGGCTGCTCGCGCGACGCTCCCCGATTCTTCCGCCCGGCACCGGTTGCTGTTGAGTAAACGGACACGAGTTTACGTCTTCATGAATTGACGCCCAAGTTTACCACACTTCGTTTTATCTACTACTCTTCGATCAGTTTATGGCGGATTTCTCCTTAAACTTCCTCGGGCATTTCGTTAATTTTATGATATCTTTGTAACCAATACAGATTTTGTTCTTTTTTTTTCAAAACTTAAGTCGACGTAAAACAACAATTTGTTGTCTAATTTATGTACATACATCTGATTGATAGAATACGATAGAAAACTCCACGACTGACTATTAATGTATTAAAATTGTTCAGTAAATCCAAAGTAATTCTCACTTAAGCATACACGTATGAGAAAATATTTGCAATGAAAAATACCGTGATTGTTGCCCGGCGGTTAATTCAGAGAAACATTTCACAGGACAATAAATAACAGTAGCCGCAAGCCTCGTAAAGACTCCCATTAACGTGCCTAATGTTGGCAATTAAGCGTGATAAACTACCAATGGCGATTTACTATTCCGGAAACTGTTTAATAATTACTTAAGAAATCCAACGGATGTTGCTTATGCAAGCGACGAGCGATTATTGCCGACATAGCATATAGTGTTGGAAAAAATATGAGGGAGAAAATCTACAATTACAAATTGTAAATAACTATATTGTATTTATACTAAACGTTATGTAACGTATGTGAATTTTATATCATATAGTTTCCTGATTAATTACGTCTCAAATGTGAAAATTTTATTGTATTTAATAATTTAACGCTATGCGCGAATGTTGCTTTATATTTAAATTAACATCTATTTAATTCATCTCTTTATATAATGATTATCAATCATTTTCACCACTAATTAAAGTCAAAATTCGTTTATATATTACAAGCTTTTAACAATATATTATTCAAGTACTATTTTTCTCTTGTATTTCTTGGTACGCTTCTAACAATAAAGTAAATTGTAAGTTTACGTTACCAAGAGGTTCGCCTCTTCGCAGCTGTGTTGCTTTTCCAAAGTGTCCTTCCGCTCCTGCGAGGTGTTTTCCACTCGGATGTCCGCCTCTTTTCCTAATCCCTTCGGAATCGTACCGTTGCTAAGTTTGGTGGAAAAAGCATTCGTCCCCAATTCCCTGAAACAATTAAGATTAAAGCCGGATTAATTAAGATGTGACAATAAAATTAATCAACCAGCCGCCGATAAGTAATAACTAAAAATAGAAAATGCTCTCCGACTTTCCCTATTGTACAAAATAAAAATGGACCGCGCGAACGCGCTAGCATTGTGAAAGGATATCAATCATGACAATCGCAATTTGTCACATCCGGTTTGCAATGATGTCTCCTATAGGTACCGCATATATTTTCCCGGCTACAACACGTACGCTGGTTTATTATGCTTTGACAGAAACATCCCAGGGGATATTAAGCCTTCGGAAATTAATTACAAGTATTGCAAAGCGACATCGTCCTATTCATTTACGATGCAAATTATTTTTAATCGAAGGTACTTGGACCGCGAGGTACTTGGACCCCAAAAATTTTGTCATTTTTATCATTAGTCGCAAAATTAAAAGCGAAAATTTTACAAGAAGTTGAATCAACGCTTCACATTGTTAAGACACACCACTTGTCTATTAAGAATTTTTAATAATGATGTAAAGGAAGAAGAGATGACTTACTTGTCCGGCAATGTAACCGTAATTTGGCCATTCGATACGTCTTTTGAAGTGGAGTCTTCGCTCGTGGACGCTACCGCGTCATTTATCTGAAACAGTAACACAAATAATACGTTTAAATTATTTCTCGATAGAATTAATTTAAAAATTAGCAAGTACTAATATCCTACAGGCAACGCCTTCACTTCAGTAATGTTATACCACATGCTGCATGCAAATTTTACAAAAGGTTACATCCGCGATAAACAATAAATTTTATTGTGATTGCAAATTTTGTTTTATTTGGTTGCGATGATTGAAAATTTGATCGAACGGAGAGTTATCGCAATCACGCGATGGTAGTACGGCGTAATATTCAATTTAGCTTTATGAAAAATGGCTGATCGCACAGTTTCACTTCATTTTTGTCGCACCTGCTTCCGCATTTCTGGGCAAAATACAATCCCCGTATTTATCTCTATCTCCAAACGCGCGACGTGTAAATCCGTAATTCGGCTGTATACCACTTTACATTAATTTTAAAGAATTAATTCATTATAAGCTAACACTCCTCGTATAAGTATAAAATATAATAAAAATAATTTCGCGCGTCGACATTATTATACAACATTATTATACACATTACATAAGTAAAATTGAAAATTGATTAATAATGCTTACAATTAGCGACATATATGTGTCGCTGAAATTTTGATTCGTCCTTTTACAGCAGTAAAAAGTCTCAAGGTTGAGCCATAATTCTAAAGCGCTATTTATCACACGTTATCTGGATGCAGATTATATGTAGACGTGCAACATTGCAGTTTAGTGAATATCTCATCAACCTGAAACGTCTTAAGCGTCCCTTGTTCAGTGTATCTAATATCGTTCCAACATCAATGTCGTGGAAAAATTGACGCGGAAAAATGGTCAGATAATTTCCCAAATAGCACTACCATCGTCTCCGAATTAACTGGAGGTCCCTTAGTGTCCTGCACCTTCCATTTATCCGAATAAGTATCGATATAAAAGAGAAAGAAAAAGAGAGAGTGTGCGTATGTGTATGTGTATGTATCTGTGTAATTATCGTTGATAGCAATAAGTAGCTAATCGTGCTGGGAACGATACGAGTAGTATCGAGAAAACTCGTTAACGGTTGTCAGTGTGTTACGACATCCTCGTGCGGTTTCCGTTCCAAGATGTGTTTCGCGCGATACGCGAGAACCCCGATGCGTGCCTGCTTACGCGAGATTTTAAACCCGCATGCCGTATCGCGATCACGCGAAACGATCCCGCATACGACCTTAAAATATCTCGGTCGGAACACGGTTAATAATAAACAATGCGCAGAAACTTTTTTCTCGAACGAGGCTGCTAAATAATTGTTAATTCGATAAACATTCCTCGAGGTAGAATTAAAGAGAGAAATTTTTATGATTATATCGAAAGATGCAGTATGTACATGCAGTATAACATTGTGATACAATATCACGAAAGTTATTTCCATGAGCCGTTCCCATAAACGTTAGCTGAAGTTAAACTTTCACTAATGGAGTTTTCGATCGAGGCGAATTTGAATGCGAGAGTGAGTAAAATCAATTTTCCCGAACTCATATTCGACTAGAAATGTATTCGGTTGTGAATTACAACTTGAGGCAGAATTATGACATCATTAATCGCTCTCGGAGAGCGAATCCGTTTCAATCGCAAACGGCATAAGCCTTTCTTTTCTTTCAACTAACTAAAAAAACCCTACCAGCATGCGCATTGATAAAACGATAGAAAATTAATTAAATTTCTTTAACTATTTAATTTTAATTATTTATAGATATAATCTTAGGTTTGTTCGCGATAATAAACAGAAGAATGTTAAGACCGGAGAAAAGCATCTGTTAGACAAATACGTATAAAGGAATTTTCGCGCGTCTGCAGCGTCCAAGTCCGAGCTCGTCGGGATTACAACGGTTTCCCGTCTCCGCTCAAAAGTACGATACTCTCGAGTCAAGTGTCGAATGGCACCAATATTTGTCGCTACAGTTACTAACTCAGCGAAAGCGTCGAATATCGATACTCTCTCGAGCGGCTTTACTCGTCGCATACTCTTACAAGCGGAATACGCTCGGGACGCGACGGGAATTTCTTCTCTCTATCTCCGGCGCATTACTCTTTCCGCGTAATTTCTCCGCGACAATGACGACATGACCGAATCGAAAATCGCGGGGGCGTCATTGAAACTCGTTATTGCGTAATCGAAGCGACGAAGCCGAGGGTTTCGGACGAGCGTGCAACTCGTTGCGCGCGATGCAACGCGAAAAACGCGCACTCTTATTCCACACACTCCCGTAAACAAGGCCGCGGCATAATCGCCGCCCGCCTCTCACTCCGCGCTCATTTACTTGGCATTCCACATTTCATAAGCAGCCTCCGTGACGACTCCGCTCGCTCGCGGCCGATCGATTCATTTGCACGCCGAACCACGCGCTGCGCGGAATTCTCACGCGGACCGCGGGTCCGCGCGCGACGAGCGTTCGATAAGGATCACCGGAAGACGGACTCGAGAAATGCGCCGTGTCTTTTAACATGCATCTCCTATTGTTACTCGCGCGCAATTATCAGATTGCATTTGGATTGCATCACGGTCCTGTCAACAGCGGATTAAGGTCACGGCCGCGAATTGATTTTAAGGCAACTGTACGAGGCATCGCACGCTAAATATTTTAAGAGAAATTTTTAAACGCATTAAATATTATTTCTTTAAATGATTAATACGGGATTTCTAAAAATAGGAGAAAATCGAATTCTAAAGCACCAGGCGGAACAAACTGCAAATGTTTCATTTATTTTTCTTCTACGGAGAAAGAGAGAGAGAGAAAGAGAATATGTAACAATCGAGTAAAAAAAAAAAAAGCCCAGAACTACGAAAAAAATTGGACACAACAGTGGATTTAAAACCGGCTTTGATGCACAACCCGTGTAAAAAATTGACTTGTTTCATTCAGCACGGTGAAAGGCGTACGAGATGATATCTCGGCGGGGCCAGCTGAATCGTTCGAACATGATATTAACAGGCATTTTGGCTAATTACGTGTCTCGTTCTTACGTACCCGCTGATATAAAAGGGTCTGGATGTCGCGCGGCTGGATCTTCTTAAGTGCCGTCAATTTCTGCAGCCTCTCCCTCGCGGTCCTGCGAACAGAGGAAACGTCCGCATGAAAAGCTTGTCGCCGCTTATCCTTGGGAAGTCGAACAAGATACCGCAGTGAGTCACGGGAGCCACACACAATCCTTATCGCGCACGTCGCGAAAGTCTTGTGTGTTTCCGTTCGCCGCGTCTCCTTCTTTCTTCTTGCAACGCCCGCGCGACGACCTCGCGGCGTTTGCAAACGGAAAAACTTTGCAGTCTAATTCGCGTCGGCGACGAGTGATTATTCGTTCACGTTAAATGCATTTTCGTACGATAGACAACAGGCAATCAGAAGCGATTTAATGGACGCACGTTTCTCAGATGAGTCACACAGCGATCGAGATAGATCGCATCTTTGAACGATTAAATATCGAAACAGATATTTTGCAGCCGAGAGAAAAAAAAGATAATGGGATAAGTACGAATGAATGAATGACGGACGAATGAAGGAAATTAATTCTGTCGCGTTATCAACGTCATTGCTAATGTTGTAGCGTCGTCGCGCGTCTGGCAAGGGATAACGCCAATTGGATCGGTATTACGAAGAATGATAAAAAAGAAGAGCGGAGAAATATATCGGAGGGGGAAACTCTCTGATTTTACGGCCTCTCATCACGAGCTGTCATTATCGGCTCGGTTGGAACGCACGCTGCTTTCGAGCGATTCCCGTGACATTTAGATGACGCATTCTCGTGTTCGATCAAAAACACGTTCGCCCGCTGGACACTGCCGCCTTTTATGTGACGTTTAATCGATACACGATTCCGCCCCGACAGGAATGTATTTACTAGAAGCGGAGCACACTAGATTCCGTCTCGCGTGCGTGTGTACATTGTGTCACGCAGACAATGTACGCTATAACGTTGCACTCAAGTGGCGCAGCCGTCTCTTACTTTACCAAAATTTGTCGTTTGACTTGTCTCACCTTTCGACGGCGATAACCCAGGCGTCTCGTATCCGCCCAGCGTTCGGCCCGTCCAGCTCTTCTGTCGGGAATTCACGAAGAATTAATTAGGCAAATTTATCGCGCATTTAACACGCGTCAAAGGAGCCATTACCGGGCCGCGGCTATAGTCAAATATAGCGGCGGCCGTGTAACGGAGTGTGGAAATAAGTGAAGCGCATCTCCGTCCCTCTTTCTCGCGAGCCTGACAAATTTCCTTCGTTTCTCATTTACTCCGCGCGAGAAGCCACCGTGTTTCCATTAATTTGATATCTCTCTTATCCAGGCGGCGCTCTCTTTTTAATTCTTCCTTCTTTTTTAGCTTCGCCGGAAGAGAAAGAGAGAGAGAGAGACCACGTTATAGGAATTTCTTTTTTTATTCCTATCCTCTCAGTCACCTGACCTGACCGTCATTCCTCTTAAAATACGGCGAGACATCTCCGGGCGACATGCGACGAGTAAATTCGCCGCATTGCGCGGCGAAAAACTTTGTGCACGCGCGCACAAAGTCTACATTGTCCTCGTAACTTTTTGCCCATCGGTTATTTATATCGTCCCTTAGCGGGGAATAACTACGGACCTACCGCGTACCAACCCACTTTTCTATAAAAAAAGAAAAATCTGATCGATCGCTGGCTACCGTTCTTAGTGCAGGCTGCATCTTCGTCGGTTTCCTCGTCGTCGATGAATTTTATAGTGGACAGATCAAAATGCCTCGCTACGCCCTCAGGCTCCACAATGTGATTCAAGGGTTCTGCGAATTTTGCCGGAGGATCGTCGACGAACGATTCGTCGACTACGATCGATCGGCTATCGGGGCCCGAACGCGACGTGCAACCGCAAAAGAATAACTTGCGAAAAAATTTCGACATGCTCGTACTTTGTACTCCAACAGAATTTCTGCGAAACGTTAAATCTTTAGCGTTCAAACGTATAAAGAATTGTTTTTGCACACTTACAGCGAGCTACGCTTATCTTTTTAATTGGCATTGAACCGCATTGATTTAAATCTATTTTTAATTACATTCTATTTATAAGAACATGTAGTCCTATCATAAATATACACATCCTACGAAAGAATGAAATATATATGGAAGTTAAAACAACAAAACTCGAGAGGTGTTTATCTTTTAATGCAAATGATGTCTCACGTGTCTAATATAATATTTCAAAAACCGTAATTTACTGCGAGCCATTACGCCGAGCGCAAAATTTCGTTTTGTAACTTTATCTAGAGCATTAAATTTGTTTTGCGATATTATTCTTTATTAATCCACCATTAATACGAGCAACAAAGAAATGATCACAATATTGCATTTCCATTTAATGCAACGGCATTCCGAAAAGTCGTAATTAGCAATCTAGTCAATTCATCGTTTACACTGGCTGCAATTGATTGGCCAACTCGTTAACGATATTCGGAAACTGATATCGGCACCGTTGGAGCACTGAATGAAAAGTTCGCTGCCGAGACTACCGAAAGCTTCCCTGAAAGAGGACGGTATTCGCGTGCACGTGTCACGAAACTAGAAAATAAACTCTCCGCCGCAGCCGGCGACTGAGAATGGATAGCACGGACGCATTCACGAAGGAGTTTATATTTGGAACTACACGCTGGCACAGACGATAAAAATTGACAGAGAGCGCCAGTTCAACGCACTTAGCACACGGGGGCAGGAGATATAAAGACAAAATGTTTAAGGAATTTGCGAAAGCCCCATCGCCGAAATTCCCCGCGGAGGATTGAAAGAACAAACGCCAAGATCGATAGAGTGTCAGAGCATTCTTAAATTCCTCAAATACGTGTAGACCTTCTTCCCCTCGTACCGGATCGTACCGTTCTTTTTCTTATCACTTGATGTGATCCCCGACCTGGTTTTCTCGCAATCCGCTTTAGTGCGAACGAAGAAGCTGATTAAATGTACGTCTGGCGGTTTTCATTCTGAAGAAGAGACCTCAAGACATTCTATTCCGGCTATTGAAAATTTTCATGGGCGACAATTTTACCTCCATTTCGCGTTTTTTTTCGCATTTCAAGTGTTTGAGAAATAAAATTGCTGATAAAACGGAGTAAATTGATTCCTCCAATCTCATTAGAACAATTATCGTCGAAAGCGAATTAATATTTTCTTTCTCAATTGAGCCAATTGACATAATTGAATTTTTTTTCGTAAAATTCATTCGGCAAAATCGTTCATTCTCCAACCGCTTTGACTTGAGCTTTTTCATATTTGCCTACGCATGCTGTACACATTACATATAGGCACCATACGCTTCGTACTTTGTTCATTGTACTTGTCTTTCGAACATGTACAATAGTATGCGCCGCAATTGCATATCACTTGAAACGCTCTAGGCCAAGTCTCGGTGGAGCTTTCCGTGTCACTACCTGCATACATTCATTGCCTTAAAGCCTTTTGTGCTTCACCGAACGACAGGAGAAACGCGCGAAGAAAACTCGCAACAGTTCCCGTTCTGATCCCTTTTCAAAAATGTTCTGGCTTAGCTCCAAAACGTATTCGGATATGGCATGGCAATTCGGAGAAAGTGTGTTTTCGTCTGAAAGCACTCCCCGTTTTTCCTGTTTTATTGCAAAACGTTTCTGACATTCCGTGACAAGTATGAATGTCACACGAGTGTGATGCACAAAAGCTAGCTTTTGATAAATTTATCTTGAAATGAATAAACCGCTTGGTATAATTTAAGTATTAACACTAATTAACGGTGATGTTATTTAAACGACAATCACTTACAGTAAATTAAACATTATTTAACTTGGACATATGCATACTAATTTCAATTTTTTTAGTGATGTTTACTGATACTGCAGTCGATTGTACAATTATAAAAGCTTTTGAATAATTGTGTAGAAGCGAAAGAAAAAGAAGCAACTTGAAATAGTTTCTGTAATAACGTATAGAATGCACAAATTCCATAAAGTGTTATCACAAGTACTATTTACAATTTAATATTATATGTAATTATTACGTAATTATAATAGATGGTAATTACGATATCACTACGACTGTATTAATACAAGTTAATTATAGAATATGTAAGCGATAAATGTGCAAATATTTGGTCCGCGATAATTTCTCGCTCAGCGCGGCCATATATCGCCACCTTATTCTCATTCCGTGTTTACAATGAATAAGACATTCGTATGAATACAGCAAACGGAAATCAGGATCAAACATTCAGCGTTAAATGCGGCGCACAATAGAGGCGCGGGTGCGGGTCGAAGGCAATGGGAGATATAGAGAGGGGCTAAGGTAGGTGAAGAGGCATTACGTTCGCAAATTCGGTGACGCGGTAAATTCAGGTCAAGCAATGCGTTGCCGTGATAGCAACGTTGTCTGAAGTAGTCTCCTCACACGGCGCAGAGAAATCTACTTTGTCAAAACGGTAACTAGATGTTCGCACATATGTACGTATGTACGTGTATACAGCAATCAACTATGTTACGTTAAGTAGGCTTTACCCGAGTACTTAAGCCAGACCGCTCTCCGAAAGGCACCGCGAGTAGTTCGATAGTTGGACAGCGGTTAACTTGCGAATAATTAAAGCCGGTCAATCCTGGTGCTAAAATACCTGGCTCAAAACCGCATTTTAATCACATTTTCTATCCTGTCGAGCAAACGCGTGAAAATTAACGCATCTCGCTCTAAAAACGCAATACACGCAAGTAAAAGAAATTTCCGTTTTGTCTTTCACTTTGACGCTTCGTATCTTGATCTTGTACTTTCGCACTTTAACGTTAGCAAGAAAAATAAAGAAGGCGTAGGAAAACTCAAAGTTCAATTTTTCTTTTTTCTTCTATTATATGCTTATTGTAGTGATTATTAGAAATCGCGCTTTACCGACTAGAAATAATTGTCTCTAAAGTACGCTGGGATAAATGAGTTCAGCAATTTTCATTTCAATTATGAAACGATATTTGAGAGTTCTATGTACAGTTAGTAGATGCGAGATACCATTTATCTGTAAAGATAATACAGGAAGAAACAACTGTACCAACGCGCGGAATGATTTCGATCATATGAATAGTACGCTTGACGCAAGAGGAGGCAAAAACCAGTTTTCTAACTGTATAGATGTGATGTATACATATATACACACAAAGTCAAGCGAAGCATGCCTACCATGATGTGGACATTTGATCTGTGAAACGATATCCTACAATAATCCGAATCCATTATCAAATTATTTATAAAATTCTGACAAGTTGATTTAAATTACTTTGAAGAAGATTCAAATAATATTATACAATAATAATCTAAACGCATCAATCCATAAGCATTTTACGTAAAACGTTATGTAAAAAAAATCATTAGATTTTCGTAAAATTTTATTCAGAGATTATCTTACAAATATATAATATAATTAAAACTTTCTACATATAACGATCGAAAAATATTATTTTGATTACAATATGATTATTTATGAAATTCTTAATTTAAAATACATGATTTTAATTAAAAATGTAATAAGTATATATGCTGCTTTTATACATTCTACAGGAACTGACAGACAAAACTTTAATTATGTCTGCGCTTAAAATACGAGGTCATTATGTATATATCATTTCTCTAATTACTACAGTCACTAACAGATATTGTAGACAATAAATAAATCAAGCGGTGAATATTCCGCTAACGTTTCTAGGAAAAATGTGCAAATTGCAAATTTTCACTTCTTCTTCTGTACACGAGGAAAAATTAGTCATTTCCTTTTTTCCTCGTTGTCTTCTTGATAATTATTTCTGTACACACGGTGATGTTTTAAGTATAGATTTGCCATTTTAACGTTTAACTTTTCGTAAAGTGTAGCGCAATAAAATTTAAATGAAAGATGATTAAAGATGAAATGAAATAGCATTTGTTTGATTTCTTTGCGGTGGATTAGGCGAAACGGTTGGTAAATTGTCGGAACGAAAGGCATCACTCAAGATTATTGAAGGTAATAGAAACAATTGCTAACGGTCCGCTTACTTTTACGAGGGCGATAACTGTTTTTCCGAGATGTATCGAATCCAAGATGATGTCTTCAGCATACGCGATTGTCAGCTCGCCAAATTCTCAAGAAACTATGCGCGTTAGTTGGTGGATCAATATATCGAGTATGCGACCTAATCACGCTGGTACGCACTAATACGTACGTGTCTGAATATTCGCAATGATATATACGATTCAACCTGATAGTTGTTACGTCACGGTAATGACGGATGGATTTAAAGAGTTTTAAAGAGAAAGATTTTAAACGAGATGCACGCATGTGTGAAATAATATATGTCTCTTCGAAATATTTCTATCATTATTCAAAATGAGATTACATTAATTTTTTTCATTTATAATATTTAATACGTAATTATCAGTGATTTCGTCAAAGGAAATAAGCAGAATTATTAACTGTTAGCGATTACACGACACTTATTTAACGCGAATTACATCATTGTTGTGCGGGGAATGCTGTGGAATGCCGATGTAAGACCCACTTAAGGAGTTACAGCAATGACGGAAATGGCAAAAGATTACGCACAGTTAGCCTTTTTGCAAATGCCTAAAATGAATTTCTCCACGTGTATCGTAATAATAAATTCATTTTTTCAGATTTCAACGATGTGATAATTAATTTTTAATTTCTTTCCCTAATTCCGAGATCTTTTCGATGTGACTTACATTTATACACGAATAGAAGTATAAATTATTAAGAGAAAAACTTATAAATCGACGAAAAAATCTGCGTTCGAGAGAGCGACCCGAGCGCAGATTTCGGAGTAAAAATGTGATACCGATCAGCGGTGATCTGTACAAAAAAAAAAAAAAAAATAGTTCTACAGCATTTGCTGCCTTTTTTCCTCCCCGTGTGCCTGATTCCATCAGAATTCAACAGGTTGGGACGAAAACAATTTAGCGCATATCACGGAGGAAAGTGCGCGCGAGACGATTTAAGCGATCGTGCCTAATTTATACGTCGACATTCGATCTGCTCCCGGGTCGCTCATTCTCGATTTCTGCTGCATACCTATCGCGTTCTCGCACGCGAGCGCATCGGTGCGCGTATACAGGGTACTCTAACGAAAAGCATAAAAAGACCGTGGATTCCGGATTCCAAATCCAGTGTCAATTTCCCTCGATGGAAATTTCATTTCGACCGCCGCTCAGCATTTCGTTCTCAACGTCGAATATCTCGGTAATTAAACCGCGAGGTGAAAACTTGTTATTGCCAAATGTTACGTCTGTTTTTTTTTTCATTTTATATTCTTGCAACTTAACATTTTTATCGTTTCTCGTCGAAAACTCCTTCGCGATCCCATTAAATTCCATTCCTGGAAAGTTTCTCGAGTCAAAATTCTCGCAGAACGGGGAGCAACCCTGAATTTCGAGGAATACACAAATCGCTCGCCGTTCACCGGACACCCCGTATACTTGCTCCGGTTTCTGTCGGCACTCGCTCGACTGCATCCCATGCCTCGCGCTCGTAAAACCTGCGCTCTCGTCTTATGTACCGGCATCACGCATATCTCCCGTTTCCTACTCTCCTCCGTCACGTCTGTACGCGTTTGGTGCGCAACGCGCGGCGGCGCTTCCGTGACGCCCGTGCCGGCGCGGCGCGCCGCGGCACACGGTACATCCAGGAGCGCGCGCGAATACGCCCATGCCACGACAATACGCGTTTGACACGCATCGTGGGCAGCGCGATTGTTAGCCCCGCGTCAGAGAGGGAAAAAAACACATTCCGCATTATTCGTGGTACGCATGTACGCACACGGAAGGCGGATGTACGGCCGCGCGGATGTAACTCGACGTTAAAATCACGCGGGACCGGTTCACTAGAGAAAGAGAGAGAGAAAGAGAGAAATTCTCATTTGTTTATCTCTCCCGAATCTCTAATTATGCATATACATGCTTGTAAGAGGAAAAAGAAGAGATTTTATATCTTGCTTTCGTGCACAAATAAATGGTTTGATAGATTTCTTTCGTAAATCAATTTTAATAGATAAGTTCACGTGTTATAAATAAATAAATAAAAAAAAGAGATACGTGCGTGACGCAACGGACAGCAGATTTGAGAAGATGAATCAAATTCAGGGATGGCGGAACAACGTGACGTTGACCGATGATGCAAGAACGTGAAGCAAACTTTCGTGTCTCTAACAATGAATTATTATGGACACACGTCGGTCACTCTTCTGACATTTTTCGTAAACTAAGATTTAATATGATGTACATTACAAGTTGTCATGTATTGTTTATAATAATTATTGTATATAGTGATAAAACACGAATTATAATACACCTAATTCATATATGTATACATATATATGTATATACAATTAATAAATTATGTGTTGTATGACTAGGAAATCTTGTAAAGCTTTGGAAACAATTTCACAAGACGCTCTTCTGATATTACATCGAGAACGAGGTTAAATAGCCAGATCTCAATATCTCAATGCAAGGAATGCGATTGAGTCGAGGACGTAATAAAAAAACATGCATAAAACGCAATAGCCTATCCTAGAGAATCTATTATATTCTAATAAATATTCCTAACGTTTCGTAAAACTCACAAACTCAGTGAGAGACAATCTTTTTCTAAAGCATGAAGGCTGAATAGAAATAGAAATGTTACACGCGAGAGAGGATATTAACGTAACATCTGGACTTATGGTATGCAGATTTATAGGATTAAAAACATTCATGAGGAATATATTAGCGCAGTCTTTTTAATTGCGACACAGAAAGAAAGAAAGAAGGACAANCGAGCGAGGTGAGAGAGTTAAATAATTACGAGCTCGATATAATGGAGCGCAAAGAAAAAAAAAATTTGAATTGATCCGGATAGATAAAAAGTGAATTTCTATATAGACCAAGAAAGATATTTCTACGGTGAGATTGACATTTCGTTAATATTCGCGAAGTGACAGAGCGCAGGGGAATTTACGAAAGTGACGAATGGAAAAGGAAAGATTAATCGCGCGGTTAATCGAAAGCGAACCCCCGCTAAAAATGACGGGGCGATAGCGGCGTGACGGAAGAAGAATAAGAGAGACTTGATAAAAGTCAGGGCTGCGCGAGAACCGCGGTACCAGGTCGTAAATAGTGCGAACGCGAGCTGAAAACCGCGGCGCGACAAGGTGTGTATCGGAAATAAGTGGCGCACGTGATATTGCGAAGTCGACATGTCATAAGAGACGGTGAAAGAGAGATGAATAGCGGAAAGAGGAAGGGAGAAAGGAAGGAGGACAGCGGTGCAGAAAGAGAAAGAGAGTGTGTGTGTGTGNGAGAGAGAGAGAGAGAGAGAGAGAGAGAGAGAGAGAGAGAAGCGTTGGCACGTTCTGGTACCGATGGCGGTATCAGAAAACACGGTCCCGAAACTGCACGATTCGCGTCGCGAGATCGGCACGCGGGATCGCTCCGAGTGCCGAGAAAGGAGCGAAAAGAAGAGAAGCAGTTACCTTCGGCAGATCGACAAGTCGCCGGAACGATGACGAGAAGGAGAAAAAGAGACAGATGAGGAGCGAGCGGTAGGAAGACGGATCTCCTCGCTGGCCTGGAAGCGAGTTGCTCGTACAACACGAACGGATCACCACAGAGCACCAATCTATCACGAATTCACTCCTCTGTCACGCGCGCATCGATCGCGGGGAGCCGTTCACCTTCGACCCGTCACTCGCGATCCGCGATCGTCCGCGACGACCTGGCGAACGCAGAAGCGGGAGCCGCGCGTTCCTGTGGCTGCGCCGCGATATGGCACTCGCGCGGTCCGCCAGACAATCGGCAAGAAACGTGAAATCGCGTGTTCTCCAAGCAGAGGAACCCGTCGTCGTCGCCGCGCTCGCCGACGGAACGAACTCTCGCGGTCGCACGGTACCAACACGAAAGGAGCGCGCGGAACCGCTTGGCGCGCGTGCGAACGGCTCCTCCGTACTGTCGCGCGGACCGTGACAGCGGATACCATTCGAAGGTTATACCTCCTGGTCCGCCATGTGCAGCCGCCAGCCTACCTGCCTACCTGCCTACCTCCGGACTTGTCCGCTCCTCCCTCTCTCCACCGCGATATACCGTACGCGGCCACCTGGAGCGTTTACCTGGCGAACGTCGGACTCGCACGAGTCTTCCCGGAATCGGCCGACGGTCCCCCTGAGCGCCGTTCAAATTTTGCCGCGCCTATGAAACGAGCTGCGAGCTGATTCCTCAGACCGCGTCCTTCTATTAGTTCCGTTAGAGCGTCTAGTATGCCTAAACAAATGCCCAATTGCCTGAAGAAAACCCGCCCCCGGATTCGCAGCCGCGACAACGTCGAAGGCCATGTGACGTAAACACAATTTGAGAATCAAATGGCCACGCTGCACGCCACGTTGCAAATTTCAGTAAACGTGATGCTGCTCGCACAATAGAATGAAATGGCTTAATGGGGGGAGGTGATTATCGGAATAATCAGAATGCAGGAATATATTACGGGTTTCGATAAATACTGAACAAAAATAATGATACAGAGGTACGATTCAAGTGATTAAACGAATTAAAGGGCTTGTAATTCGCATCCACTTCACGGATGCAATATTGAAATCGATTGCAATAAACCTGTTATCAGCGCGCGCAATATAGCGGCGCCATTCATATGAATGAATCACTATATGTATTATCAGTGTCTGCACGACAGCAACACGTTATCGTCTATGCTACACTGGCCAACGTTTTTAAAAAAAAAAAAAAAAAGAAAACGAAATCATTATAATCATTTCAAGACGCAAAATGGGGTGCAATCTGTATTCATAATTCTCTCTCACGCGAGACTTTTCTGACGTGTGAATTCGCTGCTTTTGACAGAAAGGAATGTGATATTCACGAAAAGACTTTTCCGGAATTTTTCAAATATTTTCTCCGGACTGTCGCTTCGAGCACCGTTGATCGAAAAATTGTGTCCGGCAGGAACGTGTCGATATCAATTGCGATTTTGTTGCAGGCTTTTCTGCGATTAAATTCTTATTTTTTTCGTCCTCTCTGTCAAAATCTCTGTCTATCGCTGCGCATGACGGTCTACGGTGTACTTAAAACGCCAAGCGTTTCACTCGACGGGGATGAGAATATGGTGCGGGACGATATGAAATCGACCGTGGCAAATGTATTTAAACCGTATTCAAATTCGTACGAGCGTTTCCCCAGGCATGGTTGTGATAAAGCAACAATACTATCCGGTTGGCGATTCTCTCATTTGCTTTAAAAACATCTGTTCAAAGAATAACATATCGCTGACATTTGAAATAACGACGACATAGATGAATTCACGTGAAAAGTATAGCTTCGTTTTAGCTTTAATGTCTGTCTCTCGCTTTCTTTCATTTTCTTTCACCTAATCTTCTATTATTACATTCGCTGTTTGTTTGTAATTCAAGATTTAATAAAAGTTGTCTCCGTCTTTGCTTTTTTCGACGCTTCACTTATTTCCATCTTACTTTTCCAACGTTTAATGGCTCAAAATGCATAATATCACTTGACTACGTTTAAAAATGTAAATATAAAAGATGTAAAAAAAGACTTGACTCACCCATCTTGTTTCCGCTCCTCCGAAGACGCAGACATATTGTTCGAGATTTGATGCACTTAAATCAAAGAAAACACAATTATTTGTATTATACATAATTGAGAAAATATATAATAATTGAGAAAATAAATATATGCTATATATTATATATTTTCCATTTTTACAGGAATCTTTTTATTTAATTATATTATCTGTATTTTCAAAAGAGTGATGATAGTTTATTATTTGTGATAAATCGTGAAATGTAACGAGCCACTCCAAACATACAAATAATGTAGTCAGAAATATGCTGATATAATTACCTGATGTATGTACTGAATGACTTCGTTATGAGTTGCATTTTCCAAGGTGCGACCGTTCACTTCTAAAATTTCATCGCTCATTTCCAGACAATCCACATTGTCAGCTGGCGATCCTACATAAAAGTAAACATAATCTTACAACAATTTGTCAAATTTAATTGTTATATTATGTTAAGTATTATAATATTGAAATATTCATTATAATACTTGACATTAGAAAAAAAATTTTTGATGAATAACTCTGATATACATTCTGAATGTTGACTGCATATCTGCATATGTGTTAAATGGATATTACAGTGCGCCTTCGAACGCAATATCGAATTCAATAATTCATATTGAAATGAGACAACAAAGCTTGCAAAAATCCCTGTTTAAACGCCTATGGATGTAACATATAATCTGCTTCGTAAATGGGAACATATCTGCTAATGAGCACAGCCATTTAAAGGGCGTTGCGCACAAGCGAATTGTAAAAGTAACCAACAAATATAATTTTTTGTTAAATCGTACAGTCTATAGAATGACGCAAAAAGTTTTTCTCTCTCGATAAACTAAAAGAACAGGACATTAGAGATGCAACCGATTTATCAATGTCCTACAATTCAAATATTGATAATGGAAAAATTAATATACCGTGGCTAAAAAGAAAATACAACTTTGTAAAGTACGTAAAAATGAATGTAATGCTCATGCAATGTATTAATATATCGCCGATATTATTTCTTACACCTGTTTCTTATACAAAGATTAATTTCTAAAAGAGAAAATTAGATTTAACCGTCTTCGAAGAAAAATACTCAATAGAAATCAAGGGAGGGAGGAGTGAAAACATAAAATAAAGCGAGTGTCTCCTTCAGGGCGATAAAGCGCGCGTTACGATAAGTAAACATAAAGGTCAGCTTATAAATAACACGTCGCGAAGCACGTCCTCTATGTAAATCGTCGAGCATTACTACAACACGTCGCGTAAATCGGAAATCCGTCCGTCGCACATTTCCCGTTTCCGAAAGCGTGCGACGTATGCATGACGTGTAAGCTACGCGCGCATGTGATGATCGCGCTAACGAGAAAATTATCACTTCTCATTTCGATTCCTACGCCGCTGTCGCATATCCCCGAGCGATCGAGGATAATCACATTTAAAGGGGCGATAGCGAATGATTCATTCGACAAATATTCGACAAGACACAGTAAATGCCACATAGATAAAGGAATCTATCTATCAATAAAGCCTGAACAAACTATATTTCATTACCGGATTATTAGGATTTGTCGACGTAAGATAACCGTATGCAAGAACGTGACTTGAAAAATATGTTTGTAAATGTTTTCGAAAAGAATTGTCTAATCCACGGATTATATTCTACAGGCGGCGTGCTCATTGTTTACACTCCAAGTATTCCTATAGCCGGGCGTAACGTTCGTCGAATATATCTGGTAAATAATGGTTGTAAACGTGCCGACCTACCCGCGTACGTACCGTACAGCTTGATCTTCCCATCATCGTTGGTGAGTATAATAATGTATCCTCCTAGATTGACCTCCATTTTCGCTAGTAATTATCCGCCGTACGTAGGGGTAGTCCGCTATTAGATTACCTCGCGCGACACTCGGCGCGAATGNCGCGCGCGCGCGCAACGTACACGGTAAATCACTAATTACTTCGCACTACGCCGGGTCCGCCCCGAAAAATCGGTCCGCCGTTATTAACATCGTTAGCACATGCCATTTTCCCGGTTTCCTCTTGCATCTTCATTTCATTTTAGCATCGACCTCATGACCTACTTCGCGGCCGGCTAACAACGATTATATTTTTCGCACACGGAACGCACTTTTTTCTTTTCTTTCTCTCCTCCTCTCTCTCTCTCCCCCTTTTCCTCCTCTGTTTTTCCGTTTCCGAGTAGCTTTTCTTTATCGTATAACCTGACGTGCATTTAACCGCGCCTTCCGTCGTGCTCGCCGCATTTACGATTGTATCGCTGGATCGTCGATGACCGTTTATCAGGAATATATCTCTCTCTCTCTCTCTCTCTCTCTCTCTCTCTCTCTCTCTCTCTCTCTCTCTCCGCTAAACGGACACTAAGGCATCTATGCTCCACACGAGGGTGGTATAAGAAAATTGCTACTACGACGAGAACTACGATACACGCTCGATAACTCGGAGCCACCTAAGAGATGGACTAAGGAACACATAATTATCTTTACGGTTGACACTCCACTCCGGGGTGTCGCGATTTTATTATTACGTATTAGACCCCTCTTTACGTTTTTCCTCTCTCCTTCTCTTCTTTTTCTCTTCTCGAAATCATACACTTAGGCTTTCCCGTCGTCAAATTGTCCTCGCGGTCCGTCGCGGGGGAGCGAGAGGAAACGAAGCGGCTCCTCCACGGGGCCCGTTATCGCGGGCCCCCCTACATCCTTACAGCGACGAGCCACGGCGTGAGGAAGAGCGATCGCCGGTTCACAATCCGTCGGCGAGCCGGAGCGTCTTATTATTGATCACCGTTTTGACTAACGTTTCATATGCCGCTTCCGTGCACGCACCACCGGCCATCGTCCTGTCGTTGTCGTTCCGCATCCGCCGTCGCGGCCTCGCGCGACGGTGCACGGTGCACGCAGAGAGCGCGTATTAGCCTGTGACCAGCTGCTGCTGTTGCCGGCGCTGTTGCTGCGATCGCTGTTGCTGCTACTGCTGCGGTTCTTCCGATTCTACTATGCGCGCTACCACCCTTCATACGGTCGCACGTCGGCGACGATCGTTACGGGGCATCTGGCCAGGAGCGCGGGGCAACGCGTGCACGACGTCCCGGACTTGCCGCGGGATTCCCCAGCGACGATCAAGATCATCGCGCCCAATTCTCGCACCCCCCTTACGCTTACGCAATTGCCACACTCTCCTCGTCACTCTCTCTCTCTCTCTCTCTCTTTCTCTCTCTCTCGCTCTCGCTCTCGCGACGCGCGCGGCTTGTCGCGGTTTACGCGCTACGCTGGGCACGCCGCTTCGAGTCGGATCGATCCGTGCGATCGCGAAATCTCAATTGGTCTGTCCCCCGGCGGTTTCTCCGGCGTGTACAATTCTCCCGACGGGATGTTAAATCACGCTCGCGGAAAGCGACAGCACGTCCCTCGTGTCGCTTCACGTAGCGCGGCGACGCGCCAAGGCGAAGATCGGACCTGGTGCAGCGAGCTCCCGCGAGGATCCCGCGATCGACATCACCGCGCCACCAACGTGGCCCCGTGGACGTTCCGCTCCGCTCCGCGCGTGCCGAGTCTTCTCAGCTGTGCCCGCGACTCACTCTCTCCCGTCGTCCCTTCTCACCGGGGATCTCAACTCCGAGATGAACCTCGCCGAGGGAGAAATTCCGGCCCCTCCGAAAGCGAGCGGCGAGCGCGTCCTACCGTGCTGCTGCACTTATGCACTTTTGCACCGCCTCCTTTTCTCCCTCGCCTCTTCCTCCTCTCTCTCCTTCATGTCGCGAGTCCCCGGGTTAAGACACACGCAACTGTGCCGTGCTCTATTTCTCACCCTCCTCCGTGACGACGGCGCGCAAACCACCACCCTAATCGGCCGCGCAGTGTACGTGTACCGTGTACGTGTGTGCGCGCGTCCGTTTGTACCTGTACGTGTGTATGCACCTCGGGAGCGGCGTAACGTCTCGAATCCCCGGCCGAATCGCGAGTCCGACTAACTTGAGAGAACGAGCGGAGGGGGTGGCGGTCCGCCTCGCGGACGATGTCGAGGCCGACCCTGGGGGACAGCGCGAGATGCCCGCAGCGCGAGATGGGTGTGAACCCCGTGGTACGTGCGCGTTGACCGACGGCGGCGGCAGCCCTGCCGACACCGCTCTCTCTCGCCGCTGGAGCAACCCTCCGACCCTCGCCACGGAGCCGCCTCCAGCCCTCGCCACCGAGCGGCGTCAGCGGCGGCTCTCCGCACCCGCTCCGCGCCGGCGTTCTCCCGTTGGCGGCAATCCCCGGTCTTCGACTTTCGAGCCCTCGTTTGCTCTCGCTGCCGGTCGTAGGGGACGATCCCCGAGTACGACGAAAAGTCATGATAGTGTCAAAATTACCTCGAATGATGTTGAAATGACAAAAAAATTATTAATTATAATTGAACGATGAAATTTTGTAATTACATATATTGACGTCATTTTGACATTACCATGACTTCCTGTTCTCCTTTCCAGGTAAAATTATGACTTTATGTTTACATCAACGTAATGCTAAAACAGCGATAAAATGACATAATAATGATATTTTGGAGTAATAATGAGATTTTGACATATTTGTGACTTCTTGTTCTACCTGAGTTAGGTCGAGACGCGCGGCATCTCGGAGCGCGTAAAAGACGCCGGCGAGATATGCCCAGGCTGCCGGGGCACTACGACAATCACAATTAAATTACCTTTGGCAATTGAGTTTCTCCCGACGCCGCGCGGGAACTCATCTGAGCTGGCGCGATTTACTCGCTCTATTTCTCACTCACGATTTAAGGCCATAGTACATAAATTTCTATAAGACGTAACAATCAGATTCAAGCAAATCACGTTGCTTAATTTTTCCTATTACGCACGGTTGTGCACGGTTGAATTGAGCAACGCGATTGGTTGAATCTTACTGTGATGTCTTACCGAGATTTGTGTGCTATGGACCTTAATAATAATAAAATTTCCTTGACCCGCGAAGGTGGGTGGCGTATCTCGAGAATAATGATACCGAGGGTGCTATTACAGCTAAAGCCGCCGCTGGCGATATCTATGACGAAAATTGCGAGAGAACTGAACATAGCCTCTTATCGACTGCTCTTGACTACAAATTTCTTGATGATTTTTTTCCTCCGAAACTTTTTTCAACGGAAATTAAATGGAAAGCCATAACACTGTGCCGTATCTGAAGATGGAGTAAAACTACTTTCCGTTCTACAATTCGCTATTATTTTTATCAAGATGTTTATGAAACAGAAAATATATTATAGTTTGAAAATTCCATTTATACATACAATTGTTCTTGATACACGTCGAAACGTATGTTAGACAATAGAGATGTGCAAATTAATTTTTTATGTCGAATCAAACCGAATGTCTGTTTTTTTTTTCGAAACCGAATCAAATCAAGAATGCGAATGTGGAAAAATAATATTATACATATAAATGCACCTATTAATACGAATGTTTTGTTTATTAACAGGAAATATGATTTTATAAGATTGACATTGATATAATATATTCGAACGATTCTTATTCAAATAGTTTGTACATCTCTATTAGACAATTCAACGAATATACGACATAATCCGTAATATAAAAATAAAATTAACTTGAAATCGATTATCTCATAGTTTCTGATATCACGAGTTTCATCACAGATTTGAGAATCAAACTGTTAATAAAAAGAAACGATGCGATATCTGTGAGATTCGCAGGAGCCCGCTTACTGCTATCAAATACTTTCAAGTGTCGAGATATTAAATTCCAGTTATTTCTGCATCTCTTTTTACAAGTGTGATTTTTTTATTTATTGTATGACATATAACTAAAATTTGAAATATCCTATATTAAATTCACGAATATAAGATCATCTTTTCTCGAACACAATATTGGATCTGTGAGATATTTACACAAGGGGGTTGCTCTATACTCAGAGGGCTGCCTCGGTACCGTCGTGAAAGTAGAATAGAAAACTTATATTACGTTTGCGCTTCTTTAACTTCTAACCGTCAAGAAACCGGCAAGAAAATATATTTTTCTACAAGCTTTCATTTCGATAGTACTTTAAGTTCAGTTATTAAACAAGTCAATCTTTGCAAATCTTGAAACAAATATATATGATCTCTTAACGAGACATCTCAGAAAACATAAAGAATCCTAATAGAGTTCAAATTATGAAATAAATTTTTTTCCTATCTGACTTAAATTCTAAAAACATTTTTAAGAATTTAAAAAGAATTCGCTTTTTCGTCATCAATCCTGAGCCCTTTTTCAGATTCAAAAGGAATTCTTTTAGAAAGGATTTCTTTTGAGTTTATTTAGAATAGATTATGCTAATTCATATATGAATTTCTTATAAGAAATTTAAAAAATGAATCCTCTTCGAGGATATACATATACATATATAGAGTGATTTATAAATACTTTAACAGCATATAAAAGATGCTTAGAGCAACAATTTTCAATTTTTGTCTTATAAACATGGATCCAAAAATGCGAAATTATGAAACTATCGTGTTACGTTTGATTCAAAACGTATGAATAAATACCGTGATCGATGAAGGTTGCTAGGCAATAAAAGCTCTAATTTCACCGTTCATTTACAGATTCCTTTCATTCTGGTTAGTGTTACAAAAGGTGCTCGAAGTGACAATTGCCAACTTTGTTGCAGACGGTGGCCTAGTGGATAAGAGATCAATGAACTCTGTTGAAAATGCCAGGAGTTTCTGTTACTGAAATCTGCAATAATTCATACTATTTTCACTCGTCAATTTTTGATAAGCAATAAGTAATTAATGAGCAGTCTATAAAAATCACCTTATATATACATATGTACTTTACAGAAATAACTAAAACTACTTTTATGAAAAAATCAATACAAATAATTAAGATTTTTAATGTTCACCATATCTTTCTAAATTGATATCGGTATTCGCAAAGTTACGAAATACACATTGCACGGTAATCTAGTGTTTAAGTAATCTGAACTGTCTTTGAAGTTTATATATATAGCATTTAAATAAGAGTATTTAGTAAAAACGGATCATACATTTTCAGAGGTAATCACAAGATCTCAACTCTTTTCAGATTTTAATGCATAAAGCGCTTTTAACATGTGTTAAAATATTTTATAAATTCTTTAAGATATGATATTTTATACTTAGGATGCTTTAATAATTTGAATACTTTTTGGCACCAATCCATGCCTTGAACTTCATTCAGAAACCCGAATTATTTCTATTAATTATTCAAAATATTATTCTAATTGTAAGATGCGAAGCGACCTTCCAACAACGGTCTCTATCAATAAACAAGCGTCTGATGGTTTCAACGTGGATCTTTCGAGCCAAACGGATGTTCCTACTAACTCCGATCATTGTGAAAGAATATTTGAATAAATGTATTCGGAACTTAACCAAGTGTAGTGTTCATTAATTTTCCCGCGTCTCCGGGAGTGCGTATGCGCCGCGCCGTCGCGAAAGTCCGTACAGAAGTGAGCGAGCGGCTTGAGCGAAGCAAATATATATATATACATATATTATACATATGAATATGTATAAAATCCAAGAATTTTTAAGGAATTGCAATATAATTTTTCAGTAATTGCAATATAATTTTTAATTAATGCTTGTTTATATCTAGGGAACCATAAGATTTTCCTACGTTCCTGTACGGGTTTGCACGTGCACGGGAAACGCGTGCAAACCAAAGGCAAGACGAAGAGAACTGCAAGACTATAAGATCAATATAGGGGATGTTAGTTCGGTAACTACCTTTTTGGTCTGTCTCTCTCTCTCTCTCTCTCTTTCTCTCTTCCCCTGCCTCCTAGTTTTCGTCTTATGTAATTGCATTATCGCGGTATCGCCGCACGGAATCAACGTCGCCCTATTGTCTGCGATCGAGAGTAACGTTTAACTTCAAGTACGGATTAATAGTAACCCGCAGGCAATCACGAGGCGAGCTTGAATCTGCGTTCTAGTTAAACAAATTTTAACCGCGTTGAAGCGAGAACTATTTTGGAAATTGAATGATTCGCCTGTACTCAGCTTTGATTTAATTCTCAATTAAGTGACGAGCCTACCCCAGTGAGAGAAATGATAATCGAAAAATTTACATCGACGCGACATCGACGTGATGCCTTTTCGATGTAAAAGATATCGAATCGATATCGATATCTTAAATCGATATCGATTCGACATCGATTTAATCAATCATTTCTCACTGGGTATGCCAATGCACGTATGTAATTAAATTCTTGGAACTAATGATTATAAATCCGATTTACGATCAAATTAAGTTTATATATAGAATGTTTTTTTGCAACATTTCCTTATACATATTTCTATAATAAAGCGAGCGTTTTTACGAAGAAGAATCAAATCCTACCAAATTAAATATTTTTCAATTATAATTTGCGCGTAACGACTTTATATTATGTATATATTTTTAAAATCCTTCACATTATCGTAAGTATATAATTTTCACAAAATTATATACTTGCGATATCGACAAATGAGATGTCAATGATCTTAACAAGAAGTCGTTAAAAATGAATGTGTTCAGTAGAGCTTATAATTAAATTAAGTACGATAATTTGTTATACATAAAAAATACAAATATATAAAATTACAAATTCTTTAAATGTGATTATTATATACGTCCATTCGAATATAATAATAATTTTTTCAATGTTATTTCTTTAATATAATAATATATACAGGAGAAAGACAATATAATTAAACAAAATTTTTTTTAATTATAAATTATAAATATAAATTCACTTGAATAGATTTATATCAATTCATAAACAATTTTAAAAGGTAAATCCTTTTTAAGTTCATAAAAACGTAAAGTTAAACACAAAAGCATCTCGCGCCAGTATTATCTAAGGCCAATCATCGCAAACGTTTAGCGCGATTATTCATCATTGGTCGGTTTGCGCACCACAAGAATGACACATTGGTCGGAGGAATGACGGAGCAAACGGAGCCAAAGTGGGACGCAGCAGACGTAGTTATTTCGAGCGTCATCGCGTCGAAACGATAATGAATGTACATACATACACTCGACGATATATGCATACATTTCATAGATAACACACGATTGTGCGTTGTTTTTGATGTATAAGCCTTATTTATTTTCTCTTGGATGTCATTCCTTTTTGTGATACACAAGTGGCATATATAGGACGTGTTGAATCAGCAGGTATGATGCATTCAGTAATATATGCAATTGTTTGATTTGTAAACGTAAATTAATTCCTTCCTCTTTATTCTGTTTCTGTGCTGTCGTATCAAATGATCAATTACGTATCACTTGGCATTGTTTCTGATCTATATAGACAATTAAGATGCTTTTGAATATCACGTTCGTGATCCTATCCTTCTTCTCTACTGCATTTGCTACTGTGCTACATTATCAGCCAGAAGCTGTACATCTTTCCTATGGTGGTGAGTCTTATTATATTGATATATTATGATTAATGTAATATTTTAAATCATTGCATTAAAAAATATAAACCTAAAATATAAACATGTAACATGAGAAAATTATATTTAAAAACAAGTGTTCACAGAAAACTTTTATTTGTGATTAAAGAGACATTGTATATTAAGATAATGTGATATATGTATATATATATTTTTTTTTAAATCTAATTTTTAGATAAAATTCACGACATCGTTGTCACTTGGAGCACAAGAAATAATACAAAAGAGTCAATAGTGGAATATGGTATAAATGGATTTATTTTGCGAGCTGAAGGAAATTCTACTCTCTTCGTTGATGGCGGAAACGAAAGCCAGACACAATATATTCATAGAGTGTGGCTAAAAGATTTAACGCCCAACAGCAAATATGGTAAGATAATTCCTGTGTATTTTACTATTTGTTATTAACCGTTCTCAAATTATTACTAATAATGAACATTTTGGTATTTGTCATCAGTATATCATTGCGGTAGCCGTTATGGGTGGTCAAATGTATTTTACATGAGAACTGTACCCGAGGACTCTACAGACTGGTCACCGCAAATAGTTATCTTTGGTGATATGGGCAATGAAAATGCGCAGAGTTTATCACGGTTGCAGGAAGAGACAGAGCGTGGTTTATATGATGCTGCCATTCATGTCGGTGATTTCGCCTATGATATGCACACGGATAATGCACGTGTAGGAGACGAATTTATGCAGCAAATTGAATCTATTGCTGCTTATATACCATACATGACTGTACCCGGTAACCATGAAGAGAAATACAATTTTAGCAATTACAGGTATATTTAAATTAAATAGTGTTAAAAAATTCTGTCAATCCGTTAATCTTTACCTGATAACGAACAGCTTGATATTGATTTCATGCGATGTGCAAAATGATTTAATCTCATTTTTTTTAATAATCTTTCAGAGCCCGATTTACTATGCCAGGTGATTCGGAAAGCTTGTGGTATAGCTTTAATATAGGTCCTGTACATTTTGTAGCTATAGAAACTGAAGCCTATTATTTTATGAATTATGGTATAAAACAAATGGTTAAGCAATATGAATGGTTGGATAAAGATCTACGAGAAGCTAATAAACCAGAAGCAAGGTACACTGTTAATTAGACCAGTGCTTGAAATTAGTCGCATATTTCGGCCCGATTTCTGAGATTTTTAAAATGGGGGGATAATAAGCAATACGCCTCAGCAACTAATTCCGAACACGTAGACCAATACAATGATAACTGATAGAGGATTCATTGTTACAGAGCTCGACGTCCATGGATAGTAACATTTGGACATAGACCAATGTATTGCAGCAATAAAAATGCAGATGATTGTACTAACCACCAAAGTCTAATTAGAGTTGGATTACCATTTTTAAATTGGTTTGGACTAGAAGATCTTTTCTTCAAACATAAAGTAGATTTAGAAATTTGGGCACATGAACATAGTTATGAAAGGATGTGGCCCATGTATAACTTTCAAGTAAATGTCGATTATCAAATTTATTTTAAAACAAATATTCATCTTTCTAATGAAATCATCCTCATAGGTATACAATGGCAGTTACGAGGAACCATATACAAATTACAAAGCACCTGTACATATAATTACTGGATCAGCTGGTTGCAAAGAAGGTAGAGAGAAATTTATTTCAAACCTGCCGGCATGGTCCGCATTTCATAGCTCAGATTATGGATACACAAGAATGAAAGTGTTCAATAAAACTCATTTGTATCTAGAACAGGTATGGTATAAATGTGATAAAAACAACTCCGGAAACGTGATTTTTTTTTATATATAATTGAATCATAAAATAACTATTTTCATTTAATAATAGGTATCAGATGACAAAGATGGTGCTGTTTTAGACAGAGTTTGGCTCGTGAAAGAGAAACCTTTGCCGCAATATGTAGAAGTTTCTCCTATAAATTAATGTGACAAAAATCTAATTGTCATATTACGAACCGAAATAACGAACAAAATACAGATTAAAGATATTTATCGAACTATACTGTTACAGTACATAAGAAATTTCTTTTACTTCGGCTGTGTATTATACGTATAATTATATAATTATAATTCGAATTTGGTACGCAAATTTTATGTAGCTCAACATACTACGATCGAAATGTATACATGAACAATAAAATGCGTGATATTTATATGTATGAGCGAGTAAAAAATTAGTAAATGCAAAAAACGTATAATATAATCCTTTAATTGTTAAAATATAAATATATGCATATATATAATTATTATAAGTATATATAATATAGTTTTAATAATATATATGCATATATACATACAAAATAATATGTATATATGTATATATATGTATATAGTATTAGTGTATAAGTTTTTCATATTTCCATCTAATTCTCATAATTAATCACTATTTAATTAATTATACATAAAGATATATAACGAATAGCCTTGACTGTTTTTTTTTCTTTTTTTAGGAAAACATTTTAAAATTTATTATAATTAGACATGTGTGAGTTTTTCGAAGCTTCACATATCACGTATTTTACGACTATATTTTGGATAGAACTTATTCGAACTGTTATGTTCAAAGCTATTATGTTCATACTTCAATCGTTCCAATTGTGGCTAATATATTTTCAACCTGATTCGTTGAATTATCTGTAAGCTTTCATGTTTCTTAAATATTTAACTGAAAGCTTTAAATTAGCATTCTTAAAAAACGTGAGTTTATCTAAATGATATAGATTAAATATTTATATTTCCCGATTAGTAAAAATAACTGATTAGATAACTGATTCTATAATTATTCTATATTTTTACATTTGCATTCGAGTGTAACTATGTTATTCGCACTAGAGGATAATCGTTTACTAGGCACTTTGATCACAATTATGCGTTTTATGCCGATACTGATTGAAGTCTAGTAACGATTTTATTTTTATGATGACATGAATAATGAACAATTTATTTCATATTAAAAATCTATTTTTACATAATTGTATTTAAAAACAATCTTTTTTTACGAGATTATTTTTAAAAATGCAGATTTGTAAGCATTGAAAAGTACGAGATAATATATAAATTATATATATACATACACATCTATAATGTTAATTAATTTTGTAATTTAAAGATTTTCCAACTTTTTTGAATTTTTCAAGATTCAAAGATTTACCAAATGTCTTATCCAATGAAAATGAATTATAGATAAAATTTTCTTTAGTCTTTGAGCTGTATTGGACCATAACCACTGAATCGAATATCTGTTGTATATGCCTTAAGCATATGATTCAATGATAAAATATCTAATTGCAGCAATGTGACAGAATTTAATTTCTAATCATTTTATATGCACAATGCAATATATGCATAAAGCATTTATTATTAAGTAAATATATATTAATAGGAAGTAATGTAGGTAGAAAATACTTAAGCCACAAGTTTTTTTTTAAACAACTTCCTTTTCCAAGCAATTTAAAAAACGATCAAACATTTGTTTCGAACAAGTGCTCCGAATTTTATACAGTTCAGCATTTTCGATTACTCGCACATCTCCAACTATTATCAGTCATAATAATGACAATTTTCATAAGGCTAAAAAAGTGACTTCCAATTTATACAATAATTCAATTAAAGCTGATTTTACTACACATTCTACTTTCACAATGGATAAACCATTTTCGTTTGCCAGTTGCAATTTTCTATTTTGGCATCTGCCGTCAACAGTCATTTATTGAATTAAAAAAAGATCAGGAACTACCTTTCCATAAATAAGGTAATAAACAGTGACCATGAAGTTCGAAAGTGTCAAGTGCAGCTTTTGTTAAATGAAAGATTATACTTATGATTACCGCACGTTCCTTGATGACAAGAAAATTATTCAATATTCACAATACGTGTCTCAAGGAGTTTTAATTAATTCGATTCAATTAAGAATGTAATTTAATCCCTGTCATATTTCTTCGAGTCTATATGCAAATATTAATCATACTATCTTGATCTAATCTTATAGTATACAATTGAATTTAATGAATAATTATGTGTATAGGTGTGTGTAATATGCGCGCGTGCGCGCGCACACTTATACGCATAAATCTAATTCTTTTGCTATTGGAGATATGTGACAATCTCTTAAGATGCATAAAAAAGCATCATAAAGAAAGATAATTTGATTGATCTGCCTATTGGGAAAATTTCAAGCATTGCAGACAATCGTCAGATACATATCATAATTAAATCTTTTTGTTCGAAGTTTTTCATGCATTGAATCATATCTTATTATATTAATTAAGCAAGACACTTGACACTGTCAGTGATTAATAGAAACAATGGAAGAAGTTGCTGCTGAATGACTTTCCTGGTATGAAAATTGAGGAAAATGTTCTTGTTCTTCAGCTATAGAATTTAAACCCCCTCCACTACCCAAACAGCCCTGATCCGGGGGTGTAAGTTCAACACTTTCGCCCGTAAATTCACTATCAAAATATCGAGTGTCAATATCTGAAGTCACTTGCGGCTTAAAGGGTGGAGGAATCTTCTTCTGGACAAGATCTGCCCAATTGATACATGAGAAAAATGCATGATTCATGATGTCCTTCGCATCGTTAGGTCCACCACCTAATCTTCTACTTGGATCCTTTATTAGTAAACCTGTAAAAATAAAACACAAGTATTTCATTCGTTCAAGAATATTTGTAATTACTGAGGTATGTAATACTTACCACCCAGCATATCTCTTGCTTCATTGCTAATTGTCCTAGGAAACCTTACTTCTTCCAATAAAATAAGCGTAAATAGCTTTTCATGATCTTTGTTATAAAAAGGTAGTCGACCACACATCATTTCATACATGACTACACCAACACCCCACCAATCTACAGCTCGTCCATAATCGTTATCTTCAAGTACTTCTGGTGCCAAATATTCTGGTGTTCCACAAAATGTCTTTGTTGTTCTCCCTACGTTATATAATTAATCTTTTATTAAAACTTGTTCAATATTTCATTAATCTAGCTTTTGATTTGTAAACAATACAAACCATACGTAATGTCTTCTTTGCACAAACCAAAGTCTGCAATTTTAATATGCCCGTCTTTGTCCAAGAGGAGATTTTCCAATTTGAGATCACGATATATAATGCCTTGCGAATGCAAGTAACCTAAGGCCGATATAATCTCTGCGCCATAAAATCGAGTACGATCTTCACCAAATACACGTGACCGACTCAAATGGAAAAATAATTCGCCACCATTAACATATTCCATAACAAAACACAGCCTGTCTGCCGTTTGAAAACTGTATTTCAAAGACTGAAATTTATAAGTTTATAAAGGTTTACTATATCATAATTCAATAAATATAACTATTTTTAATCTTACAAATCATGAATCGTGCAAAAAAATGTTTAATAATTATTATATATATATATATACACACATGTTAACCAATATTTTACATACGATTAAAAAAGGATGATTAGTAGTGCGTAATACTCTGTTTTCAGTAAGTGTGTGTGCCACTTCATCTTTACGAATAATAACCTCCTTTCTTAAAATTTTGATGGCGTATAAATGTCCTGTCGCCTTTTCTCTACAAAGAATTACCTTTCCAAACGTCCCCTTTCCCAAAACTTTTAAAAATTCAAAATTTTCAAGTGTCTGAAACAAACATGAAAAGAAATTAAGAACAAAATTATTTTTTAGTACATTAGAAAGTTGATCAAGTTAATTTTTATATTTATATATTTTTTTGTATATTTATATTTATTTATATATAGAAAAAATCGAGTTAGTAGAAATAAATGATATCAATGCATCATAATGGTATGACTCACAGTTAAGTAATGTGTTTTTCAAGAAAGATAAGATAATGTACCAAATAAATACTAAAATAATCAAAAATATATTATAATATTTAATCACTTACTACTTTCTTTTTGCCAGAACTTTTACTACTTGAAGTTCCTTGGACACTGAACTTTGCTGATAATTCGTCAATACTACCACCATCTATATCAGTAGATACAACACCTAAGGAACTACAAGAATCAGACCTAGCACCCACTGATGATTCCATATCGACATCTTCTGAAGAAGAAGATTGTTGCATTTGTGACTGTTCTTGCTGTTGACTTTCTTCATTTGCTAATCTATCTGCTACATATCTACAAAAATTTTCTATGAAAATATGAGAAAGTAGATGAGCATTCAGCAAAATAGGAACATCAAAGATTCAACATTTTAGAGCTCGAAAAATTGCTTGTTAAAATCAAACCTGATTGCTGCTACCCAGTCTTCCCTTTCTTGCTCTGTATCCACATGAAATGTTCTTTCAATTACGGTTGTCCACTGGAGGCCTCTGATAACAAATGTATAAGGTTTAGGTCTGTCCACCGACATTATTTGGCACCCGCGCACTGTAAAATTATTTAATGGCTGGGTAGATGTTTGCGCAGCCATCTGTGGGTCAGGCTTTGCCTTGAATCCAACCAATGTACCATCATCCCTCAAGACAAAATACCTCGATCTCCAATTTTTAATATGCTCTCCTAAAAGGAAATTATTATGCATTTTAATTCATATATAAATATTTATGTACGAAGAATATTTATGTGAAAAGAAATGTATATAAATATTTGAATGCAAAGAAGTTAACTCTAAAAGCAAGTCCTTAAATGCTTGAATTTTTCTCTTTAACAAATTATTCCTCAAATCTTATCTATAAGATCATACTATTTCTAATTAATATATAATAATAAGATTGGAAGAGAAAAAAATATATGGCATCAAGTACGATTAATGGGAAGATATATATTTAATACTGATTTAAGAAAACTAATTTTCCTGAGATACTATGCTCTGTAGTTCCCATGTTTTTTCCACTTTCTATAAAGTCGCATTAACAGTATGAGTACATGCAGAGTTCTACGAAGCATGAAAATGAAACTTTGTCTTCACACGGACAAGACTTGGGCGCAGATCTCCGTCGACGTTCCTCATTGGAGTGATTTGCAAGCAAAACGATTTGTCAAGTGCAAAACGAAGGCGCTAGATTTCCGAGGTTTGGTATCATCTTTTCTTTTTTCGTTGCACACTTGTAACACTTGACATGTGTAACCCTCGCGCGTAACCACGTAGGAAGGCGCATACGATAGTAGCCACAGGCTCCGGTGAACATGACGCAAAACGTAAATATTGTAGCAGTACCCCGTTTTTGGAGCCATCCTTCTTTAACGATACGATGACCGCCGCTGCCACTACCGCTACCGCTGCCGATGCCGATGCCGATGCCGCTGAGGTTGACATTGCCGATGCCGCTGACGTTGACGCTGCTAACTCCGACGCCGACTCCGATGCCGCTACTACCGCTGACACCGCTGCCGCTGCCGACGCCGACGCCGCCGCTACCGCCGCCGCCTCCGCCACCGCCGCCGCCACCGCTACCGCTACCGCTACCACCGTTGCTGCTGCCGTTGCCGCTACCGCTACCGTTGCCACTGCCACTGCCACTGCCGCCGCCGCCGCCACCGCCACCGCCACCGCCGCTGCCGCCGCCGGACGCTGCGATGTTCATCGCTGCGTCCCCCATCACTGGTTCGTTGATACGCACTTGTTCCGGCGACGTTCCGAGTTCCGTTTTACGTCGAAAATCTCACAAAAATTGCGGACACGCAGTAGCGGGAGTGGTACACGTATGTAAACTTGAGTAATCATAGATACGCGTGCAGCAGGTGATGCATATGTATGTACACACTGATCGTCGACGTGATCACGCTGAACTGCGCTGAACTGAGATACGTCAGAAGCGGCGCGACAGTCGTCCCGAGTCCTAAAGTCACGTTTTCATGAGGAGACAAGCTGCTACATGAAGGTAGGAATGGGCACGTTCAGTCTTAGAGCATATAGACATGGAGGAAGAATGCTGCCTGCAAATAGAGTTCCTCTAGTAAGAGTTAGGACACCGAAGGCCAGCTTTTGATTGGTTCCGCCATTTGTAGGTAATCGTAAGAGAGAAAAGGAAAGAAAATAGAGAAGGAAAGAGAAGGAAATAGAGAGAGTTACGAGTGCTTAAAAGTGTAATAGAGTGCAATAAAAGAGTGCATAATTCTTTTGTAGATTCCCCATTAATGGCGGACGGTGTCCTAACTCTTACTAGAGGAACTCTATCTGCAAAGTGTGGCCAAGATCTGTGCGAGAGAGAAAGGTATAGAGTCCTATTTATCTTCTATGCGCAGCAGAGGGTACGTCTCCCCATGAAGAAAGAAATAGCGGAACGGAACAGTAATGGAATCACTCTGATTGGTTAGCTCTCCAAATTATGAAGGGATAACCAATCAGAATGATTCCGTAACTGTTCCGTTCCGTTATTTCTCTATCCATCGAGATGCACCCAAAGCTACTCAGTGAGCGCTTTGTGATTCTTTAATACGATTGGCTCTTACCTTTGCTTCTTCATTAGATCTAAGTGTAGAAACCAAACGTATCAAAGAATCATAAAGTTCTCACTAAGCAGCTTTTTCTGCTGAATGTGCCCATTATCAGAGCTGCATTTGGAAACACCATTCGGATGCACACCGGCATCATTTTGTGTTTGTTCAATTCTATCTAAATAACAAAGATAGAACGATGCTCGTGTGCACCCGAGTGAAGTTTCCGAACATAGCTCAGGAGGGATCATAAATGCGCGGGGGGGTGAAGCCAGAGACGTGGGACGAAGGTTGACCGCTCAAGATGGTGACCATATTGGAAGGAAAAAGAAAACCTCTGAAATTTAGCGGTTATTTTTCTCCTTCCGATATGGTCGCCATCTTGAGCGGTCAGCTTTATCCCCCTTGTCTAGAAAAGTATCTTATGCTCCCTCCAGATATTCCTACCTCCATGATAAGAACGGACTATGAATATCGGCCAAACAGCTTTACCCAATAGACGTTGTATTGGAGCGCGTTGGAGCAAACAGGGGCATACGACGCGAACAAATTTATAATTATTGGCTTGTATTCAGAACGTGTTTCTAAAAATGTTAGCGCATTTTTGTATCATTCTATCTTTCTATCTTTATCATTCAGTAAAACAAGGATAGAAAGGCACAAAAACGCGCTAACATCTTTAGCAACGCGTTTTGAATTCGGGCCACTGTTTGCTGCCGCAGCATGCTGCATATGAAAACGCACCCTAAGAATTATAAATACCGTCCTGAGAATTTTGCTTATCTACAAAAATTCTGTTAATGACAGTTAGACAGCAAAATAAGTAAAAATGGCGGTTACCATGGATTCTGTGAGAGAAAAAGCTCTTCAAGATTATCGAAAAAAGCTTTTGGAACATAAGGAAGTTGAGTCACGTCTCAAGGAAAGTAAGATACATTTATTAGTATTATAAATTTTATATAGCGAAATGTTATTTGCAAATTATGTATGTGTCGGAGGCCTTAACCTCTTTTCTTTTTCCTTTTTCTTTTTATTAAGCTTTCTCGATATTTTACTTTTAGATTTATTTTTCTTTTGCAATATCATTACATTAATATTCTTTTTTCGAAGTTTTATTTTACGTCTTATCATTAATTTGTAAAATTTATAAAGACGTGACTATGTAATATGTGCTTTTAGTGAGAGAACACCTCAAGGATCTAACAAAGCAATATGACAAGTCTGAAAATGATTTAAAAGCATTGCAAAGTGTTGGACAGGTATTATTTGTTTATATCAATTTATATTTAACATATATTTATTTGTTAGAATGTAATAATTATTAACTCACGATTGTTTCCATATTCTATATCTTATAATTTTATAGATTGTTGGAGAAGTATTGAAACAACTTACAGAAGAAAAGTGTAAGTAATCAATTTATATGTATTAATGTCCTACATTATCTAATCTTTAGGATTAAATATACAGTAAACTATATATTTAATCCGAAAGATTAAATATACAGTAAACTATATATTTAATCCGAAAGATTAAATATACAGAATACCTAGTTTGCTGTACATAATACATAATCCTAAAGATAACTGAAAATTTAAGGTTTTATTATAGTAATATACTATTCACATTTCAAATGGGCACATGTTTCTTGCAAATTCATGGCTAAAACATAATGTATATCCAAAATAAAATAAAAGATGATAGATTTAATTTAATTTAATGTACAGTTATAGTGAAAGCGACAAATGGTCCACGCTATGTTGTTGGATGTCGGCGTCAATTGGATAAAAATAAATTAAAATCTGGAACTAGAGTTGCTTTAGACATGACAACTCTTACCATTATGCGCTACTTGCCACGTGAGGTAAGTAAGAACTTGCCACGTAACCTTTAAAGATGAGCTCTCAATTAAAAAATTAATTTTTATTGTTAGGTTGATCCATTAGTTTATAACATGTCTCATGAAGATCCTGGCGACGTGACATATTCTGCAATCGGTGGTTTGAGCGAACAAATACGCGAATTGCGCGAAGTTATAGAATTGCCATTATTAAATCCTGAACTTTTCCAAAGAGTTGGAATCACTCCTCCCAAGGGATGCTTGCTGTATGGTCCTCCCGGTACTGGAAAAACATTACTGGCGAGAGCTGTTGCCAGTCAGTTAGATGCAAATTTCTTGAAAGTTGTTTCAAGCGCGATTGTTGATAAATATATTGGAGAATCAGCTAGACTGATTAGAGAAATGTTCAATTATGCTCGTGATCATCAACCTTGTATTATATTTATGGATGAAATTGACGCTATTGGTGAGTTGATATTTATAAGTAAAACATGATTTAAGTTAAAAAAGAATAAAGTATTGATATTTATTTTCTCACATATGTGCATAGGTGGGCGCAGGTTTTCGGAAGGAACAAGTGCTGATCGCGAAATCCAGAGAACCTTGATGGAGTTACTAAATCAGATGGATGGATTTGATTCTTTGGGCCAAGTTAAAATGATAATGGCAACAAATAGGCCTGATACCTTAGATCCCGCGTTATTACGGCCAGGAAGATTGGATAGAAAGATTGAAATACCGCTCCCTAATGAACAAGCTCGTTTAGAGATCTTAAAGATACATGCCTTGCCCATTGCCAAACATGGTGAAATCGGTAAGAAATTTGTTCATTTTGTATTTAATAATAGTATAATAGTACAAAATGACGAATAGCGCTATTTCAGTCCCTAATGTCACCTAGAAAACTCCTGTGAGTTTCCGCTCAAAATGTATGTAATGGAAACCGGGATTTGAACCTGAGACTTCCGTTATTTATCACTTACATTAACATAGAGTCACACATTATCCCGTATTTTAAATATTTCCTTTCACAATATATATTAAATATTATTCATATAAATATAGATTATGAAGCAGTGGTTAAACTCTCGGATGGATTCAACGGCGCTGACTTAAGAAATGTGTGCACAGAAGCCGGCCTGTTTGCAATACGATTAGAAAGAGAATATGTAATACAAGAAGATTTTATGAAAGCCGTCAGAAAAGTTTCTGACAATAAGAAACTCGAATCTAAATTAGATTATAAACCTGTGTAAATTGACATAACACTATCAATAATTATCATTTCATATGTCAAAAGTAATATTAGGTGTCTATTAACTTTATAACACTCAAGTTGCGTTGTTCAATATTGTTTTTGCTACAATTATTTTTATTTTCCATAATGAAATTACATCTCTGTAAAAGTTTATTCAATATTAACTCATTAGCAAATTTGTATGATACAATTAATAACATTGATACAATCTAAGATAATATAAAATAAATATAGATCTTTTTCTCTCTGATTTCGTTTGATTGTTGCAAATTATTTTTCTGCGCATATTACAAAATACTGAGTATAATTGTGTTAATGTTTGTAAAAATGGTATTATAATCTATTCTGTATTTCCTGCAAGACGAATCTTCTTCCTTTCTTGATATTCCTGCGCATTGTCATATTTTCTTTTATATAAAATTGGAAACAAATTTCGTTTAACGATAGTACTTTTTATAATTTGCCAGGACCCATTAAGACGCTTGATTGTGGAATTCAGAGTATCATGAATTACAAATTTATCATTTTCAAATTTGTATACTTGAAATCCTACATCCGTTAATATCCACAAATCTTGTTTGTGTAAAAGACATTCTATAGGCTCAGCTTCTGCAGTTATGGATTCTAAATAATTTGTTTTCAACTGTGTGTTATTGTCACCGCTAATCATATAAACTAATAGGACTTTGCTATTATAGAAACTTATAACAATTAAAGATTCTGCTTTTCTAAGATAAGATACTCTGAGATATTTGACAGGCAATATATCTACAGATTCGTCGTAATTACAGTCATGAAGGTCTTGATTGAATTTTTCTATGTCGCACTTTGATATCTTATCACAAAAATTTACAGACATTAGTTCACTTCCGCGCTTATAGTCCCATAATTTAAAGACTCCGTCACCGCCGCACGATATTAGGATGCTCCTTTGGTGGGGCAACTCCGAAATATTCGTCACGAATTTTGCATGTCCTAAGCAGTAAGACAAAATGTTGTAGCAGTTTGGAAACATAGAAACTCTTATCTTCTCATCCCTGTCAGTTGTCAAGATGTATTCCATATTTTGTGTGACGAATATGTCAAGAAGCATTGACAAGTGTCCCAAGATGAAAGTTCCAGTCTCTGATGGACAGCTGGTGGAGAACAGGTAAGCGTCTCCAGCCTTATCCGCTATCACGATATCATTGTTTGGTGAAAATCTCACTCTGCTTGCAGCTCGGGTAAGCGTTCGATTCGACAGAAGCCGCAAGTCCCTCATCTCGTACAGACACAGCTGTTTGCGATTCGTGCACACCGCAAAATATTTCCCATCCTCCGAGAACGTCAGAGACGTTATCATGTGATAAGCCTCGATGTCCATATTGTTGTGCATGTCTATCTTTTTCTCGGACTCGAGATTGGGCAAGACTATCTCGGTTTCAATATTATTGTCAATATCATGTATTATTACACGTTCGTTGTTGCACACAGCTACGTATGATTTATATACAGAAAAACTCATATTTGCAATTTGTTCGAAATGGGATTTTATTTATGTGATTGGTCTTTTGGAAAAAAGATTTCAAAGTAACAAGACTGTCCAGCAACGCGAACGAATGCAATCTCTAATAACGTGTATATTTGGATTAGGGATGGGCGATATCGTGTCGATTATTTTGACATCGACAATTTTTTTTTTACAGAATCGATTATTTAACGATGTTTTCCCAATTCGATTATTCCCTAAACGATAGTTTTTTTTATTCGATGTCACTAGAATCGTCACTAGCATAGATAGGGAGGTAGGTATCAGGATGGAGCATAAGATACTTTTCTTGACATGGGGGGAGGGGAACTGATCGCTTAAGATGGCAACCATATTGGAAGGAGAAAGATAACTGCTGAATTTCAGAGGTTTTCTTTCTCCTTCCAATATGGTCGCCATCTTAAGCGATCAGTCCCCCCCCCCCAAGTCAAGAAAAGTATCTTATGCTCCATCCTGATGGTCGCCATCTTGAGCGGTCAACCTTCGTCCCACGTCTCATGCTTCACTTCGCGCATTTATGATCCCTCCAGGGGTGCGTTCCAAAATTCAACCTTAGTTACCATAATCTATAATGTGCGTGACATAAACTATCGCATTATGGTAACCAAGGTTGAATTTTGGAACGCACCCCAGATATTCCTACCTCCATGAAGAAGAAGGTGTCAATAGTGTTCACTAGTGCAAGTAGTGCAGCAATAAAAAACAAACCTATGGTTCGATGACAAATTGTATGAGATTATAAAATAAGAAATTAAGCAAAGACTAAGCAACTGTGAGATTACATGTTATCAAACTACATTAGTATTACATTAGTAGTAATCAAAGTAAAGTTTTCAGCGTACCAACAATATTACGATATAAAATTTTTCTTATTACGTTAAAGAGCGCAATAAAACTACGAATTCTAGAAATAGGTTATTAATGTATTTTATTTTAAGTTTATATTTTTTTCAGGTAATGAGATTTAAACAACTTATTATTGGAAGTCTAAAGATGAATTAAAGTTCTATTGTTTAAATCTGTAAAAATATTACACATATATGGAAACATGAGTTGTCGAAAGGGAAGCGTTAATCGTTCGAGGCCTCAAAAATATCAAAATCACACAGCGTTTAAAAATAATCTGCACGATAACTCACATAAAATAAAATTAATTAATAGTATTGAGATTACTAATGTATGTGAGCGTTGCAAAAAAATAATAGAATGGAAGATTAAATACAAGAAATATAAAATGCTTAAAACTTCAGTGAAATGTATTAAATGTCAGCAGAAAGCTGTGAAACATTCTTATCATAATATTTGTTTACTTTGTGCCAAGGAGCAGGAAATCTGTTCAAAATGTGGACAGAAGAAGGAAATTGTAGAAGGAAATTCTAGTAAGTAGGAACAAATTAAATTGGATACTAATTTTAAAATTATTTTGAAAACAATGTCAGAATGAAAACAAAAAACATTCTTACATTATACGAATCAACAATTGAGTGTATAGTTTATATTATTTAGTATATATTATTTATTAAATTATTAAACAGAATTTTACTTATGTGTATATCGTATATGTAATAGGCACAAATATGTTTTCATGTAATAAGCAGCATTTTTTTTCAGCAAAAAATAAGGAAAATAGCAACTCTCATACCTCTGGATTTGATATTAATACAAATAAAATTGTTAGTAAAGATAGAAATGAAGATGAACCAAGTCCGAAAAGAAAGGAAGAGTTATTAATGAAACTAAAATCGTTAGCTATTATAGAAGATGATGACATTGATACTGAAAGTGAAACTGAAGATACTAGTGATACTGAAAAAGAAAATGATGACTAATGTGATAAAGAATGTTCTAAATAAAAACAGTTTTTAACAATAAAATATAATTTTTTTATTTTCATAATAAGTGGTAAATCATTTTAGTATAAGAATTACATAGAGCAATATTTTATTATAGTAGTTCCTCAATTTAGATGCATATTTAATGATTAAAATATATGTATTTTTATATCTATTTAGCTATAGTTTAAATATTGAAAATATACTTTCTAAATGGTTGATCAAATAAAATTAGTTTTTTTTTTCCATTGCCATTATTACTTCACGTTTAGATTTCAAATAACATCAAAATTGTAAGATACATACAGTTTACACATGGCAAATAAATATTTTATATTGTGTAAAAAAATATTTATTCAACTGACAATCATTTAAAATTTTATACCTGACGTTCTAAATAAAACAATACGTCATTGCATATTTGAGCATATTGAATATATTAATTATTGTGAATATATCAACTTGAAGTTTACGCTGACATGTCTCATTAATTTCAAGATCATGTCATGAAGAACTTTTATATTATTCTTTAAACTGGTTTTTTTAGATTTTACATTTTATTATGCTTTTCACATATGTCAACCAACATTAAAAATGGAAGATAAAGGAAAATCAAGAATGTTAAGTTGCTTAATAAGAGGTAAATTTGATAATTATTTATTTTTAAAGGAACAAATATATATATATGTGTGTGTGTGTGTGTGTGTGTGTGTGTGTGTGTGTGTATGTGTGTGTGAATTATTTATTTTATTTTAATATGAATTTTTGAATATAGGTCCTGGTCCAGTTTATAAATTGCCAACATTAGTTGGCTACAAAGGCCATGATCCATCTAGGCATAGAAGTCCAGCATATAGTATACGAGCTCGAACTGGTATCAAGACTTATGTAATAGGGCCTGGTCCTCATTATAATGTCAGAAATTTAACAAAATCTGGGACAAGCAACCCACCTGCTTATACAATCAGAGGAAGGAAAGTATGGAGTTGTGAGTATAAGCTTCTTTTTAACTTGAAAGATTCAGAAAATTAATATCAATTCATTTAATTTTATATTTTATAGTACGAGATCATGCTCCAGGACCCGGAGCATATTCTCCTGAGTTGTGTCCACCAATGAATCACGTTCGCAGAGCACCAATTTATAGTATCACATCACGAGATACGACAAAGCTTCTAGTTGAAGGGCCTGGACCAAATTCGTACCTTTTGCCAACATGCATAGGACCTAAAGTACCTGATAAACCTGCTCAGGGTGCATTTTCTATGTAAGGAAAAAAAAAAAATATATATATATATAGATCTGTTGCCATTTATATTTGACAGAAATTTGCAAAGTAATTTTCGTGTAATTTCTCGCTTCTAACGCCACGTTTTAAGATGGCTATGGTTAGTACCCAGGAATCTTAATATATGTTGTAAAGTTGTCATTTTTTTCTCTTCATTTATGATAGTCAATACTAGCAAATATAGCGCGTACCTTCAAGAATTTCCTTCTATTTTTGTATACACTACACAATCATCTCTTTGCCTACATATTATATTTATTTATAATGTAGTTTATATCTTTTCTCAGCACTGGTCATCATAAGATACATGAAGATATTGTGGGTCCAGGCCCGGCCGCATATGTTAAAATAAACTATGATATGATAAAACGGCGGAGTCCGGCATATAGTCTAAAGGGAAGACATATTTTATTAGAAAAAGTTGTCAGTCCAGCACCAATTTATTCATTGTATGATACAAGTAAACGTTCGCCTATGTATTCATTTGGTATAAAGCATAGTGAATGTGCTGGAATACCTATGACACAGCTGGATGAGGATTAATTTTATAATAAAAAATTGTATATAGGTATTCCGTTGTATTGTGTTTTTGATATTTATGCAGTAAATTTCTATTATTGGTAGATTAATTTGGAGTTACATATATATTTTATATTAAATATTACATTGGGTGTTTTCCAAGCAAGTTACACAAATGACACAATACAATCCAATGATATAATGAATCATCTCATTCTTGTTCATCTATAGGTAACATAAGGAATGTAATAAGCCACCGGTGTCACTTGCTAAAAAAACGCTCATTATATTATACTATACTATATTATAATATATTGCGCTGCATGCATACGCATATTATTATATGCTGCAACTATTGGCGTTTTCGACTGAAGCAGGGTTAGTATACTATACGAAAATTTTTCGTATGATTTTAAGAATCGGGGGGCCTATTCTCGAACTCGTACGAAAAATTTTCGCATACGAAAATGATCGCTACGCAATCACTGATTGGTATATAATTTGAGATCTAAAAGGTATACACTAATCAATGATCGCGCAGCATCGTTTTCGTATGCGAAAATTTTTCGTACGAGTTCGAGAGTAGGCCCCTGGGCCCCATGTAACTTTTCTTTGGGTGGAAACATGAAAAATGAAAAGTTTCATGTAAACACAACGATTCTATTGCTTGGAATCCTGGAGTTCACACGAAACTTTCCACTTTTCACGTTTCTAAAAATTACATAATTGTTTGTCCAGCTTTTTCCGCTAAACATGCTCATTGAAATGATTATGACAAGCAATTGTTTCTTACGTTGGAGTCAAAATGGAGTCAAAATTATAGTAATGTGACACGTGCAAATATATTAAACATTTAAGTGAAATTTCCAAATTTACAAGTAAAAAAATGTCACTAAAAAAGAGACATGGAAAAGGCATGAGAGTCGAAAGTGAAAAAAAAGCGTTAGAGCCCCCGGGGGGCGTCCTTATGTGTAACTTTAAGAGTACGCATTTCATCAAATCTAATTTAAATAAAGATTGTGTGTGGGTAAAGATAATAGATCTAAATTTTATATAATATTCCAATAAAGCAGTAAGTTCCATAAATAAAAATGTGAATACTATTACATTAAATGATTAATAATGTTCACTATAGCTTTGATTCTTCTTAGCGTATTCACATTTCAAAAGAGAATTCCATAAAGAATTATTAAATATCGCTTATTATCGTCTATTTTATAGCTCCGGGACCTAAATATAAGCTTAAAACACTCTTCGGCTACAAAAATCACTGTATTTCAAAGTATCGAAATCCAGCATATACGTTTGGCGGTCGTCGTATCGCTTTCAGAGAGGTGGAAAGTCCAGGACCGAAGTATAAGATCAAAGAACCTAAGATACTTAAGGGATTTTCCTTTGGACTAGCCACAAAATATCGCGGTAAAAAAATCCTCATTCGAACGATATCATTGTTGTAACGATATCTCTTCTATCATATACTTGACAGATATCGTGTTCGGACCTGGTCCAAAATATAAGTTGCCAGGTCTCCCTCACGGTCCTTTCTTCTCAATGAAGTGGAGAACCAAATTGAGAAAAACTGATGTGACACCAGGACCTTATTACATTAAGTCCAGATTTGATGCGCCAGCTTTTTCTATGTACTTTCAGAATTTTTCTTCTGAATTTTCTTTGTTTTCAAAGTAACTCGCACATGAACGTTGTTCTATCATTGGTAGGGGACTGCGTACAGCTGATGAGAAACCAGAATTTACTGTAGGTCCTTATTCATACAATGTGAACGCATTGAAACCAAAAGCACCGATGTATATTTTTGGTGGTAGACAAGCGATTCCATTGCTTACTACCGGTCCTGGTCCGAAATATGCTGTCCGGCCATCCAAACCAACTCCTGCCTTTTCGTTCGGTGTAAAACATAGCAGATGTGCACCACCCTATATCACTGAATGTGATAGACTGTGCTAATAATGAAGAAGGAATTATTTACATCAAATTACATCGGATTCGTTATTGAGTTAATGTCTGATTGCTAATAACTGCTTGCAAAATAAAGTTTTAAATTTACATGTATTCTTGGTTGCTGTAATGTGCATTTTTTATTATTTTAATTGAAACGAATAAAATTGTGGAAGCGATTTATCGACAGTGAACGTAGCCACGTAGTTCTACATCCACGTTTGACGCGGCGGCTAGGTCTGGCTAGGTCAACGATCATTCTCTTTGGTCTAACCTAAAATGGAGCACGCTAAGCCGTTCTTTTTAACAGTCACACAACGTATATTCAGCAATTGGACTGCGTTAAGAGTAAGTTCCTGCAATTTCTAATCTCGCATTAAATTGTCAAAAGCAGACGCCTTTCGCATCTTAAAATATAAATATTTTCTTTTTTTTCCATCAAATCCTAAATGCATATGATTCATATTTTTATTCATCTTTTTATATGAAACAAGATAAAAAGTAGAAATAAACAGATCCTGTATTTATTTTAAATCTAAAAATGTATTGTAAAATTTTAAAAAGTTATTTGTGTAACAAATTCGTGTGAATTTTTAGTTAGCAGTGGAACATGATATGGGTCCGATAGAAAGTGCAAAGAAACTTTGTTCAGATGTAACGGACATAATATGTGGGAATGGTTTGTTATTTTCACTATTTTTTTTAATCTACAACAATAACATAAATTGAATTATATTTTGCGTTTTTCTAGAAAGATTAACCAATGACGAGATTGCCGATTATCTAGATATCTATATGGACGATGAATTTAACACAGAATTAGAAGACAACAGCAGTATGCAAGTAGCAGCGGAATTATTAAGGTTTTATCGATATTGTCTGGAAGGCGACGAACCTACGGCGAAAACGGAATTTGAAAAATTACCACCGCTGCAGTCGTGGCTGAACTTGGAACAACCCGTTAGACATACCCGACCAGTGAGACGCGAGTCCAGCAGTTCAGACGAGGATATGGATGTAGATAAGAATAAACAGGAAAATGATGAATGGACTGTGGTCACAAACAGGCGAAGCAAATAACTTCTGAATTCCTTTTGTATGAAAGATATCTTTATTTAGCAATTTGTCATATATGTATATATAAAAGAAAGGAAAGACATGAAAGGAGAAAGAAAGAGACGGACAGACGCATATATTGTAATGAGATATGCGCACGTTTGTTCCACAATCATACGAATTTCTGCACTACAATTATCTACAAAAATATAAATTTTACCTAAGCAGACTTTTGAAGCATTGCTAAATATCATTTAGCAAGTGCGTCTTCTATATCTGTAAACAAGAAATAAAAATGAATTTCTGTTTCTATTTGTCTCACAAAGATTGCATTTTTTGTGTTAAAATTTAAAAAAAATGCTACCTCTCCCATTTTGGGACAGATGGACGGTATAATAACCGTTATGATATTGCATAGCTTGATTCTTTTTCGAATCATCTTGCCTTCTCTCACCGGGTCCTGCCAAGCTTAGTATCACTGGTAGAAATAGTAATCCATGAAACAAACCGAACATCACTACAGACGTGATCAACTGAAACGACATTAAATATATAGCTCTTCTATTTATTTTACGATAATTATATTCATATACTTTTAATAGCATTATATTCATACCTTGAAGAACGTTGTGAAAATGTAAGCCTGGCTGAAACCTAACAGAACGAAGGCGAGGAATGTACTCAGGCCACCGTTAAACACTGCCGGTCCAATAACGTTGAACGTCATTAACGCTCGTTCTACAAGTGCAATAAGATGTGAAATTATTACAATGTTTTGAAGACACGCATTATTGAAGACTCAAAGACTTTCCTCTTTCATGTGAGGAAAATGCATTATTTTACATATAATTTGCAATTTCATTCAAATTTTAATATTATTTATAAATCTAATAAAAATCTAAATAAAAAAAATAATTTGTTTAATAGCTTCTAATTATAATCTAATTTAAATATATAAAATGTTTTATTAACTATTTTAATTAATAAATGTCGATAAAGTTTATCGAATTTTATAACGCAATGTTATTTATTAAGGACCTCGTTTACTGCCGCTCGAGCGTATGAATTCCAATCCCATATGTGCGGCGTAATCGACTGCCAATCCGGCGCACAATAGGATCATAATGGTTGATGATATTTCGATAGTCAGTCCCAGAAAGTACATTGAGCCTAAAAGATCGATGAGCGTGAACAACACGCAGCACATCACCCAAAATGATGCGAGTAGATTCCTAAGTAGCACCAGCGTTACTATTCCTACCGCCAATATTTCTAAGCTCAAGTTTCTAATCAATTCTTCGCCGATGATCTGTAAAATCGATTAATTGGTTACATACATTTATTAATCGATTAATACATTTGAAAAATTCTAAAAAAAGAACAGATTTCACCTTATTTGATGCCCATGTTATGTAATCCAACGAATAAATCGCGATGTAATCGTAACCTTGAGTGAAATTCACCGATTTCATAGCGTCCCTAATAGATTGCATAGCCTGTATTTGATCGGCCGATGTACTTATGGGAATATGTTGCACTGGAATCTGCGATGTCTGAAAGCATCCTTCATAAGAAAACGTTTTGCATTTGTAGATTATAAAATATATCGTTCTCTCTGACGTACTGTGATATTGTAGTCGTTAAATGGCAACTTATTGAATTTCATATTCTGAATGTACGCTTGGCCCTTTCCCGTAAACAGGAGAAATTCCGTAAGTGTGTTATAATACTCGTCTCTATCATCCATACGATTCGCTGCAAACAATATATATTATTATATGACAATATATAATTAATAATCTACTACATTTAAGAAATGTGTGCCATGGACAACTGTATTACCTTTGCCAGTGGTGACCAGCCATTCCTGATACGCCATGAACCATGGATCCAAAGTACGATTATTAACATACGGATTTTGTTTCAGATTGTCCACTAGCTGGAACAATGCTTGACGATCCTCGTAATAGTCCACTCCCGTCAAATATATGTTAACATGTTTGCCATACTTTGGAAAATATTCTTTTAACTTATTATTAAATTGTATTGGATAAGATTCTTGATTTAAATAGACGAGCGGATCAAAGTTCTGGTTCAAGTGAAATATCGCCCACACGTTAACACCTAGTAAGATAGCAGTGACTAACAAAATAATTGTCTTCATCCACGTTGTCATCACATAAGGCCCGACGTATTTCTCGAAAACGAATCGTTGAAAGTTTTGCTTGCTGCATTCATTCGGACGCCAATTGGGCCGCGGCCGGCAACAGCAGCCTTCCTTTTTCGCTGCCAATCGCCTCTCATCGTATACCAAGCAACTGACAAAAAATGTGATCTCATAGATGTAAAGGAACAATATACCCAGTGCGGCGAATATGCAGAAGGACTTCAAGAACGGCATCACTGTTGTCATGCCAATGGCGAAGGCCACCATATTAGTGAGCGACGTTATGGTGATGGACATACCTATGAAGGTAAGCATAATATTAATTAAAATGTAGAATTATTATTTATATATATATATA
>JAJVSH010000043.1:884620-920841 GCA_021460005.1 Tetramorium alpestre | reverse complement strand
ATATATATATATATATATATATATCAGCATATCAAATGATCGTATAAACTTTTTTATTTTTTTCCATCTACATATTCTCTAAGTTTTCGAAATACTGCATTCAAATATATAACTATGCATTAATATGCATATTTCTATCCTCTTTGATGTTGAATTTGTTAAAACTTCATCACACCTGATATTTGAATGGACTTTGCTATACGGGTTGGGATGTCTGAAGACTTCTCCGTCTCCGATATAATTTCGAGGCTTTGCATGATAATGAACATATCATCGACGCCGATACCAAGCAGTAGAAACGGCAGAATCGGATGCACTGGGCCATAGGAAAATCCCATATAGTAGCATATTCCGTAGGACGATAATATAGCTTGGCCAACTACCAAGATGCCCATGAGGGATAGGTATATCCGTTGCTGCATCACGTTGCACCGGCCGATCATCACAATCACGTAAATCGTGATCAATGCCATGCCACAGAATAACACAGTCATATTACTGTTGACCACTTCGTGCAGCATATCCTGATAGCTCCGTAGCGTCACCGCATTCATCTCCATGCCCGGCGGTAGAGTACGATTCGAGTGCAATACTCTCTCGATGAATTCGACCTCCCATTCCGGTGAGTACGGATTAGATTTCTTTAACAACCAGTGCAGAATCGTCGCTTTCGCACTCTTTACTCTTCCGTTCTGATCGTATTCGACGCCGCTCAATAACGGCGCGATATCGGATAATATATCTTTGGTATTCCTGCATAGAGCGAATTAATAAAGAGAGAATAAAAAGATGCGTACAAAAGAAAACATAAAGCCATTATATTGATGCGCATTTCATCGAAACACAATAAACAAAAGTATTTCATTCAGAAACTTCACTTTTAGACACTAAAAAGCATCAATTTACATATATTTAATATGCTTTATATTTTACTTGAAACTTTGAGGGATTCAGTTTTGTAAAATTCCAACAACTTACTTATATTGTAGAGTCGCGGTAATATCTTTCAGTATTTTAGTTTTCGTCAATTTATCGATATTCTTCTGCCATATTTTCAGAAGCGATTTATGAATACAGGGTTCCTTTGCCATTGTTTTATTTATAATAGGCAGATATTCTTCGGGAAACTCAGTTTTATCCATGGTTTCCCACTTGTCGTCTTCTTGGAACCATGTGAAATATCTACAATACAAATATTTTATATACATAAATTCATATAAACTAAACATATTTTTATAGACAAAGAAAATACTTACCCAGCACACACATCTTCCCAAGTATTATTATGTACTACTATATTCTTCACATCTCTTGATATATCTCTGATCTAATTAAATACACAATTAAATGCAATTAAAAGATGATTCATAATGGGTTCTTTAATTAAATGATTATTAAAGACATTACATTTATTATTATTATTACAAAATTGATAATAATAAATAATAATTAGAAATATTTTTTTAATATAACGTATATAACTAGTTCAATTTTTAAAAAATTTACACAAATTTTTTAATGATAAATGATTGTTGATCAATTTTTATCTTAAAAATGTCTTAAATGCAACAAGGAAATTTTTTATTGCGACAATTTCGAATAAATGTGATAACAACTAATTCAACTATCGCGGAGAGAAGTGGACATTAATATGGAAAAGAACCTTCGCTGATACTCGTATAATTCATGATCGCCTATGTACCGATCGCAGCACTTCAGGATCCAGCACGTTGGGGGCAGTGACAATGACACTTTCGTGCCTAAGATCATCTCGGAAATGTTCCTTCACCCATGCAGCATCCTTACGAAATACAGAATCGAATGGTATATATAGCTCAACTTCGTCAATCTCCTCCTTCCAGAGTAATAATCCGCAACCACAGATGAGATTTAGGCACAGGGAAATTATTAGCCAAAGCCATGGTTTTGTGGCTATACTATATCCGATCCTGAAAGATTATATAATGAAAATAAAGAGAATGGAATACAATATTAAATTAAAAATGAACGTATATTGTATAACATCGAACAATCGTACAAATTTAAACGTGATGAATGTATATGTATGTATGTTTGTAACATACAAGAAAGAATGATTAAAAATTAAATAAAAATAAATTTGAAGTGTCAATTTTGTATTCGAAAATGCTATTATAAACTTGGACGCAACTTGGACAGTTAAATGTACTTTATCAAATAAATTCAATCTATGATTAATATGATCGTCAGACAATAGTAACCGATAAGAAAAAGCTGATCAACAAACTATAACGCCGGGGGCAATGATCTCCAAATTATGTAAGATACTAAAATACACATTGTCGTTTGCTGATTTTGCGTAATCTGCTTTAACTGACAATATTTTTTACTTTTTATTTCAACTGGAAATGTTATAAAATGTTTGATTTAAAAATTTGTTAATTTTCGCAATTTTGATTTTTTTAAATTTATTATACATAAATATGTAGCAATATATATTGCTCGATACTTGTGAAAAATTGTAAAATTGTAAATTCGAAATTGTAAAGAAACTCAAAACTACTTTTTTAAATTGAATTTTGCTTGCGACTTATTAGATACATTCAAAGTGACTTCAGAATTGCACGCAATTAGATAATTCCCAGTCGACATAAGATCTAACTTTTTCTTTAGTTCGCTATCATTTAGGACAATTAACACAGAGAATATTAAAACGTCTCAAACAAATCTTACAATTTTCTAATTTTATAAAATTATCTAACGTCTTTATGGCGCCTTCAAAGCATACGTCTAAGAAGCTATTAATTAATCGCTAATCAGAGATAAAGCAGATATGTACTATTATACGAATGAATTGAGCTCTTCAGATTATTTTGCATTGCTACATAAATGAGATCTTTGACATTCTCAAATGCTACTTCAAAGAACACGCAACGAGATTCCAAGAAATTATCTAGAACAATGGACGTTAAAGATTCACGATTCCCATGGTTCTGAGACTACGTATGATGAGAGAGAAATATGAAAAAATAAAAGAAAAAAAGGACACTTGGACAAATATTGTTGATAAAGTTTATTAATGAAATTACATACATTGCTGTATAATACATCTTCAACAAAGTTATTTAAAAACTAGCTTCCAAAAAACGTAAGATTTATATAAAATTTAATTAAAAAATTGAAGATTTCGCGAAATAAATTTGTTCAGGAATACTTGCCAAATTTTTAGCATTATTTAGAATTTCTATCTCTAATTTCTTCTCATACATTTAATAATTTTGTTGTGCATGATTTTAGTATTTTATCGTTCGGTGTTGTTCTTACTTAAAATTCGAAAGTTTGGGCAACGTTAGCTTTTTTCGGATTCCGTCCAGAAAGAGATTTTTAAACAATTTGCTGAAGTTTTTCTTTCGCAAGGCGAAAGTCCATTTCCGTAACATTTTCGTGGAATTCGCTTCATTAATGATGAACGATATGAATCATGCGAATTACGCTGCGACATTGCGATCGCGAAAATTGACTGAAACCCACGATAACCCAGTTAATGTACGTGACAATATCTCGTCATATACTATTCTCGTTTGGGACTGATTATCTCGATGTGGTTCGAGAAATAGACTTACAGCGTCGTTAAACGGGCAGTGAGATGAGCAATTCGAGCTTCGCAATAATCGTAAGCCGCGTATAATCCGTACGCCGAACACGCTACAAATCGAAATAATTTTTCTTTCAGCATAACATCAAATGCATCGCGATACGTGATAAAAATTATCGCGAATCATATGAAAAAAATATGATCATTTCTTTTTAAACACAAATACCTCGACAGACTTGGACTTGATCTTTTCTTTGTCTTTCCGACTTTCTGCCAAGTGGCTAATCCGATTAATGATAAGGATAAGAATTCTGAGATCGCACCTGGTCTTGGAGGTCGATAACGTATAGCCAGTCTATTCGTAAGAGATAACCCTTCAAAACACACATGCACGTGACCGTGCGGTATTAAGATGCAAATACTATTATATTTTGCATTTTCCTATTATGTAGCAAGCACATTCTCGCGGATGCTTTCTTCCTTCGTTTACAGCGGACCGACGAAGCGCGGTAGCCGTGCTTATCTCGAGGAGCTATCTCACTCAATATTTGTGTTTGTTTTAATAGATAACGGCGTAATTATGCACTCGTATGGGATCCTCCTGTCGCACGAAATTAAGAGATCACTCTTTTCCTCCGTCTCGTCGCGTACGGAAAAGACCGCCCTCCGATGCCGTGCGTAACGTCATACTGACGAGAATCGTTGCCGGATGAAGTACATCGGCGAAAGACTAACGAAAATCTGCGCGTTATCGCATTTATTACAGAGAGAAATAATATCAACGAGCCACGTGTATCCGGAGGATTAGAGATTAGGGGGCGATTAACAAAGGTTTGCGGAAGAAGGCCTTCGGAGAAAGTATACGAGCGCAACCTTGAACTTTCTCAAGGTCTCTCCGACTCCTCCCGAACGCCTCTCCCTTCGACCAATTTAATCTATCTTCGCGGCCGCTTGCGTTTGTTTCTCGTCGATCCAGCGTGGGCGAGAAACAAAGATGACGTGCAATAACGGGAATGTAAATATTAGAAATAGTTATCAGCAATCCCTACGTGATAATCCGTAGAATATTTATCTTCTATAAAATATATTAAGAATATATATAATATATTGAAAAAACCCCTATAATATGCTATATTATTGCGAATATTCTCTGAACAGTCTCAGAATCTGCGTTATTAAGAATGTAACAGTGTTTGCACAAATTTGAATTTTAACACGTATCTCAATGTCTTGTTTGCGACAATTTCTAATGATGAATATTCATCAATTAAACTTTTTTCGCTATGCTTTTTGTTTTCGAAGAGAACATACATATATTACACTTACACAACAACATAAATGACGTAAGTTCTACAAAAACACAAGATAATACGGATTATCTCAGAATTAATTAGAGAAGATATAATTTTTGTTGGGGCTGGACCTTGATAGCATAATAATATTTTTGAATTTTGTAATTCAACCCAACTCAAACTGCGCGCAGATTATTTGTCGGTCTTAAAACACAGTTTTGGTAAAACAGGATATCTACATACTTAAATCGATAAATAATGTAACTTTTAAACATCCTTTTTTAAATCGCTATAAAAAATTCATTAAATAACTCATAAAAAAGATCAACGAGAGTTTTTTCTACAATTCATAGCATCTTTATCAAATTGATCACTGAAACAGGAAATATAAATATTTAAATTAATAAGTAATTTAACTTTCAAATATTCTTTTTTAAATCACTATAAAAAATTCATTAAAAATTCATAAAAAACATCAATTAGAGTTTGAACCTGGAATTTTTCTACAACTCATGGCGTCTTTATCAAATAGATCACTGAGACGTGTTATTTTATACGAATACATAATGTATGAAGCGTGAGATCCAAGTTCTTTTTCTATCCGCATTATGCCTACAGAGCTGTAATACATTTAGAAAGTCTTAGGCTTTTTATCTAGAGTCTAGATCATCTGAGCGTCATTCGTTATTCATGCAGCGACTTCTGTTATTCTTATTCGATTCGCTGATGATCTCTGTTTTTCTCAGCGTTCTTCGATTTTCAATAATATCTCTCCCATTACATGCATTATCGTACACACGTTCGCGTGCAGATAAAGGAGAAAAGGGCTCCTCTATTGTTTTCATTTACTTGCGCTTTCTACACGCGATCTCTCCTTCTCTTTTCGCCCCGTGGAACTGCATTAATACGGCCGTCTCGTTTCAACGACGGAAAGCGCAGCGAAGTGCAAACAGCCGTACTCTTGACGTGAGTCACCGTGCATCCGAGCGAGAAACGTTTCCCGAGGCCGCTCTTTTTGCTGCAATCGCGCGCAGCGAAGAAACGCAATTTACACGTTTGATTCTCGAGCTCCGCGGGCCAGGTCGAAATGTGCTCGAACGCGATAACGGCGGAGAACGACGGAGAAAAGAGGGCAAAATGCGTCACGAATAGGGTATATGCCTATATAGCCGAAGAAGCAGGCGGCTTAACTCGGAATGACTTCGGACCTCTAAACTCCGGAGCCTGCCAAGTGGACGTAGACGCGGAGCATGATATAAACAATAGTGCTCTTTCTCACGCGGTGAATCAGGAATCGAGCGGCGTTCCCGTTTGCCCCTCACTGCCGGCGGGCGCGCGCGCGCTATTACGCGCCTCCCGGGCGCTTCCGGTGGAATATCCGCGCGGGACAAAAGGACGGTAGGGTGGGAGACACAGTCCCAAAGTAGGACAGGGGAGCAGGAAACGATACTTCGGCGCACTTCCGCGCACTCACCGATGGAATATCCGGTCGGAATTGAAGTGAAAGTCGAGCAGTAGCTCCTTGCAGCGGGTCCACATGACGGCGATCGATCCCCGTCGGCGCTCGTCGTCATCGTCGGCCGTCGCCGTCGCCGCTGCCGTCGTTGGCGTCGCCGTCGCCGTCGCCGTCGCCGTCATCCGGCCACTGTCGACGCGCATCTCCATTTCGGCGGTGCTCGCTGCCGCGTGTTCGATTGTTGACTGGCGCTCCCGCGGCTCGGCTTTGTTGCCTGACCGGCCCACCGACCGATCGACTGACTGACTGGCCAGCCCGCCCGACCACGACCCGAGCGTGCGCTACACGGTAGCACCGAATCCGTCGCGCGGTGCACGTGTTGTATGCAGCGGTGCACCGCGCGGCGCGCGCGCCGGTCGACGGTACCACCCTGATTTCAATTCTGATTTACATTCTGCACGATGACACCGCCGACGCCGGTGGGAAAACGATGGGACGCGCCGCGGTAGACTTCCGATCTATATAGATATATTTGTTTTTTACTGCCGAGGATCGATTGTGTATCACAAAACTTGGTGAAAAATACAAAGTGAGCAAATTTATTAGAATGTTTATAATTTCATTGATTAACATAATGAATTTTCTCACTTTTGTAATCTTCATCAAATTGTATAATACACAATCGATCCCCTGAACTGGCTGCGCTAATTCGGAGTGTATTAACGTTTGACTGACCCTAAGTTAGTCGCTCTGGGATCGATTCAACCTAATTTACTAACAACGTATATTCCCAGGTGGAAGAAGAAGTCAAAATGACATTAAAATGTCTCTCAGATGTTATTATTATTATTATATTATTATGTTATTATTATTATTATATTATGTCATTATATCTTTCGTCTTCCAACTTGGAGGCAGAAGGGTAAACTTTAAACTAAGCCCAGATAGAACAAAAATTATAAATGCTGACATCAAAATAACGCTAAAGCAGTAATGAAATGACATAATAATGACAGTTTGGTGCCATTTTGATATTTTTGTGATTTCTTATTCTATCTGGGAGTGCAACCAGCTCAGGAATAAAAGAGCAAACTTTGTATCGAGCGAGTGCGACGTTCGCACTCTCTTTCAGAATGTTTCTGTCCGTCGGAAACTCGTTACGTAACGAAAAGATGTTTTTCACTTTTTAGCTCCCGTCGCGACGAGCAGTTCCGTCGGAGGGAGCGGAACGATTGGGATTTTTCAATGAACAAGATTCGCAAACACACCGCACTTTCCAGAACTTGCGACCGTCCCGAAGTACGTACGATATTTCCGTCGGAGACGCACCGTCGGATCGAATTAGATCGCGTTCAGGTAGCATCATGGTCCCGCGAGTACTGCGATCATGCCACGCACATTACACAATTCGTACACTTAAACTGTGGATGGCTAAGCGCGTCTAGTGCGTCACGATTGCCGACTAATCATGTCGTCAAACTCCAAAAATAACGACGACTAGTCTATTGTCATTTCTTAACAGCTGACGACTCATCTCGCACTTGAAAAAATCTACGATTACGATTACAGTGTTAAGATGCATAATATATCGTACAAATAAGATATAGATACAATAACTCATGTCACACACGTGATTGTTTTCACGTGATACGGCGGCAATATTTCTCAATAGTGAAGATAACGTATTGCTATTTTGAAATATCCCGGCGCTCTCTTGAACCAGAGATTCGTTCGCGACGCGCTCGGTGCGGACGTACCGGACGCGCGCGCGCGGTGCACGTGCACCGAGCGCGCTATCGAACGTGCGCTTGCCTCCGAACGCGCGGGGTGAACGGGTAGCAATTGGCACAGGTGCACAGATGCACGGAAGTGGGAAGTATAGGTGGACGTTTATTACAGCCTTGGCACGAACGCTGAAAACGCTAAGCCAAATGCAGATTTGCAACATTGTGCGTGTGCGAGATGATAAAAAAATTTTATTAGGATTTTATGACGTAAGATCGACGTTATTGAAATCATTTCCGTTTAACTTCTTTCAAACTTTTCAGTTTAATCGTGAAACTTTGATTACACGTTATCGCGTTATTTTTTTAAGTCTAATTTTTAAAAAAATCGATCAACTTCTGAAAAGAGTCTGACCTCAGATTTCCTCAACTTGTCGATGTCCTTGGCGACTTTATCGTACAATTTAATTGCGACGTATCGGTATACGGCCGCGTTATCGACAGGATAATTCTGGCGTGTGTTTTGTTGAGAATATCGCAAGTTCACGTCACGCGGGCTAAGTACACGTGTACCGAAAGCACCGTGGTATTCGGTGCTTAACGACACAACGATACGAAGACTCATAATGTGTCATTATTACATCTTGTATTTTTCCGCTGTTCGATTCTACTAGTAATCGAGACGGAATAAGTGGTTTGCTAACATACTCCAAGGTAAAAAAAACACAGAATTAAAAATGTAGATAAATAAAGATAAAAAAAGATAAATAGAAATAACGAAAAAAAAAATAGAATACTTCAAGTTGATTATTCAATAAAAAATTCCGCGTTGTGTAATCGAGTTAATTAGATACTGCGTCCAAGCTGCATCCAATTTAACAAAAACTGTATTATGTAATCATACGAGTTGATTACGCGTATATAAAATCTTCGCCGATACAGAGCCATATTACATGTTTTTACGTAATTTAGGAACAATAATTTGAGAAAATGTTCTCTTTATTACATCGAAGAGAAACAGTTGAAACCATCAATGAGTTGTCAGCTCCGTTCGCCTCGAATGCTGCCTCGGTGCTCCGATTTTCGCCTTTTTCCGGCGGCAAGGAAATCCATGCCTACAATCGCTACTTTACACTTTCCAAATGTGGAAAGTGCGAGAGAGAGTAGCGGATTCGAGCGGAAATCACCGTCGCCGCATTTCATCGAGACCCAGTCGGCGAAGATAATCGCCGTCGCCACATGTCTCATCGAAATCCAGTCGGCCGAGATAATCGCCGTCATCGAGAAGTTCACGACCCTGTCACTGTCCTTTCCGAGTACTTCATAAATCATTTGTCAGATAAATCGGACAAACCGCGCAGCGACGGCGATTACGTAACAACCGCGATGCACCCGTGTGCGAGCGCACCGACGCGCGTTCGCGTTGCACCGGCGATTAATCACCGATGATACTCCCGCGCCAAGATTCCATCTCGCGAAGAATAGAGACGTGTCTCTCACACTTTCCCTTCGCGAGAGAAAATTGATTTTGGCTGCGAATCCTCGGCCTCGGTCGCGTCGAAAGTTTCAGATAAAGCCTCCTTCCCGCTCGACAAAATCGGTTCCATTTCAAACGAGAGTCCCGAATCGAATTCGGTTTACCTTTCGAGTTGAATTTCACGAACTAGCTTTAATTCCACGGGAATTAAATTTACAACGTATTGAATTTTTAATTCTAATCCTGCATTCAAGTGCCCTTAATTACGTGTGCTTTATCGACATGACGATGAAGAGTGACGTGGGATAGTTTGTAACGCTAATTATACGATTGTACATAAAGATTCCTAACCGCGTATGTAGACGCGAGATAAAAAACGCGACAAAAACTGCATGATAAAGATTCGTCTCTGCGAATACATGTTTATGGAAAGCGGTGATAGAATACGCGAGCGCGGAATCCTGAAGTGCGAAGTCTCGTTTTTTCAACGCGATAACATTCCCCGCAGCTGCTCGATATATATAAATAAACGCGTATCGTTCAAGTGCGACTGTCCGAACTTCACCTCGGATCTCGGCTAATCAGCGGAGAAATTATAGTCAAGGTCGGATAAGTATATTTAGCGTTAGTCGCGACGATTGGATTAAATTCTGTTCTCGACTGTAGCGCGAGGTTGAAGTGTTACGGTCTCTTTAAAATCTCATCAAATACCGATCGCGTTTTGGTCCAGGTGCCGGCGCGCCGCGCCGACGTCGCGCAGCGATGAACATCGCGGGATTAACGAACGGTAACTTCAGCGATTTGTTTCTACTACCTTTCGACATTGTCGGGCAGGCTCTCAGACGCGCCTCGACCTGGTACACTTAATCAATCATTACACAGATTGCACCCTTGTGGGGAACAATTCCATGCGTCTGGCAATCTGTTGATTCTCGAGCTAAGCTGTAGTTTCGATTTCTTATCATTGTCACGCTGAACGGTTCTCTGCAGATTAGATTTCATTCTGCAAACTGCTTATCTAACGTATGATACTTGCTACACGCGCGCGTGAAAGAAAAAAAGACACGAGAGACAGGAAGCAGGATAAAATCGTCTTCGAAGAAAAAGAACGGAGAACTTCATCTGCAGGAAGAAGAATATCTATATATCTATATATCTATATAGAAGAATATCTTCATTTTCGATGAAATACTTGTTCAGCTATGCGTGCAATGTATGTACGCGTAGGGATACGTTCATATAGGATATATTTGATAGTTTAAAAGTTGAGATAAAGATTTGTAAAACGTGTACCGTTCTGTTATATCGCATACATTTATTTATTGTATATTTTTTCTCTTCAAATTTAGCGGAAGACCTTTAATAACTTTTGTCAGACTAATAATGATTCCAAAATTATTTAAATATTTCCAGAGAAATGTGTCAACGGATCTATACGATCTCCGAACAGTTATTGACCGAATAATTATCGATCAAATAAAAAAAATAAAATAGCAAACAATTATATCAAACTAAATTTCAGTCGCGTGATATTGATTATAATTTTTCTTAACATTTAAAAGATTGCTCCGTGCTGTTATTTTATCTTTTTAAAAGATTGCTCCGTGCTGTTATTTTATCTTTTTTATTTGATCGATAATTATTCTGTTAATAATTGTTCGGAGATCGTATAGATCCCTCGAAATTTCTACGGAAATATTTAAATAATTCTGGAATCATTATTGATCTGATAAAAGATATTAAAGGTTTTAAAGATTATGCTGTTCTTAAATTAACAGATTAATATGATTCTCCGCAGAAGGATTTTGAATTAAGATATACAAAAATATGAATATTATTTGAATTTTATTTCTAGAGCAGCTATTGCAAATTTAGTAGTGTCCTTGACACTTAATTGCGAAAAATTTCGCACGCGCGGATAATATGTCGTCCCGGTGGCGAATTCCCATCGGTACGAGGACACCTGCATCGGTGACGATGATAATTCGCATCTGTCCCCGTTTGCGACGTTTATGGAGGCTAAACAAATCTCGCCGGGTCGCTTGAGTCCCGGCTTCAGGGGAGGTCAAATAAGTGAATCGCGTTCGAGCCTCCGTGCCCCTAAGTAGGTCTTTAGCCGTAGCGGACCGTTATCCGGTCTCGCGACCTTCGGCAAACAATTCATTTGCGACCGTTTTGTCCTTGCGCAACGATTCACGCGCTCCATAGCACCGCCGTCGACCGGATCTCGCGACACACTACACTCATCCAGCTTCCCGTGCGTCAGTCAGAGCGAATCGCACCGAAGATGCGATTATCGCGTTACGCCCCATTGACTCGGAGAACTATGATCATGAAGACCGGCCTAGTCAATTTCGAGGATCGACGAGTAACTGAACTTTATCTTTTTTTTATGCTGCGCCGCACTCGTCTCTCTCCTATTATGCAAATCCCGTACCTGCGGTAATAATCGAAAGGTGCATGATCCAGAATCTATCTTAATCTTGTGAAAATGAAATTTAATTTAATTCTGTCGAGTCTCACTAGAGTCTCAAAATAAATAAAAATCCGACGATTAAAATAATTATTTAGTAATTAATCTTCAAGTTATATAATAATGATGCTGGGGAGGGGGGTCCTCAGCGAAGTCCGCCTGGGGCACTCAGACTCAAATTAGGTCCATTGTGCCTCCCCTTCTTTGACCTACTGATTACGGAAGCCTGTTTCTTTTTTTTAGAAGAGGAGTCAGTCTCTGATCAGTATGTACTCGAATTAAAATGGATATATACGGGATATATACGTGGAGCCTCTGGCATTTGAACCCAGGACCCTTCCGTTACAAATCACTCGCGTTAGCACGAAGCCACGCGTCATCCCAATCTTCAAGTTAAGAAAATAGAAAATAAAAGTTAAAAACAAAAAATTTGGTTATTATAAGTTATAAAGTATTGAGTTCTATTATAATAACCAGAATATTTGATCACGCCTACAAGATTTTTCGGATTCGTCCGTTCTTAATCAGAATTTTTTTCAGTGCATGAGTCTTAAAAATGTTTTCTATTTTCTCTCTTGTCCGCGTCTTTATTCATTCCTTTCCTTTAAAGAGGAACTATCGCCTAAGAGAAGGAAGATCGTGAAGGTTGCCTTTGCCTTCACATATTTATACCTGCATATCTAGATAATATGTACATAATCTATTACATTACCTATGCGGATTCTTGCATCCAGCATCCTTTTCCGGAAATACCGATCGACTAATCGGTCGGTCAACCTTGGAATGTTTTGGCGATATCCGATGACTCGTCTCGGCCCGATCGGAACCGGTCCTCCCACAGAACGAAATGGCCGAGTGGCCAGGTAATTTACGAGGTAAACCGGCGGTTGCCGATGCGGCCAAGATGTCAAGGTAGGGAGTTCTCTCCCGGAGTGGAGTGAATGCCTTTCCCGGTTGGTTAGTCCCGGCATCTCAGTACTCCTGGTGTCGCACCGACCGATGGGACTCGTTGTCTCCTCGCGCGCGGTCGCGATCAAGAAGGACGAAGGTACGTCCGCTCGCCTGACGGTGAGACTGATCAAGTCAAGTTCAACGATCGACCGAATTCGCGACGCGCATTATCGCCCTCGGCGAAAATCAAGCGTTATCCCGTGAACTCTCAAACTCAACACTCGTATAGCTCTCGCTTGTGCTCATTTATTACTCTTGAATGTTAAATATAATAATTTGCAAGATGCTTAATCGCCCGATCCATCATAAATACATGCGCGAGTTAAAAAAAAAATAAAATATGCATATACCTAAAGAAATTCTGTTAAAAAGATTCGGATGATTAATACTTTGTCGATCAAAATCTATAAAAAATGCTTGAGTAATTTCGAAAATTATTTTACGCTCTACGATCGTTAATTAATTGCAAGTGACGTAATCTTTTCCGAATGTAGTGTGTGTAAAGAATGTGCCAAATAAATTGAGTGCGTATCCTTCTACAGGAATAAATCTGGTAAAGTGGAATTGACTAATCCCTCGAGTTATCCCAGAACATGTGAGAAAATTAACTTTTATTTAACAAATCACAATGCGATATAAAATGTAATACGATTATAATGATACAACTGTAATGATAGAGTTCACGAGATTAATTATGCGCGATCTAATGAAGTGTGAGAATCGTTTCATCATGATATAACAAACTCAAAGATCTTTAATAAAAACAATATTAAACTAATAAACAATATAAACAATAATAAACTAATAAACAATATAACTAATATTGAAAACAATACTAGTCTTTTATAATTAGATTATTTTAATCATTATGAGAATTACACAAATTTACGTAAAATATTCAATCATAAGTCAGCACTTTTTAATGTCTCTTAATATCCGCTTTATTTGTAATTTAATATTACTTTCTCGATGCTAATAGTCTTGTTATCCATTGAATTATAAACGAGACGCTAAAGTAGGGTAATGAGACATATGATATGTCTACGAAACTAAATGAACGTTTAAATCTACCGAAAGATATAGTACTATTAATAGTACTATTAATGTCAGACGGAAATATTAAGTATTCGCGCGCGGATGGCCATTCGATTAATAAATGAAATTGTTTGCCTTCGAGTTATTTAATCAGGCTCGACTTTAGCTGAAAGTAGAATGAATTAATCGTTTTTCGATTGAATGGAATCGATATTCTCAGATGCCCGACCGAATTTGAGGTCAATCGCAATAATTCAAGTAGATATGGGTACACCATTGAATTTCGGTCGTACACTGAATTCCCAATAGAATTAACGGTTTTAGAAAGCTGCGAAACAACCGATGGAACAGGAATTGCGCAAGGAATGACCATAAAGTCGCAGAACGATTTGCGTCGGAAACCAATTTCCAAACGGACACTCGCGCAGAAAGCTATCCTCTCCTGTCGTTATTCGTAACAATAAATCTGAAATATTAATGCGCAATGATAATAAATGTATTTATAAAATAGATTAAAAGATCTTGAATTGCAATACAAGGAAAGTGTAATTGAGTCGTTGGATTTCGAAAAATCAAGAGATTAATTCTCTGTATTAAAGATATCTATGTCTAGATGTCTTTTACACCTTTCAGACATTTCTGCTGTCCGAACAGTTATATTAAGTAGAATCGAATGAGACGACTGAAAGATTTATACGTGCACACGTGCTGTAATGACTCGGCTGATTTAACGAATAATTAGCGGCTTACTAATTGTAATTGTCAGCGTGTTGCCAACGGCAATCCAGATGCGCAAAAAGTATGTAGTTCTCGACAATATAAACGCTGTCGCGAATATACTGTCAATGAGGGGGGCAAATTAATCGATCGAGAAATAGGGAAATCGAAGGAGACTTGTCGAGTTAGAAATCTTTAACTTCCTCTAGTTAAGTATCGGAAAACATCGGAAGAGCAGAAGAATACATCCCGCGCTCTCCAACATGACGCAGCAGTCGTATAATCAAGCATGTCGAGCATCAGATAAACCCGGGGCCCAAATACTCTCTCTTGTCGAGGTGTGGGCCAGCACGCACATGTCTAACGTGTGTTCGTGCTGTTCGTCACTCTCTCGTAGAACAGCTTTTCCCTTCCGTTTCGGGGTCGCCGTTTTAACGCATGAGTACTTTCGATTCGTCGTATCTCTCCTGACTTCCTGACTGAATATTCATTCCTATCATTTTAAGAATATATAAAACATCACTTTGTATCTAGTTTTCCTCTGGAACATCATTTTAATGTTCCGGAGCTTCGCTAATCGTATAATTAATCGTGACTAGTAATCGGGTGGAATTTTGAACACCTGTTGACGGAGAAATCTCACGACCCAGATAGCACAAGATCTCCAAAACATGTCCTATGGACATTCCTAAAACATAGAGTCGTTCTCAGAACTCGAGTCTATCATAAAATTCCCGAAAATGGGACATTGGGACAGATCGGGTTAATTAAATACTCGCAAGTCATTGAAATCGTTTCCGTGTGCTTTGTTAGTTGGCGTTCGCCTCGTGACCGACGAAAGTGTCACGCCATCGACGATTTGTGAATGCGTATAGCGCATTATAATGCATGTTTACAGTCCTCGATCTATCTCTTCGATTGCTCGCATCTGTCGAATGCCGGTGGCTAAATGATAGCCACTGCAAATAATGGCAAAGGACTTGGGCGAAATTGCCGCGAGGAGACATTCTCCCCGTTCCACTTACATCGTTCTACCGCGACCAGTAAAAGCATCGCGCGGCGGTACAAGGAACGCGGGCATTTAGAAACAATCGTGATTATGTACTCGCGAAGCTGCGAGCACCATTTCTTCCCTCTCCCGTTACGGGCACGCTAAAAATCCCACGTTCATTTCGTTCCGCTGCAATAGCGGCCGTCCGACTGCCGACTTTCTTGACCGAGAATGTCGTCATTAAAATTTGCTACGAGAAATTTCGTCGCTGACAAAGTCTCGCCGAGATGCGATAAGTTAGAGATGCCGAGCATAGCAAAAATCTAACGATAAAGCTACTATTGTATTAGATCCTTCGCATTGAGTCTCCGAGGACTTAAAAATTGTCTCTTTTTTTTCCAGAATCATGGTCAGGTTCGCAATCCTCATCCTCGTGATCGCCCTGGCGAACGGCCAGCTCAACTACGAGGGAAACCCGTTCACAGAATACACCGAGTACATCGCGGAAGAGAGCAATCTTTCCGAGAAGTCTGCCAGGAAGAATGACGCCCCGATCGACTTCTCCAACCCCGCAGTGTCTCGCCCTCAGAAATTGTATCCGGTTGCAGAGTCCGAAAGCAATGGGCGCTCAATGGGACATCAGATGGAAACCGATAATCTTCTCAAATCACACATTTCGGTCAAGACCTTCAAATCGGACACGTCCGCTCGGCAGTTTCAAGATTCCTCCGGCGACACGCCGTTCAGTCAGGCGGAGGTCGCGCTCAACTCGTTCCTGAACTCCAGGACCCCCGAGGAATCTCGCTTGTCCCTCGATCACTATCTCCGCAGTCAGCATTCGCCGAGGGATCCGCAATCGCGATCCTCGAACGCGATCATCGGGGATCAGGAATCATCGAAACCAATCGAGCCCTTCAACCCTCAACCGATCTCTCACGTTGAACAGCCGCAGCTGATCCCCCAGGTGAGCCAGCAACAAGTGCAATTGGCGCCGCAAGTGGATCAGGTCCAGCTGATGCCGCAGCTAGTGCCGCAGACTGATCAACGGCAACAACTGTTGCCTGCCAGCCAAGCTTACGACTACGTGGGACAACCAGCCGTGGTACAGGCGGTACAGCCTGCAATGATCAGGACACCCGCGGGTGTCGTCTTGGGACAGAAGATGCTGCCGGTGCCGCTTGTGCCCGCTTTTCAAACTAAGAACGAGATGATAACGTCGGCGATGTGGCGGGAGCGGATGAGGAGGATACGCGGAAAACCTTTCCCCTTCGCGCAACCCAGAATAGCACCGGGGTTGTACCAAGGGCCGATCGCAGGTGAGAAAATATGCCTCGGAGAAAAACACGCGTGACGGGCAATTCCAAGAGACAAATCGTCTTCGAGAACGAAAGAATAACAATTTTTTATGCATCGTGACCCACGTAAAAAAGTTTCTTTCGATGGAGGATCTTCTCGCGCATTTACGTTTATTATTCACTTTTTTCTTCTGAGAAATAATAGTTTTTTTATTTACAACAAAAAAAGTCATCAATATTATTCAATTCGTTCCATCTCACGCCTAAAAATATTTGATTTAAATGTATGAATATTAATCCGGCAGAAGTATGACCTTTAACGTGATGCTGCAAGAATACACATTTGTCACGTTGCGTATTTATGCGGAAAGATTACGCGGATAAATTTATGCGGAAAGAAAGATGGAATAAACACATTTCACGGCAATATATTATTTTTTTTTCAAATTGATTTATACGTTTGCAAATTCATTCACTTAAATCTACATAATTACGTCTAAGTATAGGAATTCGATCTCATCTTCAATCATTTATCATAACTCAGTTATCGAAAAAAAACTCGGTATTCTTAGACGCAGTATATTATTATGACCAACTACTACGATGATCAACTGATAACTTTTCCTTTCAAAAGCGACGTGTAGCGCATACTATTTTCATGCTCAGTCAGCATTAACACATGCGATGCAAAATAGACGCATGTCGAATACATTCAACGAACAAATTATATAACTTAATTCTTTCTCTTTAATGGAATGAATCGTCTTCCGGATGTTTCAGTCCCTTTCAAGGCTAAGGCTCCGATGGAGGTGATCTACACGAAGCCGTCAGGTTTCCATCGAGGACCGCCTATCCTCAGCAACCCACCGGTACCCTACGAGGACGCGAGCACCTGGTTCCCCGATTCCGATCACGCGCCCACCCAGAAGGACGTCTATTACTCGCAGTTGTACGCGCAGTCGTACGATCCTCACTATTACAACTATATCGCCACGACCGGTAAAATCCGGCCGTATCTGTACGGGAAATTGGGCAAGCATCAGGAGGAGCAGGACGACGGCATCTGGTCGGAACTGTATCGCGGTTTCAAGAAGCACGGCCTGAAAAACATCATGACGCCGACCTTCCTGCTGGGCATGACGCTGCCGGTGGTGACCCTGATGCTCTCCGCCCTCGTGCAAAAGCGGTCCATCGCGCGCTCCGACGGCGCGCGGGACCTGGACCAGGAGGACGCTCTGCAAGAGTATCTCGAGAGGTTGCAAAGGGCGATGGAATGTTACGGCGGTAGGAATTCCCGAGACGCAAAACTAGACGGATGCTAAAATCAAGGATGTGACCTGATGCTGAATGAGTGACTTGTACCGGATGCTGCACGAAAAAGTAACCCGTCGGTCGCATTAGTCATTCAGGCAGCGATAAACTTAAAATGTTTTTAGCATTCAAATTATTTGCATTGATATTATGGGCTCTTTCTGCGCGCATTATCTTGCATTTCCATTTTGTTCAACGATCAGATGTGATCATTCGATTCTGAAATTCGTTTATTTAACGCGACATTATATCTATAGTTTAAAATAAGGCCGCCGCGTTTTGGAATAAATGCACGGCGAGAATAAGAATTTTGTACTTAAATCGTGATAAAGGTAATACTCTTAAAACGGCGCATGCTTGGTAAATAAACACGTAACTGCATTGAGCGGGAACTGGCCATGTTGATCAAGTACCATAGTTGCAAGTACCATAGTGTTATTTTCTGTCATATCTGACATAACTATGGTTCGTGAATATACAGTGTTAAGAAAAGACCGCCCACTAAGTACATAGCGTTATTCCTTATGAAAAATTAAGTCGAAAAGTCCTGAACCATTTTTTTTCTATTACGCTTAATAAAGCAATAATTAATTTGTATTTTGTCTTTTCCTAACATCCTGTATATAACATTCTTAGGAATGCAACGTCGCGAGAATGCAACGTTTCAGAAATATCGGAAGGAAGGTTTTACGCAGATATTTTAATTTCCGTACAATCAAACAGTAGTTTCCGGCGGAATTAAAAACGCGCGTGAAAAACAACATATTGTATACACGCGACTCATATTATATCCGTCGTGCTACTGTACGCGATCACTGTAACATACAAGTATAATGACACGCGAGCGTTCCCGCGATGTGTTATTAGTGTGTTATGCAAGACGTCTCTCTCCTGTCTGTCGCAAGTCGTTAGTTACTGCGTGCTAAAATACAACGAAGTAGGAAAGATAAAAGCTGCTAAGGCCGCTCTTCCGGGGTAAATTTAGGAGAATTAAATAGCGAAAGGCAAGCCAGACTTGCCGATGTTACTGCATCAAACACTGTGTATATATAACGTGTATCTAACGTACAAAGAAAAATATATGTAATACACTCGCGTTAATTAAAGCACATATTGTGCGTTACTTTGTTTACTGTTCCTGGCGCAACGAACATCTCCCACATTATCCATCTTCCGGGAAATCGAGCGCGGAAATTTTCCTTTTTTTTTTTTTTAATGGAAAGACGAAGAAGAAGGCGCGATAGTGAAATCTTCGTGAGAACTTTCGCATTTCAATCATCGTTGCACCTGCTCACCGGATGAAGATAAATCGAAGGGGAGAAAGAACTAATTATCGCTCCAACAATATTAATTATTTTATTTTCTTAGGTGAATGCGACGTCCCCTTGTTTCGCAAAGATCTACGAGTCATGAATAATTCAGTTGTTCGTTGCAAGAGATAGAGGAGATAGAGGAGAGTGATTTATCTCTCCATCCAGCGATGCAACTGAAGCGGGACTGAAGCATCGAATTCTAATCTTTGACATGCATCGCAACCTACGCCTTTTATCGCGTATGGACGCTCGTCTAATTTACGAGCTTATTAATATATTAGTTCAGGCTAACATAATTGACCTTGCTGTTAAATTGCTAATCCGGCATCGCTCGCTCGAATCGTCAAGCTGTCACGTCTACTGGAAAATGTGTCACACAAGTTTTAGAGCGCATTCTTTTATATACTACGCGACGTACATATTAAAAAGAAAAAAACGATAAAGTTATTATGATGTATGCAAAAATTTCTCGCAGTTTTAGTTACAGTAAATAGAAATTTGTCTAACATCACTCATTGAATATTTCAAAGTGATCTTCGTTAGTCAATCACAAATGCGCGCGAATTTGTTACCTATTACAATAGTAGTGTGACTATCGAATTAAGTTGTTTTATCATAAATATACATATATTACTGAATGCGGAGTATATAATTTATTAAAATACAGATACCGAGAATAGAATCGATTTAATTTTAATTCGTGAAGAGTTTTGCCACTGCCTTTTATTTTAGCAGATACGAAAATAATATAAAATTAATAATTAAATAATATAATTAAACATTATAGTACGTAAAATAAAAATTATTTCTAGGTCTCGCTGTGAAAATAGTAGGAAAGATTAATTGACAATATACAGAATACATTCACCTTGTATAAGGATGAGCCGTGTTCACATTTTAGAAAGTAATATTAATCAGATCGACGTATCGGGATTAAGCTGGTCATGCCGGATATGCCAGTTCTATCCTAATAGAACGCGATATATTACGATACCTCTACAGTGTAGCTATCAATCTAGAACGTTAAAAACTTGTCAGCGTATGTAAACCGTTAACAATAAAATGTAGGTCGCGCATACGGGTATCTGTTTTTAATTAGCTAAGCCAACAAAGTTGTTGAATAAAAAAAAATTCTATCCTTCGTGGCTTACGGTATCCATTAAACATTTTCATAAATCAATTTTATTTTATGAACATGAAATAAAATTACATGACTAGTAAAAATTAATACTATTATATAAAATTATTTATTAATTGAATATTAAATATTTTTTGGAAAATTTCTTCAAAAATAAAATGCGCGTATGTATGAATAAAAATCAAAATGAATTAAGAAATAAGTTATGAAAACATATAATGTTTAATTATAATCATTTTTTGTTTTTATTTTTAAGTTGGAAAAATTTGGAATCAAAATTTTACAAAAATAAGATTTCATATATTAATGAATATTAATTAATATTAATGAATTAGCCGTTACAGCTTTTAATTTTCAGGTTAATATCAGATGGAGAACGGACTTATATCGCGTAAACTTACTAGACCGTCCGAATCGCTGCCAAATTGATTGCAATCGAATTATTTAATCGAACGTTTGATGGCTCAGCTCAAGGGTCATGAGACCCAACCGTCATATTGTCTATGGCATGAATAATTATATGCTAACAAGGCCAGCGTGCAAATTGTGCATCCTACAAGTTAGATATTACACAAGATACTGATCAGAAGTTTTGGAAAGAAAAATAATTAAAAATACAAAAATCTGACATGCGTTTAAAACTTCACGAGTTTGTTTGAGAGTCGCAAAGGAGAGTCGGTGGGAGAAATAAACAAACCTGCGATTTATTAAAATAAATTCTAATTTGCTCCATAAAAGTCACAGAGGTTACATCATGAGAATTCTACATTTGATATTGTTAGGAGATATAATATTGGTGTATTGCCCTCGATGATACGCGACATTTTCTATACATATAACTGCTTGAATATAAGCGAGATACATCGTACTAAATTATATTATGCATGTATGTGAATATGAAAAATATATAAATAATCATATGTATAATATATACATATATAAATGTTATGATTTTAAATATATATATTTATATTTGAATTGTATTTAAACATAATAATTTTAGATAGTAATAATTTTAGAAAATGCTTAAAGATTATTATATGTGTGATAGATATGTGTATGTATTTAGCACAATGTATCTCTTTTTTTCGTTAACTATTATAAGTGATGCTAGCGACAGAGGCAGATCTTTTATTAGCATGTGATCGTTGCAGCACTTTGACCGTTGCACGATACCTCATTGTCGCGAATGAATGCTAAGCCGGTTTGTTCGTGATGTTCATTTAAACTCTATTTAACTGGTCAGTCTTTATGTCTCGACAGACATTAACGCGTTGTTGGTGATTATATTTGATATTATCGTTGTGTCAAAATCGCGCCGTGTAAGGGCAAGTACAAAATATAAATGTGCGCTTTTACCTTCGGATTAGCTTGTCGTCAAATCATGCAACTTCTATATACAGAATGTCAACATGTATGAATGGCACTTTAAGAATAAGTATTTCAATTTAGAACCAATTAATTTTAGTAAAATTGTTATTAATTGTTGAATAATCTTAAAATATTATCTACATATTTCGAGATCTTATAAAAAAAGAAAGTTAATAAACCGAGAGAAAAATAATCAGAAATTTACTCCGTAGAGTAAATTGCAGATCTTCAAAAATGGAGAAGCGGATTCTACAATTCTTTAAAATAAATTTTCATAAATTTTACATATATTACTCCTGAATTTAAAAAATTAACAATGTAATTTCGCAGAATAAATTCTCAGCGATTATTTTTCATTTATTCATTTTAATAGATTTATTTTCGTGATCCATAAGCAACAATTTCTCTCAATCTTGGTCTATAAGAAATCTTCTTATACTTTTTTTTATTAACTCGTATTCACTAAGTGAATATTTTCGTACTCGAGCTGCATTTCAAGACTAGACCTCACTATATGTGTACGTATATATTATAAGGTATAATCTATATATTATTTTATAGTATAGATTTTACTTTTGCATATGCTCGGAACACATTAATATCAGCTGCAAATTTTAAGAGCAATCGGATCGAAATTATGCCTATTATTTATTTACTATAGGAGCGTTATATGTATCACTTTGTATATCTTGCATTGTTTTCGACTAAGAGAGGCATAGAGCACAGTGCACTTTGCGAACAAAATATATTCAGCTCAGTTTACCATACAACTACGATATAATTATTATCTATAACACATGCTTCAGGGATGATTCCATACATAATTGACAACGTATCGAATCCTTTAATAAAATTTCAGTGTTAAATTACGTCCGGAACGCGTATCAGATTGTTGTCTGAACAAAATTTTATTTCAATAATCACGAATGTACTTAAATTCATAATAAAAATTCTTTTTATACATGTGTATACACATATATACACACACGTGTATCATCTCAATATGTATATACAATGACATGGTAATATTTCTCCTTTTTTGTTCTATCTATAATAAAATTAATCTGAATTTATTTCGCTTTCGCGTAATTTTTTTCTTTACTTGATATTGTTCGCTAAAACTCGTTTCTTTTTTGTTAAGTAGGCAGTTTAAAAAATCAGAAACATATTAAAAAAAGGAGCAAATTAAATACATTATACTTTTATAACGTATTATAGCCTCTCCTGCTATTTTCTGTTTCTCTGCTGCGAAACGTCGTCTATGTAGGCTAACACTTTCTAAAATATTATTTGCTATAATACTCATGTTATCTTGCACATTCCCTCTCTCTTTCTCTTTTTTTTTCCCGACAAAGGATATGAATATCCCAAGGCTATTATGCGCTAACTTATTCAAACTTTTCTTCTTTAAACGCGAGATTAATAGCATGTCCAACGTCCTCCACGATAAATGCCGGCTTACATAGGCCATCGTCGACCGGCAAGAAATCCCTAGGACTGTGTTCGGGTATAAATTTGGAATCTCGCTGATGTACGCCAGTCTCGACTAAAATACTAATGCAGGCCTTCGCGTTGGGATCCCTCACGTTCTTGCCAAGGAGTTTCTCGAGACTGCGGGACTTCGTACCCTCTCCGGACTCATAGTGGGATAAATACTTGTCGTATAGATTCGCGCCAAAAATATCGGTATTAATATTGTCACTGTAACAAAATTGCAGATTATTTTATCTAATATATTAATCTAGTAAACGCATTTAACAAATCTTCCTATTCGATACATACCCAATAGCATAAATTGTGTCGATACTGTCAATGCCAATGCTTCTGGCGTGATTAACGAGCATTTGATTGGCATGGTAATATGTAATCTCACTAGGTTTTCCGACTAGAGCAGCGTATGTCATGTTTTTGCCTGTAACTTTCTTGTACAAGTTCTCCAGACACAATAGGAAAGCACCATGGCCGTATCGCGGAATCGGCGCCTCCGACGCCCAAAGCAAATCCATATTGCATGCCAATACTGGAATGTGTGGATATGGAATAGCAGTAGGCAATCCTGTGGGCATTCCGTTGGTAACTAGAAGATCTACCATTAACTGCAACGACGTTTCCCAATTTGTCGGTTCGCTTAGGAGCAAGATCCCCTCGATTTGCGGGAAATTCGGATCGATCGGACCGCAAATCGGATTTCTATTTTTCACATCTATGTAATCTAAGCACGGAAAGTTTTTTACTAGTTCCTGTATGGTCGTCGTCTTCTTGAATCCCAGTTCTCGGGCTATATCCGTTATTGGACCTTGACCCGATATGAGAACCTGTTTATTATGAAGATAGTCGAACATTTGCAATGGTGAGTGAGCCAGAACGACTTGCGACTCCATGACTTCGACGCCTATCCACTTTGACAGCTCTGCTGCTTTCTGACTACGCAATGAATTTCCGCTGTTAGTAACGAATAACGTGGGAACGCGAAATTTTCCATTGTTTGCTTGAAGCCGTTTGAAAGACTCTTTTACCGGCGGTAGTATTTGTTTTCCACGTATTATTACCCCGTCGATGTCAAAAATTAAACCAAATTTTGGTTTTGTACTTAAATGCTGCAAACAGAAAACAATATATCTATGTTATTTGAGGCTAAACATAATTATCATTTAATTAAAATTCTTTCTTTCTANTTTGAAATGTTACAAGCACAAATATAAAAGTACCATTATTTTAAAAGTAGATATATGTGATTAATATAATAAACTATAATTTCATGTAAGTCTAAATAAATTTTATAGATATTATACAAAAGTATGTAGTTTTACAATTATAAAAAAAAAATACAATTTAATATAAGATAATGAATCACATTTAGTAACAATTTTATTATTACAAATACTATAGCTTATCTTTTACATAGTAGAAATACCAATGACAATAATCTACAAAAGCTGACTAATAAAAAAATTTAATTCAAATTAAAATTCTTCGATAAAGTGCCTCAAGAACTTTGAACAAGGACACATCTTGATAAATTATTTATCAGTGCTTAATGATAAGTGAAGGTAGATTGGCATTGAATGGATCGACGGAAAGAAAGCAAACGTGACCTCCGATGAATAGGGTATGCCATAGCGTTAAACCTTCGGCAGAGAGCACGCACAAAACTAAAAATAATGCGTCGCACATAGGCAGAGTTATGAAAGAGCATTATGTAAAATATACGAACAATAACGCACAGTGGTGACACGTCGTGCGATCGGGATCTCGAGCGCGGGGAAGGAAGAAAAAGATCGATTATCGTAAATAAAGGAGGACGGGCTAGATCAACCGTTACTCGAAAAGCCGCGCTCGAAAAGGGAAAGAGGCGAAAGTGGCGGGGAAAACTCACTCGGACTCCAGAGAACCTCGCGACGTCCAGTCGCCGCAGGAGGCCAGCGATCGCCATGCCTTCCCCGTTTCTTTCAATTAGGCGAACTGCGAGGCGACGACGTGCGCGCGCGATCCCGTCGCGACGACCTCAAAGCGTTCATGAGCCGCCTGTCGCGGCTCGGTTATGCATAATGACACGCCTTGAGGTTATGTTCACCTCACGGCACACACTTCGCACGTACTGTCCGCACGTGCCGTAAGAGGACATAACGCAACATAACGCGCCATTGAAGAGCGGCGAGATGAAAAGCGTTTCTTCCGTTCAGCTGCACTCTCTTGCACTCTCTGCTCTCGAGATAAGACTTTGATTAAGTTTTATCAGTAATCAACCTATTGGGAGAGATATAAGTAGCTTTACTATTTTGTTAATAAGATAGAATTATTAATTTTTGGTTGATTCGCCCTGTAAGCGAAAAGGATCAGGGGCATTTAGACATTTATTTAAGTACTGCTGGCTGATTGATCGCCAATTAAGTTAATTGGAGTTCGATCAAAGTCCAAAAGATTTGTTTGTTTCTTGAAGGCCTTTCAGTGTGTCTTTGATACGTTTTTTTAAAGATCTTTTTAGAATTTAAGAAAAATTCGAGTTTCTGCAAAAATGGTTCAAGTCTCTGTTAATATGATTCTCTGCTAAAATAATCGAGTTTCCGACATTTCGAATAAAATTATTATTTCGACTCACAGAGAAATATAGTGATATATTTTGCAAAAATTAATGTAAGAAGTCAGTATAAGGAGAATACAAGATAGAAATTAAAATTGTACAATATTAAATTAATATGTCAATGATTTATATTAATATATTTACATTTTACTACTTTATTACTGATAACAATTGATTTTTATTTATTGTAATATTTATGTATATTATAATATGTAGAGATACATAATATAAATGCAATATGTGTGTATGAAAACGAAAATAATAAAGTTCTGATTCAAATTAAAATATTTGGAGTTATAATGTAAATCTCCTCTTAATCATAATTATATTTTATCTATTTTCAAGAATTTAGATTTTCACGATTTGGATAGAAATTATACATATATGCTTATTAATAAAAATTATATATTCCATTTCTTTATATTTGAACCTTTAACTTTTTTGTATTTGACATATACTTTTTTCTTTCTTTAAAAAGATTTTGAATGTCATTCCGCGCAGAATCTCTCAATGGAGATAAATGTAATATGCAGTAACGTGCCGACTGCCGCGTGCACGCGCGTGCGTGTGTATGTGAGCTATGTGAGTATGGCAGATTGAGGTTAGGATTAAACGTTGTACGCCCGCCGATCGAAAATTTCGCTCGTTCAATATGTTTATCAAACCGTTCAAAGTCAAGACTAATTACCAGTTGAAGGGAACTGAGAGGTTCGTGAAATTTTTCGGACATTTTGATAATCCGTGATTCGATGTTTTAGCTTCAGGTTAAACTCCATATTCTCATCTGTCAAACAAACATCTTTTCCGCAAGCATCTTTTACATACTTCTACGAAAAATAAGAGAGAATTTGCAAATCTAACTATAATAATTAGATATCTTAAAAGAGATTAATTTTTACAATATATCTGAATACATTTAATTTACAATATATTCGCATGTCCTAAGTGAAGACGGGTAATTAAGTATGGTTGTTTCTTTTCAGAAAAAAATTATGCGAGGAGGTATTGGCGGCATATCCGAGTCTGTCGGACGAAGAGATTCAGTCGTTGTTGCCCAAGAAGGAATCCATCAGCATTATGAAAATAGTAACGCACAGTGGACACATGGGCAAAGTATACTGCGTCGCCAAGATACCCATGTTCTTTCAACTGGACTCGTATGACACTCTGCTCTTTCCCACAATTTATACGTTATGGCACCATCCATATTTATTAAACCCCTTCACCACACACACGCCGGTTGTGTCAAAATTACTAGGTGGTGCAGATCTCATGTTGCCCGGGTTGATTCTGAAGGAACCGGTGACTCTATACAGCTTCGGTAAACTGCGAAAGGGTACTCCAGTGCTGATCAATACCGAGGACAACAAGGTTTGAACCTTTGTCGTCCCACCAGTTAATTGTACATGATAACATTGATGAGAGAAAAAGAGTATTCCTTTTGCAGGCAGCAGTCGCCGTCGGTGTGACTGCACTTTCCAGTGAGGACATGTATATGGCAGCTGGACATGGAAAGTGCGTTGAGGTTTTTCACGTTATCGGTGACATGTTGTGTCAATTGGGCAAACCACTCCTGAGGCCCAATTTGGGTCTACCGAGTGTCGACAATCTTACAAATACAATGGAGAATATCGAATCGAGTAATCAAGAGGTCACAGATCAAAGCGAAATTCTATCAGTTAAATTAAACGAATTAGACGTGAGCGAGAATCTGAGCGACGTAGTCAAAGACGAAAGTATTTCTGAGGTATACATCATGAGGTATACGTCATATTTTCTTTAAAAAAAGACGAAAAATTGATCATTTTTATGTTATTTAGGAACATATAGAAGAAGATGTAGAAATTGAAGATGTACAAATTTCAAACATAGTTGAACCGGAAGTGATAGATCCGGTCGATGAGATGGACAGTCTATTGGAATATTGTTTCTTGAAAGCATGCAAAATATCAGTGAAGTCTAGCGATTTACCGATGCTATCGTCCAACTTTTTCAAAAATCACCTGTTGGCTGCTTGTCCGCCGGGTAAAAACGTTGACGTAAAAAAATCTCGATACAAAAAACTATCGGTGTTTCTAGCAGAAATGAAGGCCAAAGGAATAATCAATACATCTATTACAAAAGGCGTCGAAACATTGCTGTCTATTAAGGTAATATTTTTTTCTTTTTTATAATCAAGAAGCTTTTTCAAACTGATTCATATTCTTAGAATACAAAGAATATATTAAAAACTTATTAGAATATCAAGTAATTACAAGATATTTTGTCATTTATTTAAGTTTGATCACCCGCTTGTGAAACGATTAGTTGTTACCGAAGAAGCAATTGCGGTCGAACCAGTGGTTTCGAACAGCGCTGTCGTGTCGGAATGTTATAAAGTGACTGCTGATGTTCTGCCAGTTCTATCAAAATTCGGCTATGAGTAAGTATGACATTTGATAAGTAATATCATTTTATCGCGATGCAATGAAATTGTAGAAGAGTCGGTTTTCTATACGATAATAGTAAAAAAATCGCTAAACGTTTTACGTCGTTGTAATATATAAACGTGCACATTATATTCATTTTATATCGAATACATGATGATAATTGCAGAAAGGGTGACGTAATGAAAAGAACCGATATCAGAAAATGTTTTACCGAGTACGTGAAAGCGGAAGATCTGCAGATTGGAAAGTAAGACTATATTTCACGTATTAAATTAGATTTCACATCTTTTTGCATATTAACAACGTTTAATTTTGCAGAATGTTAAAGCTGAATCCCCAATTGGCGGGAATTATGCGGACTAAGGCTCATCAAGAGACGGTGACGATGGAGGATGGAATAAACAAATTTATCGGACGCATGACGCACATGCACGAAGTTACCCTCGCGGGAAATACTTTGTTGCACACGGGAAAACTGGAACCGATCGACATGAGAGTGACAGTACGATCAGGAGGAAAGAAGGTAAAAGCGATAACTTCTAACTGACGTAAGAATTATTCGTTTTTCTGACGGCTTCACGCCACAAATTACAGGTAACTTTGGTGAATAATCTGGAGACGTTCGGGATTAATCCGAAAGAATTCAGCAAAGAGTGCCAGAGCATTGGCGCAAGCGCGACAATCACTGATGATCCTGGCAAAAAGACACCTAGTGTTCTTGTTCAGGGAAATCAAATTTTATACGTGTACAAATTACTCACAGGTGAGTCGCTTTGACTTTAATATTTATTTTGATATTTTACAATCATGCAACTTTTTGTAACTTATTTATTATTTACAGAGAAATATCAAATAAAGAAGAATTATATAAGAGGCTTAGAATTCGCCCCGAAGAAGAAAAAATAGATAGATTTTAATGATTGTCAATACTGAAACCATTCCCGTGGTTAAAAATTTTTTTCTCGAGATTTTGTTACAAATGGATATTTAATATCGAGTGCAATTTTGATGGAACAATTTCAGTCAACTCAAGGAACGCTGCCGTTTTAATCATTATGGAATCATGTCTTTTAATAGACTAAGATAATTGGAGAATCCAACATTTATCTCTTACCAGAAAAAATACGTGATAAGTAATTATCAAATAAAAGCAACTTAGGAATATACAGCGTATGATTTCAGTATTATTATATTTCCCAATCCTCCGTATCATTTCATATAAAGCATATGTAACAGCTGAAGAAAAAAAAAAGAAAATCTCTTGAGGCGCAATCAGCAGGTAACTTTCATGCGAGAGATGACAGGCGATCGAAGTTTCTTAATATAATTTATTATATATTGAGGTTTCAACATGGAAAAGTACAAATATTGCAATATGGGGAGGGCCCGCGAGCTCTCCTCGGGTAGGAGGGAGGGAGGGAGAAAAGCAGGAAGGCAGGATGGGATTTTTCGATTTGCATAGAAGAGAAGGGACGACGTATGTACGTAAAGAGGATATCTCTTGCGAGATACAGGGATGCTGCGTTTGGATGAAAACCGAGAGCGAACCGCGTATACGTGTATAATGTATATGTATATCATATTTCTCACACATATATATATATATATATATATATATATATATATATATATATATATATATATATATATATATATATATATATATGTGTGATATATATATATCTTCATGTCGCGCGTTTTTTTATTTCTGCCTTAAATTTATCTCTTCTCTTTTTTTTGTTCTTTTTTTCAAGACGACGGGATGCCGACGGACGTCGCGGAAAGCGGTAGAAGACGCCCATCGGGTATTTTTCCTTTTTTTTCTCTTTTGCACGGAATAAAAGGAAGGTTCCCTCCTCTCCACGGCCCCCGCATATATTTAAAACTCGTTTTGTTCTTCATTTTTCTCTTTTTTTTTCCCTTTCTTCTTTTGTTACTACCTGCACGCAAGGGCGCGTCACGGAAAGTCTTGCGACGCGCGCGCGCGTGTGTCGTGACAGTAATTACGATTTTTTCCTTGTTCTCTTTCTCTCTATCTTTCACTACTCTCTCACTATTATGATCATCATCCGATAAGATTGCTGGTGTTATCATCGCTTTGCGCCTTCCCTAATCGTTTCGCAGACGTACGATCGATCGAGACGTAGCAATCTGTCCCACGCTTCTTTTCGTCGCGCGCGCTTCGCTTGATTCATAAATCATCGTTGTATCGTCGCGCACGAAAGAGAAAACAATTGAGGATACGAATTAGAAGAAAACCCCGCCAATTCTCGTGATTTTTGTTAATTCCTTCTGATTTAATTTTTTTTTTCTCTTCATCATTCTCAAATCAATCGTTCGAGCGATGTCTTCTTCAATTCGTATCACCACGATTAAATCAATCGCTAATTCTCCGCTTCGTTCCCAAAGAATCTGATTATTCGATCAGTTACATTTTATCTCATTAGCTATCTTTTAGTCGCTTCGATGCTTCAATAATGATCGCCTAAAAGTCTAAAATTCGTGGGCAGTTTGCCTCATATACCGGATTACAAACATCATCAGTCTTCTCTCGTTAAAGCACCGAGCGACTAACCGACCGTTCTCTTCCGCACGATTCTCGTCTATTCCGCGAAATCGCGATTTCGGGCACGAGAGAATCACGGCCAGAGATTCGATGCTCTTCCTCCTATATCAGAAATCCGATCGCCACGACTCGATCATCATCGATTTATCGGCGGTTTACGTCCGCGGAAGAAATTCTCGCACTCACCCTTTCACGCACTTTCACCATCTCACTTTCTCTCTTTCTCTCTTTTTTTTTTTTATTTCATTCCGCATCCTCGGAGATATACCTATGAAACGCTGAAAATGCCCAAGTCCAGTTTCGGAGAAGTTTGTGAACAAATGTATTCTTTTTATGAATTAATGAATCATTTACGTCGGATTTTTAACAGTCATTTTAATCGTACTTAATTTCTTTTTTTACTGCAAAAGAGGAAATTAAATTTTCAGCGCCTCATACTGTACTCGTCGTTGTTGCCACCGTGAGAATAATTATCCGAATCTCTTGCTCTCTTAATACACTCACTCACTCTTTTTTTTTCTTTTTTTCCCCTCTCGTTCTCTCGCTCGCACGGTATCTTTTGCTTTCGGAATTTTCGTAGTTTTCTTTTTTTTTTCTCTTTATGCAACACATAATGCGACTAGGTAGTACAGATTAATTAATAATTAATATCGTTAGTTATACAATAATAACGTATGACTAGACAATGCAAGATAATAATTATATCGTAAATAGTAATAATCATATTATGGATCGCAATTTATATCAACAATGTGGTGGTGGCGCGCACGTATTTCGAAAAATGTAGTGTCTAATTATCGTTTTTATGATCTGTATGTGTGTTCACTTTTGTTTCTTCGTGTGCGTGTTCCCGTGTGCGTGACTATTTCCCGCTTCCCCGTACGCATGTATATAAACGTACATGTATATGTATATGTGTTCGTTCTTACTTTAAGTACAGCCCATTCGTCCTGCCTCGCGAATGTTACATCGCAAATGGAATCGGAGGGTGAAATCCGAAAGATGAAGTCTGAATTTAACGAGCCCGACAGCTGAGAATCCCGCAATGTTGGTCGAACAAGCAGAAGTAATTTTTATTCGAGATTTTATTCGAGATATATCCGATTTAATCCGCGATGCATCCGCGATTTAGAAAACAAAAAGGATCCTCCCTCTGCCGTTCCGTTTCTACGTGTAACGTTCCACTTTTACGCGTTTGTTTTATGTGTATGTATATGTATGTTGTAGGAAGCTTTCTGCGTTTAAGTTATCGTCGGTATCCCGATTAACCCCTTAAAAAGTATCGATAATGCATCGACGATCGTAAAACGCGGCGGCCGACGGTGCGCCGCGTTCCGTTCGAGGGAAACGTTTTTATTAAACGGATCCAGCTGTCACGATGAAGTGCACGTGATAATCCTGCCGCGCGATCCTACAAAGTACATCTACGGAAATAATGAAATCATTATATATCTCTCTGACAAATAAATTGCGACACGACGCGACGCGACGCGACATGACGTCTCGCGGATGCTCGATTGACGTTAATTTACAAATGCCGTATGTTCGTTCAGGATTGAGATCGAGCAAAGAGCGCGAACGAGCACGAATAAACGAGCTCGCTTTAATAAGCGCGATTGAGCTGCAGCCTGAGTTTTCTTTTCTTTTCGACACATCAAANGGTGCATTCGTTCACGATCGTTCGCAATTGTTCGTTCGTGATTGTTCGTCTTTGCAAATCTCGTCTTGACCTGGCCCAATCTTAGATAGCAACACGCAAGATGTCCTGTGTCGCCCGCGAGCGCGTTATCTCGCACGATATAATAAGACATACGCAATAATCTGATAATAATATTCGAGACGCGTAATATCGCGCTCCGTTCACTAATAATAATATACGTAATAGCATGACAATAATAGCAATAATAAGAACGATAATAACACCAATAAGTATATGTGTATACAGAGTTGTATCGAGAATATAATATGGTAATATCCCTCTCGCTTTCTTTCTCTGTCTTTTCCACCTCAATTTTTTTCCACTTTCTCACTCTCTCTCTCTCTCTCTCTCTCTTTCTACGCATTGCTATACGTAACGGAAAAGCTGTTTCCGCGATTGCACTGGTGAACTAAGATCCCTAAAGGTGTAACGAGGGAAAACATTTCTCTGGGACCCCCTCTCGGCCCGGGCCCCGTAAACCCCCCTACTCCTTAAGAGGTTAAAAAACGTCCTAGAGACTCTTTTTCTCTCGTCCTTGTCGTTTAATGTTACACGATATGCGGTTTCTGCGGCATCGACGCCCGTCGACGATGGATCTCAACGGAGATGTCGTCGGCGGGCGTCGGGCCTGCCCAGGGCTTGCTTCAGGGTGCAGGTTTTTCAAATCCGAATTCCGACGAACGGAAAAAAAATTGACCGGAAAGATCCTTGGGGAAGGCGAAACTCTTCCGTTTATCTTCCTCCAGTCTACGTCTAATCATATATTGTTTTTGCGCTTCGATACGTCCGCACCGCCGTGCGTTCTCTCTCACGACGGCGTCTTAATTATATATACAATATATATATACAAATAAAGCACGTATGTGTATATATATAATATATACTAGTCGCGGTCTCCAGTCGGCGCTCACGGAAACCCCGGGGTTTAACCCGCAATTAATTCGGCGGTTGCCGAAGCGGCAGCAACTCTCATTAGATCGATCGTCTATTAATTAATTGTGAATTTTATCCGAATTAAATATTACGGTCAATCTTCAAGCTATCGGGGGTTAAACTGTCTCCGTAAGTTTTCGCAGTGCCTTGAACACGACAGTCAATATTCGTAGTGATAGGAGAGCAATGATTTCGCCGACGAGTTCGAGAACACTGCATCGCCGAATGCTACGAACTATATAGAATTAATAACGAAAAAAAACGCTCCCTTCAGGTCCGCGCGGATATTTTCTCGCACGACATACAGAGCATACTTTTACGTCCTAATGTTTTTTTTTTTCTTATTTGAGCCCTGTGACGTAGTAAAGCTGTTCGCAGTAGTAAAGTTTGGTGTATGGTCAGACATGCTTGATGAGCCGATATTTCCCGTCCCGATTCGATCGAGTCGATATCCCCGTTCGCTTCACACTTCCTGCGAGGCCTAAGGAGTAAAATCTATTTTTTTTTTGCGAGTCAACACTGGTCGTCAGTGGGTGTTTCTCTTACATTCCGATTATCAAAAATTTATTATTCTCCTCGCTTGTCATTACGCACTAAATAACTTCATCGATCGCCTAACGCCGACTGTCTCGACGAATATATTGGTACTTATCACGATGGTCGCCGCTTCAAAATTGATTTCGAATTTAATGCAACAACCCCCTAATTATCCTAACTCCCTTACGCTCCCTTTATCCCACCCTCAGTTCGTCTATTAATCGCTACGCTTTTTTTTTTAATCGTATCATTGTTAAGCATCGAGTACCGCGAAATTGGAAATGCTTAGGTCTTCGCGATACTATCGCTATTATTATCACTTGGAGTTTTATGCAGTCCTTGGTGCGAATTGTCCGATTAGATTGGAAGCATTAAGGATTCGCGCGAAATTCCTCTCGCGAAGATATAATCTCTTTCTCTCCCCCCTTTCTCCTCCGAAATATTGAATGACACTAATTTACACATTCGCGTGCGAACGATCTGCTATTTGATTATGGAATAAGATATTTTTTCAAAGTATATGTTTACATGAAAAACTCTAGAGAGCTTAATCAATTCAATTTTCGCGACAGAATTTGTAATCTTTTATTTTTATGCTTGAATTCATCACGAATTACGCTAGTAAAAGTGATTACAATTTTTATAATGTGATAAACTTGACTTTTTAAGAAAAAGAAGAGGAAAGAAATAACGGCGAACCGATCTCATTGTATGAAAAGGTTGAATGACCATTGCAATTTTCGCGGATCTTCTTCCATAATGTTTGAAGCAACATCCAGAACATATCGAAAGCTATCGATATTCGAACAAAAGTCCTTCGCGTCAACATTCTGATATCCTTGCTCATGTTCGTTCGCCCACGTTGTTCTCCTTCCGCGTAAACGAATGCACGTCGCGTAATATCTTAGCGTTATCGTTATCCTTATTATAATGTATAGCTATCGTGCATGGTTTCTCCTCCTTAATACCGCTCTTATTACTCGGTTACAGTAAATATCGCTATTAATACCGTATAAACCCATCATAAAATACATCACTTTATTTAGATCCGCATACTTTCGCTTATGGCATCTACAACGTTAAGCGCCTCGCCTTTTTCGCTGCACACGTTGCGTCAATTAATCACTTATTTCAATGATAGCATTTCCAGATCCAGCGGCGATCCTTCTCCCTTGAAGACGCGTAAAAATTAAAAAACTGCTTTCTTTCCGCCTCACACCTAATTCGCCTAATTAACACCGTCAATGTCGATTGATTATTTTATTTTAAAATCGATCGATTAACTGATAAAACACGCTGTCAATAAAAAGTATATGTAAAAAAAGAAATAAGTAATTGGGATCTTGTTAGTGAATTATTTAATACCACTTAAAATGTTTAGTTAAACTAGTATAAATTGTAAATATATATAATAAATTTATATAATTACTATAAATAAATTGTCGGTTTAAAGTAAATGATTGAGATAAAGATCCGTTCCGAATTTCTTTAAGAAATCTTGATATCATTCTTTTCTCCAGGATATTTCACTTATCACATTGTTTATCATATTATACCACGATATACCAATGAACGGATTGCAGATAAATAACTTTCTATCGCACTTTCTGGAGCGGGTAATTAGACGGACACATGGGATCGATGATCGAATGTGTCGAGCTTTCATTGTTTTTGCATATGTGCGTGATTAATTAATTCGTCCGTTCTCGTCTCGCGTTAATCCTCAATTGATAATGCTCTCTCATATTTATGATCATTACAATCACATCTGAAAATTTTCAAATTAAAAAATAAATTCATTATTAGACAAAATTAATAGAATTACACATTTCTAAAATATATGAAGGTATATATATAT